>BLSH010471980.1:77604-89590 GCA_018402905.1 Glandirana rugosa
ATATCACGATTATAGTATCTAGGTACTACTAGATACCGTGGAGGTAGTCCCCTTCCCCCTCATGTCGAACCGTGGAACCCGTAACCCACTTGAACAGGACCGTGACGAATACCATTTACAGGATCTATATTTGTACAAGCAAATAGACCCGGCAGTAGTTTAGCCAAAACCTAGGAATATTTCGGGATGTACACACAAATAATCAATACTCTGCAATAAAATTAAATACTCATCTCAACTCGCTTGAAGATCTTCAGGCCCAAGACAACCAAGCCGTCTTGAAGCCCTGTGTTCGGGGTCCGGGACAAAGTTCGGGTTCTGTCCGGACCCGAACCCGGACTTTGTCCCGAAGTTCTGCCGAACCAACAGAACCCGGACTTCTAGAAGTTCGCTCAACTCTACTCATAAATTAAAATAACGTCTCATAACTAATAAACACACATGTAGGGCTTTATAAGGATCCAAAACCGATTTGATGACGGCCCAGATAAACGAACATGTTTATATCTAGGACATTTACCATAAGCAGTGCCAGGACAAGTTCACCCAATGCCCAAGGTGCCAAGCTGTACTCCCCCTTCCCCTGATGGAGGTGCCATAGATCATCATGGATCTATGATATTAGCACTATAGCGCCGCTTCTGCCTGTCTGATGCAGTTGCGTGGTGCAACAAAGAGAAAAAAATGTTGAGTAATTACTTGGCACAACAAGAGTGCCAGTACCTGGTGTGGACTGCAACCCAGAACCCCCTAAGTATGTCCCTGGTGCAGACAATGGACCCCATCACTGGAGGGATCAATGCACCTCTGCTCAGGCCTCTCCAATCAGGTAGAGCAGCCCCCAGGCAGCATGGCGGGTCAGTAAGGGCTCTTTCACATAGGTAAACCATTGCACCTCTACTCAAGCCTCTCCAATCAGGTAGAGCAGCCCCAAGGCAGCATGGTGGGTCAGTAAGGGCTCTTTCACATAGGTAAACCATTGCACCTCTACTCAAGCTTCTCCAATAAGGTAGAGCAGCCCCAGGGCAGCATGGTGGGTCAGTAAGGGCTCTTTCACATAGGTAAACCATTGCACCTCTGCTCAGGCCTCTCCAATCAGGTAGGGCAGCCCCAAGGCAGCATGGTGGGACAGTAAGGGCTCTTTCACATAGGTAAACCATTGCACCTCTACTCAAGCCTCTCCAATCAGGTAGGGCAGCCCCAAGGCAGCATGGCGGGTCAGTAAGGGCTCTTTCACATAGGTAAACCATTGCACCTCTACTCAAGCTTCTCCAATAAGGTAGAGCAGCCCCAGGGCAGCATGGTGGGTCAGTAAGGGCTCTTTCACAAAGGTAAACCATTGTATTTCTGCTCAGGCTTCTCCAATCAGGTAGAGCAGCCCCAAGGCAGCATGGTGGGACAGTAAGGGCTCTTTCACATAGGTAAACCATTGCACCTCTACTCAAGCTTCTCCAATAAGGTAGAGCAGCCCCAGGGCAGCATGGTGGGTCAGTAAGGGCTCTTTCACTTAGGTAAACCATTGCACCTCTACTCAAGCTTCTCCAATAAGGTAGAGCAGCCCCAGGGCAGCATGGTGGGTCAGTAAGGGCTCTTTCACATAGGTAAACCATTGCACCTCTACTCAAGCCTCTCCAATCAGGTAGGGCAGCCCCAAGGCAGAATGGCGGGTCAGTAAGGGCTCTTTCACATAGGTAAACCATTGCACCTCTACTCAAGCTTCTCCAATAAGGTAGAGCAGCCCCAGGGCAGCATGGTGGGTCAGTAAGGGCTCTTTCACTTAGGTAAACCATTGCATTTCTGCTCAGGCTTCTCCAATCAGGAAGAGCAGCCCCCAGGCAGCATGGCGGGTCAGTAAGGGCTCTTTCACATAGGTAAACCATTGCACCTCTACTCAGGCCTCTCCAATCAGGTAGGGCAGCCCCCAGGCAGCATGGCGGGTCAGTAAGGGCTCTTTCACATAGGTAAACCATTGCACCTCTGCTCAGGCCTCTCCAATCAGGTAGGGCAGCCCCCAGGCAGCATGGTGGGTCAGTAAGGGCTCTTTCACATAGGTAAACCATTGCACCTCTGCTCAGGCTTCTCCAATGAAGTAGAGCAGCCCCAAGGCAGCATGGTGGGTCAGTAAGGGCTCTTTCACATAGGTAAACCATTGCACCTCTACTCAAGCTTCTCCAATGAAGTAGAGCAGCCCCAAGGCAGCATGGTGGGTCAGTAAGGGCTCTTTCACATGGGCGGCTGTGGGGGGGAAGAAAAAACAGGTGGCTCAGCCACAGTTTTGCTGCCCCCAGCCACTCACCCAAATATAACCATTACAGTCTGGTAGGGCTGTACACATGCCATGGCCGTGATGCTTTGCAGCATTTTCAATACTGCATGTCAAACCTGCCCATCGAGTTCAATAGGAGAACACTGAATCCAAAGTTGCCTGATGGCCCGAAACGCGTTGGCTGTTTCTTGTAATTTGAGGATTGAAGGAAGGTAGCAACACCACCACACCTGTTGGCTTCTATGGAACCCTGGTTGATCCACTCTGCTCTAGGGTGTCTGCTTTCATAAAATATATCATGTTTGGGGGTTTTAACCATTTGGCGAACGCCAGCCTGCAATGTACTACGGATGGGCGGCCGGTGTAGGCAAATCGACTTACCTGTATATACCCGTACCCACACACACACAGCAGGGGTCTGGCCGGGACCTGCTGATCGACTGTGTCCAATCACAGCCCAGAGCTCTGTGTTGACAATCAACAAAGAGCGCTGTACAAAGGGTAGATCTCTGTTTCTCATCCCTGCGAGTAAAAGCAGCACACTTTTCCCATAATCCACATAGTTAGGCACACAGTTAACCCCTTGATTGCCCTAGTTGTTAACCGGCCAGGACCTGCAGATCAACTGTGTTCAATCACAGCCCAGAGCTCTGTGTTGACAATCAACAAAGAGCGCTGTACAGAGGGAACATCTCTCTGTTTCTCATCCCTGCAAGTAAAAGCAGCACACTTTTCCCATAATCCACATAGTTAGGCACACAGTTAACCCTTTGATTGCCCTAGATGTTAACCCCCTTCCCAGCCAGAGTCATTAGTACAGTGACAGTGTATAGTATTAGCACTTATTACTGTATTAGTGTCACTGGTGATGTCAGTGGCAGTTAATCAGTTCCCCCAATGCCAGTTAGTGTCAGATCACCCGCCGCACTTTTTCAGTCCCATTATAAGTCACTGATCACCACCATTAGTAGTATAAAAAATAAAATAAATATTCCAGTATACAGTATATATACCATAGTTAGTAGGCGCTTTAACTTTCACGCAAACCAATCATTAAACACTTTTGGGGATTTTTTTTAAATAAATAATGTAGCGGAATACATTTTGGAGAAATTATTTTTTTTTTTAATTGGATGTGTTTTATAGCAGAACGTAAAACATATTGTTTTTTTTTTCAAAATTTTTTTTTTTTTTTTGTTTATATCGCAAAAAATGAAAAACTCAGAGGTGATCAATTATTGCCAAAAGAAAGCTCTATTTGTGTGACAAAAATTATATAAATTTCGTTTGGGTACAGCGTCGCACCACCGTGCAATTACCAATTAAATGTAGCGCAGTGCTGAATAGCAAAACATGGTCTGGTCATGAATGGGGGATAAAACCTTCCGGAGCTGAAGTGGTTAAAAGCAAAAAAAGAAATCTTTCGAACAGCAAACAAATGTGCTGAGAATTTTCATATGATATTTCCTAAGAATTTCCTAGAATCTATCCATCTATGGCAAGCTATAGGCTATGGTTCCAGAGCTGAAGTGGTTAAGTAATCTTCAGCAGGCTTGGGCAATTCGTTTCGAATTTTGTTTTTACCAAATTTTGTAAAATTCATCAATTCGGACGAATTCTGAAATTTTCTGAATTTTCATTTTTCCGAATCACAGTAATTCGCCAATTGCGGTAATTGCGGAAATTCGGCAATTGGAACAGCCGAAAATCTGAAAATAACAAAGAACATTTGAAAAAACTACTAACTAATAAATAACTATTAAATTATAGGCATTGGAATTTCCTTGAAAATATGGCTGTCAGTGATAAATTTCATATTTAAGTTCACTAACTGCCAACTTTTCAAGGAAATTCCAATACCTATAATTTAATAGTTATTTATTATTATTATTTCAAATGTTCTTTCTTGTTTCCAAATTTCCGAATTCGGAAATAAGAAAAAGCATTTGAAATAATAATAAATAACTATTAAATTATAGGTATTGGGATTTCCTTACAAATTAGGCTGTTAGTGAACTTAAATATGAAATTTATCACTGACAACCAGTTTTTTATTATTATTTCAAATGTTCTTTATTATTTCTGAATTTCTGAATTTTGGAAATTCGGAAATAAGAAAAAAGCAGTTGAAATAATAATACCTATTAAATTATAGGCATTGGAATTTCCTTGAAAATATGGCTGTCAGTGATAAATTTCATATTTCAGTTCACTAACTGCCAACTTTTCAAGGAAATTCCAATACCTGTAATTTAATAGTTATTTATTATTATTTCAACTGCTTTTACTTATTTCCGAATTCGGAAATTTGGAAACAAGAAAGAACATTTGAAATAATAATAATAATAAAAAATAACTATTAAATTATAGATATTGGGATTTCCTTACAAATATGGCTGTTAGTGAACTTAAATATGAAATTTATCACTAACAGCCATATTTTCAAGGAAATTCCAATACCTATAATTTAATAGTTATTTTTTATTATTATTTCAAATGTTCTTTCTTGTTTCCAAATTTCCGAATTCGGAAATAAGAAAAAGCAGTTGAAATAATAATAAATAACTATTAAATTATAGGTATTGGAATTTCCTTGAAAAGTTGGCTGTTAGTGAACTTAAATATGAAATTTATCACTGACAGCCATATTTTCAAAGAAATTCCAATACCTATAATTTAATCGTTTTTTATTATTATTTTAAATGTTCTTTCTTATTTCCGAATTTCTGAATTTTGGAAATTCAGAAATAAGAAAGAACATTTGAAATATTAATAACTTATTATAATTTATAATAAGTTATAATAATAAATGAATAACTTATTATTTCAAATGTTCTTCCTTTTTTCCTCATTTCCTCTCCCCTCTGAGGTATGGAGCCGAGTGAAGGAAAGATGGCCCCCACTCAGCTCCATAACATCATTGCATGGCAGAAGCTACGTCAAATGTCACTTCCGCCCATAGCTCTTAAGGTGGAATTTTTTTTTTTTCAAATGACATTTATTTATTTATTCATTTTTATTGCATTTAAGTGTAAATGTGAGATTTGAGGTCTTTTTGACCCCCAGATCTCACATTAAAGAGGTCCCGTCAATAGATTATTTTATAAGGGATGTTTACAGTCTTTATAATAGGAATAAAAGTAACCCAATTTTTTTTATATAAATGGACGGTGTAAAAATAAAAAATTAAAAAGTAAAATAAGATTAAAAAAAAATTTTACAGCGTCCCGTTCCGCCAAGCTCGCATGCAGAATCAAACGCATACTTAAGTCGCATCCGCATATGAAAACGGTGTTCAAACCACACATGTGAGGTATCCCCACGATTGTTAGAGCGAGAGCAATAATTCTAGCACTAGACCTCCTCTGTAATTCAAAACTGGTAACCTGTAGAAATTTTTAAATCATCGCCTATGGAGATTTTTAAGGGTCAAAGTTTGTTGCCATTCCACAAGCGGGCGCAATTTTGAAGCAATTTTGACATGTTGGGTATCAATTTACTAGGCGTAACATCATCTTTCACAATATGGAAAAAATTGGGCTAACTTTACTGCTGTCTTATTTATCAATTCAAAAAAAGTGTATTTCTTCCAAAAAAATTGCGCAAGACTGCTGCGCAAATACGGTGTGACATAAAGTATTGCAAAGACCGCCATTTTATTCTCTAGGGTGTCTGAAAAAAACATAATGTTTGGGGGTTCTAAGTAATTTTCTAGCAAAAAAAAAACCTCACAGATTTTAACTTGTAAGTAACAAATGTCAAAAAGAGGCTCAGTCTTTAACCACTTCACCCCCGGAAGGATTTCCCCCTTTAGGACCAGAGCACTTTTTGCAATTTGGCACTGCGTCGCTTTAACTGACAATTGCGCGGTCGTGCGACGTTGTACCCAAAATAAATTAATGCCCATTTTTTCCCACAAACAGAGCTTTCTTTTGGTGGTATTTGATCCCCTCTGCGTCATTTCTGATCACCGCTATAAACAAAAAAAGAGCGACAATTTTGTAAAAAAAAACAATATTTCTTACTTTTTTCTAAAATACAAATCCCCCCAAAAAATATAAAAAAACTAATTTATTCATTGGTTTTGGCCGATTTATATTCTTCCTCATATTTGTGGTAAAAAAAAAATCCAGATCGGCGTTTATTGATTGGTTTGTGCAAAAGTTGCCGCGTTTACAAACCATGAGATTTAATTTCTGGTGTTTTTACTATTTTTTTTTTTTTTACTAGTAATGGCTGCGATCTGCGATTTTTATCAGGACTGCGATATTGCAGCGGACATGTTGGACATTTTTGACACTTTTTTGGGACCAATGACATTTATACAGCGATCAGAAATTTAAATATCCACTGATTACTGTGTAAATGTCATTGGTAGTGAAGGGGTTAACCTGCAGGGGGCGCTCTAGGGGGTAACTGTGTTCCCTAGGCGTGGTTCTAACTGTGAGGGGGCTGGGCTGCCAGGGGCACCAGAGATCTAACTGATGCCAGTGACAGGGATCAGTAGATCTCTTACATGCCGCCTGACAGAGCGGGGAACCGCCGTGTTTACATTGGCGGTTCCCCGTTTTTCTTCTGTGCCAGGCGGTCACGGGTCACTGGCGGAGATCGAGTCCGCCCGACTCACGGCCATACTGCTGGAGAGTGCAGCGGCACGAGATCGCGCCAGCATGCTCCTGCCCGCTAGCCGCCGTTTATAGACAGCGATTCGTGCTATCCAGCCACTCTGCAGCAGTAAATGTACGCGAGACGGTTAAGTGGTTAAACATGTGTGCAAAAACGGCTCTAACAAATGAAAGTTTGCCGCCATTCCACTAGCGGGCACAATTTTGAAGCGTGACATGTTGGGTGTCAATTTACTCAGCGTAACATCATCTTTCACAATGTAGAAAAAAACTGTGCTAACTTTACTGCTGTCTTATTTTTGAATGCAAAAAAGTGAATTTTTTAAAAAAAAATTGCGCAAGGCCACTGCACAAATATGGTGTGACATAAAGTAGTGCAACGACCGCCATTTTATTCTCTAGGGTGTCTGAAAAAAATATATAATGTTTGGGGGGTTCTAAGTAATTTTCTAGCAAAAAAAAAAAACCTGATTTTAACTTGTAAGCACCAAATGTCAAAAAACCACTTCAGCCCCGGAAGGATTTCCCGCTGTAGGACCAGAACACTTTTAGCGATTCGGCACTGCGTCGCTTTAACTGACAATTATGCGGTCGTGCGACGTTGCACCCAAATTAAATTGCCGCCCTTTTTTCCCCACAAACAGAGCTTTCTTTTGGTGGTATTTGATCTCCTCTGCATCACCTCTGATCACCGCTATAAAGAAAAAAAGAGCGACAATTTTGAAAAAAAAAAAAAAATATATATATATTTTACTTTTTGCTAAAATACAAATCAAAAAAAAAAAAATATTAAAAAACAATTTTATTCATCATTTTTGGCCGATTTATATTCTTCCTCATATTTGTGGTAAAAAAAAAAATTGCGAAATTCGCATAGAAAAAAATTGGGTTAACTTTACTGTTGTCTTATTTTTTAATGCAAAAAAGTGAATTTTTTCCAAAAAAATTGCGCAAGGCCGCTGCGCAAATACGGTGTGACATAAAGTAGTGCAACGACCGCCATTTTATTCTCTAGGGTGTCTGAAAAAAATATTTAATGTTTGAGGGTTCTAAGTAATTTTCTAGCAAAAAAAACCCTGATTTTAACTTGTAAGCACCAAATGTAAAAAAACCATTTCAGCCCCGGAAGGATTTCCCACTGTAGGACCAGAGCACTTTTTTGTGATTCGGCGCTGCGTCGCTTTAACTGACAATTGCGCGGTCGTGCGACGTTGTACCCAAACGAAATTGCCGCCCTTTTTTCCCCACAAACAGAGCTTTTTTTTGTGGTATTTGATCACCTCTACATCACTTCTGATCACCGCTATAAACAAAAGAAGAGCGACAATTTTGAAAAAAAACAAAACAATATTTTTTACTTTTTGCTAAAATACAAATCCAAAAAAAAAATATTAAAAAACAAATTTATTCATCATTTTTGGCCGATTTATATTCTTCCTCATATTTGTGGTAAAAAAAAAATTGCGAAATTCGCGTAGAAAAAAATTGGGTTAACTTTACTGTTGTCTTATTTTTTAATGCAAAAAAGTGAATTTTTTCCAAAAAAATTGCGCAAGGCCACTGCGCAAATACGGTGTGACATAAAGTAGTGCAACGACCGCCATTTTATTCTCTAGGGTGTCTGAAAAAAATATTTAATGTTTGAGGGTTCTAAGTAATTTTCTAGCAAAAAAAAACCTGATTTTAACTCGTAAACAACAAATGTTAAAAAGAGGCTCGGTCTTTAACCACTTCAGCCCCAGAAGGATTTCCCATGTTAGGACCAGAGCACTTTTTGCGATTCGGCACTGCGTCGCTTTAACTGACAATTGCGCGGTCGTGCGACGTTGTACCCAAACAAAATTGCCGCCCTTTTTTTCCCACAAATAGAGCTTTCTTTTGGTGGTATTTGATCGCCTCTGCGTCATTTCTGATCACCGCTATAAACAAAAGAAGAGCGACAATTTTGAAAAAAAAAATATATATATTTTTTACTTTTTGCTAAAATACAAATCCAAAAAAAAAATATTAAAAAACAAATTTACAAAATATTAGTGAATTTAGACTTGCCAGGCCTGCCCACCTACACGGTAAAATGGGCCTCTGAGTTGGGTTACTCGATTGAGGAGAAGTGGGGACAAATTTTTAATAACATGCATAAATTCTCAAGAGCATTCGATGCTCAGGAACGCAATAGAAAAGGAAGAAGGAAAAGAAAAAAACAAAAACAAAAAAAAAAACAAATTTATTCATAATTTTTGGCCGATTTATATTCTTCCTCATATTCGTGGTAAAAAAAAATTGCGAAATTCGCGTAGGAAAAAAATTGGGTTAACTTTACTGTTGTCTTATTTAGTCATTCGAAAATGTGTATTTTTTTCCAAAAAAATTGCACAAGACCATAAAGTTTTGCAACGACCGACATTTTATTCTCTAGGGCAGTGTTTTTCAACTCCAGTCCTCAAGGCACACCAACAGGTCATGTTTTCAGGATTTCTCTCAGATGAAACAGCTGTGGTAATTACTAAGGCAGTGAAACCGATCAAATCGCCTGTGCAAACTCATGGAAATCCTGAAAACATGACCTGTTGGTGTGCCTTGAGGACTGGAGTTGAAAAACACTGCTCTGGGGTGTCTGAAAAAAATATATATAATGTTAGGAGGTTCTAAGTAATTTTCTAGCAAAAAAAATTGTAAGCAACAAATCTCAAAAGGAGGCTCGGCCCTTAAGTGGTTAACCAAAAAAAGGCAAAAACGGCCCTGACAACAAACGGGTTAAAGTTGAAATTCATAGAACAATTCCCAGCAACTTTAATTTTTGCAACAGTTAAATGGTAATAAAAAAAAAATCACTTACCTATAGGCATAGCAAGAAAAAATGGAAGCCAGCAAAGGACAAAACATCCCACGACTATCCCCAGTGTCTTTGCAGCTTTCTTTTCCCTGGAAAATTTGAGGAGCCGTACAGAGAAGTGGGTTTTGTGCTTGGTGCTGGAGTTGGAGTTGATGCTATCGGGGGTGCTCTTCCGGTGAATCCTCAACGTCACCTCCTCGGAATCTGATTTCTCACATTTCATTCCAAGGTTTAAAACTTTGCCCTCCCTTTTGGCCACCACGTAAACCCTGAAGTACATGACAAGGGTAATGGTAAGGGGAAGATAAAAGGAACCAAAGGCCGAGAAGAGCGCATAGCCCGGCTCTTCTGTGATTTCACAGATGGTCTCGTCTTCCGGTGCCGGCTCCTTCCAGCCAAACAAAGGTCCAATGGAGATCACAAGGGACAAGGCCCACACGCAGAGTAGAGCAAGAAGACCTCTTCTTTCGGTCATAATGCTGGGGTACCTCAGCGGATAGCTGACCCCTATATAGCGGTCGATGGATATGACGCATAAGCTCATGATGGAAGCCGTACAGCAAAGGACATCAACGGCTGCCCAGATGTTGCAGAAAATACGTCCGAACAGCCAGTAGCCTTGGATCTCAAAAGTGGCGGAGAATGGAAGAACCATGGACATCAAGAGTAGGTCTGCTACGGCAAGGTTGACGATGAAATAATGGGTCACGGTTTGTAGATGCCGATGGCAGGCCACCGAAAGTATGACCAAGATGTTTCCAAGAACACCGAAGGTGATGAAGACCCCGAAGATAACTCCGATGATGATGGTTTTGGAGATGCTGTTGGTGGGCGTCTGGTGAGTGCAGTTTAGACAAAGAGCGATCGATTCTACTGTGTTGTTCTGATTAAATAGGACCATGATCAGGTTGAGTCAAGTCTGTTTATGGAAACGATGACTCTAAAGTTCCGAGTCAAGGAACGACTCCTATGTTTAAGGTTCTGGAAATGTTTTTTCGGGCCAAAATACACATTCAGGCACTGATTAACATGCAGAATTTAGAACGCGGCCAATGCAATGTTTACATTTCTCGTCCTCGTGATTGATCAGAGATGGTAACTCCAACATCATTTTGAAATGTTTTCCTTCACTCTGGGCACAAATTATTCCAATGAATTGCAGATGTGAAGAGATTTCATTGCACACCGTTTCTTCATAAGAATCAAATGTCTTAGCATTTCACATTTATCCTACAAAATGTCCTCCTCCTCTGAAGGTGTTTTTGGGTTGAGTAGCTTCCCGGTAAAGGTTTGGTTGTAGCCGGAGCAAATATTTGGCCTTTTTCAAGGTTTATATCACATGTTGTAATACCCTGTATTGTACTTTTTCTTATTTCACTTAGAAACGCCTTATAAACGTCCATTCGTTGAGATGAATCTCTCCCGGAGAAAGGGCCGGGGAAGGTTTTTTGTGGATCCTCCTATTTCCAATCCGTTTTGGAGGTTGCGGATTAAATTGTTTGGAACAAAGTTTCTCTAATTGGACTGGTGAAGACTGGTAGACATGGCCCCTGTGACGTTGCCGTGTTCTCATGTTACTCCAAAGGTTCTGATCGCCTACAATAAAAAAATGCAAAAAAGAGGGTGAGATAAGCCTGAGCGGGTAAAGTTCAAAATCTTTTCATTGATGGATGGTTGCTGTTTTTTGACCGAAAGTGAAAATCTGATAGGGCTCTCTGGAAGCACTCGGTCAATTCAGTTATTCCTCTCTACAAAGCAACTTAATTGTCCCGGGGCTGCCCCAGAAAGTTCAAGAAGGTGTGGACTTTTGGGTTAAACTCGGATTCTAAAGCGGGTGACCTAGGGCAGGGTTTCTCAACCAGGGTTCCAAGGAACTCCAGGGTTCCTCCAGAGGTTTCTAGGGGTTCCTTGAGCAGTAAGCAATTTCTTATTCTCAGATAAGTTCCCACTGACACCATTGATCTTTTTAGCGCTCTGTAAGGGGGTAATTCTTCAAAATGATCACACATGTAGCATTCTTTCCACTGACCATCCCACTAATGTATCATGAGTTGTAGACATAGCAGGGGTTCCCCGAGACCGCAAAGGTTTTTTTTCTAAGGGTTCCTCCATTTGGAAAAGGTTGAGAAAGGCTGACCTAGGGGATAGCTTGATAGGCTCCCTGCCCCACGCCAACCGTTAATTAGACTGGGTTAGTAACACATCCTTAAGGATGACTATCAATTGTATTCCATGTGTGTGTGGGGGGGGGGGGGGGGGGGG
>BLSH010471980.1:97363-108740 GCA_018402905.1 Glandirana rugosa
CTGGCGCGATAGCGGTTTACTGTCGATGTCGCGCCAGCAGGTCCCGTAGATAACTGCAGGAGGGTCTTGGCGTGGGGTGCGCACGGGTACGTCACGCGAGAACTAGCGTCGACTAGTATCTAGCCCCGTGGAGGACCATGGGGGGGTGAGTGCGGGGTACCGTGGAGGGGTGAGTGCGGGGGGGGGACCATGGAGGGATTGGGGCTACACTGATAATCAGTACATTGATGATCGGTGCCCTGATTATCAGTGCAGATGCCCCGTCAGACTTGCTGGTTCCTGGCTCTCCTCTCCTCAGGCTGTGACAGCGCATGAGGACAGGAATGCCCATAACCAGAAAGTGTGTTTACATTGTGATCAACTATGATTGGCCCTTTACCCCGATCTATGATCAGCTGCGATCAAGAGCGCACTGCATGGGCACGCGTGGGGTGCGGTTCTGGGAGGACGTCAATAGATGCCCTGGACGACCGCGCTGTAGCTGTCATTTGGCGATAGCGCGGTCGGCAAGTGGTTAACTACTTCCAGTCCTGGCCGATTCCAACATTCCTCTCCTACATCATTTTTGTTGCTAGAAAACTACCTTGAACCCACAAACATGATATGTTTTTTTTTTAAGCAGAGGCCCTAGAGAATAAAATGGCGGTCGTTGTGCATTTTTTATGTCACACAATATTTGTGCAGCAGAGTTTCAGACCCGATTTTTAGGAAAAAATACATTTTAATGAATTATATTGCGCAAAACCCAAATATAATACCCAATTGTTTGGTCAAATATAAACGATGATGCCGGGTAAACAGATACCAAACATGTCACACTTTAAAACGGCGTACGCCCGGGGAACGGCACCAAACCTACGGCACCTAAAGATCTCAATAGGCAATGCTTTGAAAGCCTTTAAAGCAGGGATATGCAATTAGCGGACCTCCAGCTGTTGCAGAACTACAAGTCCCATGAGGCATAGCAAGACTCTGACAGCCACAAGCATGACACCCAGAGGCAGAGGCATGATGGGACTTGTAGTTTTGAAACATCTGGAGGTCCGCTAATTGCACATCCCTGCTTTAAAGGTTACCAGTTTATGCACCCTGGATGTTCTCTTATCTCTCCCAGAAGCCTTTCCTTCTGGCAGCGGCGTTCTGGCAAAAAAAAAAAAAAACGCCTAATGCTTGTTAAAGGTTGTAATGCGCTTAGGCGCAATTCGCTGGCTCAAGCATTTAGCCGTTAATTCATTTCATTGGCCAAAAAAAAAATATTTTGGCTATTGAAATGAATGAAATGCTCAACGCTAAATGCTCCTAGCATTGATGCAGGCTTAGTGCGTCAAGCGTTTTTTCTGCTGAACTCTGCCGCTCCTCGACGCACTGCCGATGGGATTTTTTTCCTGCCTCTAAAAGCCTTTGTGTGCATGGAGATATAAAAGTATACAAGTTATAAATTGATTTGTACTTTAATGAGTGAAATAAGTATTTGATCCCCCATCAATCAGCAAGATTTCTGGCTCCCAGGGGTCCTCTATACAGGTAAGGAGCTGAGATTAGGAGTTCTCTCTTAAAGGGAGTGCTCCTAATCTCAGCTTGTTACCTGTATAGAAGACTCCTCTCCACAGAAGCAATCAATCAATCAATCAATCAATCAATCAATCAGATTCCAATCTCTCCACCATGGCCGAGACCTAAGAGCTGTCCAAGGAGGTCAGGGAGAAGATTGTAGACCTACACAAGGCTGGAATGGGGGCTACAAGACCATCGCCAAGCAGCTTGGTGAGAGGGTGACAACAGTTGGTGCGATTATTCGCTAATGGAAGAAACACAAAATAACGGTCAATCTCCCTTGGTTTGGGTCTCCATGCAAGGTCTTGGAGTTTCAATGATCATGGAGAACGGTGAGGGATCACCCAGAACTACACAGGAGAATCTCATCAATGATCTCAGCTGGGTCCATAGACACCAAGAAAACAATTGGTAGCACTGCACCGTGAAGGACTGAAATCCTGCAGCGCCCGCAAGGTCCCCCTGCTCAGGAAAGCGCATGTACAGCCCGTCTGAGGAAAGCGCATGCACAGCCCGTCTGGGGAAAGCACATGTACAGCCCGTCTGAGGAAAGCCCATGTACAGCCCGTCTGAGGAAAGCCCATGTACAGCCCGTCTGAGGAAAGCACATGTACAGCCCATCTGAGGAAAGCACATGTACAGCCGTCTGAAGTGAATGATTCGGAGGAGAACTGGGTAAAAGTGCTGTGGTCAGATGAGACCAAAACCAAACTCTTTGGCATCAACTCAACTCGCCGTGTTTGGAGGAGGAGGAATGATGCCTATGACTCCAATAACACCCCCCCTCCCCCACCATCAAGCATGGAGATGGAAACATTATGCTTTGGTTTTTCTGCTAAGGGGACAACTTCACCGCATCGGAGGGACGATGGACGGGGCCATGTATCGCCAAATTTTGGGTGAGAACCTCCCTTCAACCAGGGCATTGAAAACGGGTCGCAGATGGGTATTCCAGCATGACAATGACCCAAAACACACGGCCAAGGCAACAAAGGCGTGGCTCAAGAAGAAGCACATTAAGGTCCTGGAGTGGCCTAGCCAGTCTCTAGACCTTAATCCCATAGAAAATATGTGGAGGGAGCTGAAGGTTCGAGTTACCAAACGTCAGCCTGGAAACCTTAATGACTTGGAGATCTGCAAAGAGGAGTGGGGCAAAACCCCTCCTGAGATGTCTGCAAACCTGGTGGCCGACTACAAGAAACGTCTGACCTCTGTGATGGCCAACAAGGGTTTCCCCACCAACTACTAAGTCATGTTCTGCGAAGGGGTCAAATATTTATTTCACTCATTAAAATGCAAATCAATTTATACGTTTTTTGAAATGCGTTTTTCTGGATATTTTTGTTGTTATTCTGCCTCTCACTGTTATAATAAACCGACCATTAAACATCTCAAATAAAGAAGGAGATCCTCGTGTGTAGACTGTAAGAAGAGCACTTTATTGTGCACTTTTAAAATGCACTCACAGGATATCACCGGATATGACATCACATCCGGTCCGTTGCAGAAAGGAGCTGATGGAGCGCACACCGTCTGTTTACCGCTACTCATTGTTGTTTCATCTCCTTTATCCTGTGAGTGCATTTTAAAATTCCGCAATAAAGTGCTCTTTTTACAGTCTACACACGAGGATCTCCTTCTTTATTTGAGATGTTTAGATCTTATCCCTTTGTTGGCAATTGTTTCGAGCAGGGTTGGATTAAGAGCATCATGGGCCTGGCGCTGAGGAAGTTACATCCTCCTCCTCCTCTGCCGGGGGCCTGTGCTCGCACCAATAATTTTCACAGCAGTGGACACTGGGAAGTGGTGGGCAGAGTGGCAAAGCCATGGTGCCAGGGAAAAGTTCTTCGGCTACTGGGCCTATATTAACCACTTTAAGACTGAGCCTGTTTTTTGGGTTCGGTGGTTCCGAGTTAAAATAATTTTTTTTGCTATAAAATTAGTAAGAACCCCCAAACATTATATTTTTTTTCTAACACCCTAGAGAATAAAATGGCGGCCATTGCAAAACTTTATGTCACACCGTATTTGCGCAGCGGTCTTACAAGCGTGATTTTTTTTTTTTTTAAAAATGTAGTTATTTGAGTTAAAAAATAAGACAACAGTAAAATTAGGCCAATTTTTTTCCATATTGTGAAAGATGATGTTACGCCGAGTAAAATGATACCCAACATGTCATGCTTCAAAATTGCACCCGCTCGCGGAATGGCGACAAACTTTGCAACATAAAAATCTCCATTGGCGACGTTTAAAAAATTCTACAGGTTAGCAGCTTTGAGTTGCAGAGGAGCTCCAGTGCTAGAATTGTTGCTCTCGCTCTAACGATCGCGGCGATACCTCGATATGAGATCTGGGGGTCAAAAAGAACTCTCCTCCCCCCACATCTCATATTTACACTAAAATGCAAAAAAAAAAAAAAAAAATTTGAGCAAAATGACATCTCAAAAAAAAAAAAAAATGTCCCCTTCAAGGCCATTGGGCGGAAGTGACTTGTGACGTCGCTTCCGCCCAGCCATGTCATGGAGCCGAGTAAGCGGATTCAGCCGCTCACTCGGCTCACGGACATTGGGGGGGAACGGTCGCGATCATCTCCGCCGCTGCCGGCGGGTCCGGTAAGCGGCGGGAGAGGAAGTGGTTAAGGTCGGGGCCTGGAGCTGCAGCTCCAATAGCCCCTACGTTAATCTGGCCCTGGTTTCGAGTGTCCGTTTGTCCAGCTGGCCCAGTCAAGCAGTAGGTCCATTCTTTTTTGGTGAGTGGGGATTGCTGTTGGTCCACTTTTTCAAGCACATTGTCACTTGGAAGCACTAAATACACTTTAAAGACTTTTATGCTTTTTTATTGTTCATGATTTTTTTATGTATGGACACTGATCCAAGTCTTTGTTATGTGTATATAAATTTCACTGCAATATAGTCACTATATCAGCATATCAGGGGAGGCGCTTCATATTATTGTTTTTATTCTCATTTATAGTACCTACTTCATACAGCTCCTGTAAGTCTCCTGAGGAAGCCCCACCCAGGGCGAAACATGTAGAGCATGGATAGCTGAGTAGTTGTTTGATATTAATGTTCTACTAATGGAAATGTTTCTTTTATCCATTATTTAACTATTTGTTTTTTGTTGATTCACATTGTTTTAACACAATTAATCACATTGGGTATCAGTGCAGAGAAGGCGCTGCTTAATAAGCGAATCACTATAAATGAGGAAAACACAATGTATCCATATCAATCTAGTATAGAATAAATTTCCGTCTGAACGCATTTGTTTTTTGCTTTCCAAAACAAAAAAAGCCTCTAAACTCAACCGCCTGAAAACTTCAATGCCGGGCACTTAGAAGACTTTCCTACCAGACCAATTTTCAGCTTTCAGTGCTGTTGAGCTTTGAGTGACAATTGCGCGGTCGTGCGATCGATGCTGCACCCTAACAAACTTTTTATAATTCTGTTCCCACAAATAGAGATTTCTTTTGGTGGTATTTGATCACTTCTACGGGTTTTATTTTTTGCGCTACAAATAAAAAAAAATACAGAAAATTTTGAAAAAAAAAAGTTTTTCTCTGTTTCTGTCACAAAACTTTGTAAATAAGTACATTTTCTCCTTCACTGATGGACACTGATGAGGTTACACTGACGGGCACTGATGAGGCAGTACTGATTGGCACTGATGAGGTGGCACTGACGGGCACTGATATGCTGCAATAATGGGCACTGATAGGCGATACTGTTAAGCAGCACTGACGGGCACTGATAGGTGTCACTGATGGGCACTGATATGCATCACTGACGGACACTGATAAGCGGCACTGATGGGCACTTATAGGCGGCACTGATTGGCGCTCATAGGCAGCACTGGGCACTGATAGGTGGCACTGATGGGCACTGATTGGTGGAACTGGTGGGCACTGATAGGTGGCACTGGTTCGCACTGATAGGGGCGCTGGTGGACAGATGCACTGATGGGGCAATTTCCCTGGTGGTATAGGGTGGCATCTGAAGGTGGCACTTAGTGCCATCCATATTGGGCACTGTGCCCCTTACCTGATGGTCTAGGGTGGTCTCCCTGGTGATCCTGATCGGCTCCCTGGTGGTCCTGGGTGGGCACATCCCTGGTGGTCCCTGGGCAGGCTCCCTGGTGGTTTAGGGTGGCGATCCAAGGGGGGGCTATGCTGATAAATCATCAGCACAGACCCCCCCTGTCAGGAGAGCAGCCGATCGTCTCTCCACTGCTCAGGTCTGCAGACCCGAGTACAGAAAAAGCCGCTAAACGGATCTTCCTGTTTACACTGTGCCCAGCCGTGATTGGTCACGGCTGATCACATGGTAAGGTGCTTCCAATGGAAGCGCTTTACTGAGATCAGTAATGCGGGGGGTCAGACTGACATTGCGCCCCCGGGCACGTGCCGGCATGTTATCCTGAGGACGCCATATGACACCCAGTCAGGATAACTCAACCACTTCCCGGTTGTCATTCAGAATGCGGCGGTAGTCTAACGACCCTGTGCACATGTACTGATAAGATAACATTAAATGAGTTCAGGGGCAGCTGGAAAAAACGTCCAACTGTTCCTAAATGTCCGTTTACAGGCAGCAGTGTGCATGAGGCCTTAGGTTTTAGCTTTAGGTTACAACAGAGTCCCCCACATAGAATGGACGCCATGCGTTTCTGATCTTCTATAAGGACAACCGACCCGCTCCGCTGTATGCAGACATAAATAAGGTTACAGAGAAGAAGCTAACAGAAACACGATGTGTGTCAGTGACATCATAGTGTGCGACACTTTGATGATGAGAAAATATTACGCAACTGTCGACAAGATTCACAGCCAAAGACATCTGGATTCCGGCTGCAGAGCTTGCAGATGTCCTGTGTATGTTCTCCGAGTCTCCCAATAAATCAAGGCGTGTTCTTCTCTAGCGCACAGCGAGGTTTATATACCGGTGCGCTCAAAAGTTTGCATACCCTGGCAGAAATCATGAAATGATCTGCATGGTTGAGTTGCCAAGCTTTTGCGGCACCAATGCCACAAGAAAGCCCAGTGAGGCGCATGAAGTTGTTGTCCGCCATATTGTAACCGGCCTTTTTTCTGGCATTGGCGCAGTAAGGGCTTCTTTATGGCAACTCGACCGCGCAGCTCATTTTTGTTCAAGTATCGTCCTATTGCGCTCCTTGAAACAACCCCACCGTCTTTTTCCAGAGCAGCCAGTATTTTTCCTGAGGTCACCTGTGGGGTTTTCTTTGCATCCTGAACAATTCTTCTGGCAGTTGTGGCTGTAATTGTTCTTGGTCTACCTGACCTTGGCTTGGTATCAAGAGATCCCTGAATTTAACACTTCTTAATAAGTGATTGAAAAGTACTGACTGACAAATTCAAGGCTTTGGATATCTTTTTATATACTTTTCCATCTTTATAAAGTTCCATTACCTTATTACGCAGGTCTTATGACAGTTCTTTTCTCCTACCCATGGCTCAGTATCCAGCCTGCTCAGTGCTTTCACGTGAGAGCTAACAAACTCATTGACTATGTATACACAGACACCAATTCCAATTTAACCACTTCCAGACCACTTGCCGTACATATACTGCGGCAAGGTGGTCGGATAGCGCGAACCGCCGTAACTGTATGTCGTTTCGTGCATGTGGTATAGCGGGAGCTCGCCCGAGGGTCCGGCAGACTAGAGGTCCACTGGCGAGCCGCGATCGCTGGGTACAGAGGTAGTCTATTTTCCTATCGCACACTTTCCTGGTAAACAGGCTCTTATAGTGGTGGGCGCTGCAGCGAAAACCAGCTGGGTCCTGGAAGTGTCATGCAAGTGTACAGCACACTGTGGATCCTCGTCCAAATTTTTCTTTATTGTAGAGATCACATCACAAAAAAGTGCAACGTTTCGGAGCCACGCAGGGCCCCTTCGTCAGAACGGTGTCCCCAAACCAGGTGCCCCCCTCCCATGGACTCCAATGTTAAGTCCGAAATTCACCTGACAATTGCTGGTCAATGACTGGTCAATTTGGGGACCTGGTACGGCCAAACCATAGGTGCTGGAGGTCCCAAGCCTGGACCAGTTGTTGCTCAGGGGGCCCTCTCTATGTGACCCGAGCTTGATATTTTTATCGCCTATGGTTCGGGAGAACGCTGTCCCCAACTTGGGTGCCTCCTCCCATAGACTCCAATGTTAAGTCCGAAATTCACCTGGCAATTGCTGGTCAATGACTGGTCACTTTGGGGACATGGTACGGCCGAACCATAGGTGCTGAAGGTCCCAAACCTGGACCAGTTGTTGTCCAGGGAGAACTTTCTATGTGACCAAAGTTTGGTATTTTTATCAGCTATGGTTCGGGAGAGCGGTGTCCCCGACTCGGGTGCCTCCTCCCATAGACTCCAATGTTAAGTCCGAAATTCACAAGACAATTGCTGGTCAATGACTGGTCAATTTGAGGACCTAGTACGGCCGAACCAGAGGTGCTGGAGGTCCCAAACGTGGACCAGTTGTGGTCCAGGGAGAACTTTCTATGTGACCGAAGTTTGGTATTTTTATCAGCTATGGTTCGGGAGAACGGTGTCCCCAAACGGGGTGTCCCCCTCCCATAGACTCCGATGTTAAGACTGCTAAAGTCTTTGTTGTAAGGGCCCCTTGAGACACTGGGGCCCCTTACAACAGTACTGCCTGTACCCCCCTGATGGCGGTCCTGTATGAATATGATTATTGGCTGTGCCGGTATCGGTGTGTCCGTGCAGATGATCCCTGTCTGGGCACACACATTGAGTCTTTTACAACACACTCTATGTGTGTTAGATATACGTATTTTTACATCACTGCATTATATTTAATGGTCTTTGTCTTTTTGTTTGTTTGCATGGTTTATTGTTCATTTATTATGTATTCTTTATTTTCATTTTATTTCATTTTTTTTGAGGGCTGAGTATTTATTTTGATCTGTTATCAGTGGGGTTTCTTATCCTATTATGGAGGTTTATACATATTTATAAATGTCATGTTTTCTAGGGTCTTGACTCTCTAAATACGGCTGAATCCAGCGTGTCCTGCCTGCATGTCGGTCAGTGCATGGTATATCCTCGTTATGTGATGGGCTGATACCCCTAGGGGGAGCCTCCCCCAGTGAATATACAGGATCAGCTGATAGATGCCCCGGCTATTTGATCTTGCGGTGCACCTGTGACCTTTTATTATGACCCTCCCCCATACAGGTGTGAGAGGGAGGGGGGTATATATATATATTAAGCACATGAGAGATGTGGGAAACACGTCTACACTCGTGATTGTATGCTGGTGTTTGTAGTTCCACTTGGTGACCTAAATAAAAGCATTGGATTTTCCTGGGTGTGCCGCCTTTTCTTCATTTTCTACAGGTTGGCTTGGCCTTGTGTTTTGGATCATTGTCATGTTGGACGTCCCATGCGCAGCTTCCTGGCTGATGAATGCAAATGTTCCTCCAGTATTTGTTGATAACTGCATTCATCTTGCCATCAATTTTGACCAAATTTCCTGTGCCTTTGTAGCTCACACATCCCCAAAACATCAGTGATCCACCTCCGTGTTTCACAGTAGGAATGGTGAACCTTTCATCATAGGCCTTGTCAACTTGTGTGCATGTTATCAGACCAAAATCACAAGGGTATGTAAACTTTTGATCAGGGTCATTTGGGTAGTTTCTGTTGTCATTATGATATAAAAAGAATAAACACAGTTGATTGATAATAAATGACTTCAGCCAAACACCAACCATGAGTGAGAGAAAAGTTTTTGTGTTCTCATTCATATTCTCTGAAAAATGGCCAAGACATCATAAATTCTGCCAGGGTATGAAAACTTAAGAGCACAACTGTGTATACTGTATAGTGACAATGTGACATCTCCTTGCTTTGCAGGGAGAAAAAAAGCAGCCATATCGTTGCTTAGTCAATCAGCAGGTCCCGGCCACAAATCATTGGACCAGCTGACAAACTGGTCTTGCAGCCAATGACAGCTCAGCTTTCTAGGTACACGTGCACATGCGTGAGTGAACCCGGAAGAAAGCCCTGACGTACAGGTATGTTATGGTGCTGGCAGGAGCCGCTGTCGACAAGTGGTACCCGGAAAAAAGCCCCAATGTACTGGTAAGTTATGGTGCCGGTACGAGCCACTCTTGGCAAGTGGATCCTGGAAGAAAGCCCCGACATACAGGTATATTATGGTGCCTGTATGAGCCCCCATCGGCAAGTAGTTCCTGGTAGAAAGCCCCAAAGTACAGGTAAGTTATGGTGCCTGTAGGAGCTGCCATTGGCAAGTGGATCCTGGAAGAAACCCCGACTTACAAGTACGTTATGGTGCCTGTAGGAGCCCTCGTCGGCAAGTGATTCCTGGAAGAAAGCCCCAATGTACAAGTATGTTATGGTGCCTGTAGGAGCTGCCATCGGCAAGTGGTTCCCAGAAGAAAACCCAGAAGGACAGGTATGTTATGGTGCCTGTACGAGCTGCCATTGACAAGTGGTTTGTAGAAGAAAGCCCCAGCGTACAAGTATGTTATGGTGCCTGTAGGAGCTGCCATCGGCAAGTGGTTCCCAGAAGAAAACCCAGAAGGACAGGTATGTTATGGTGCCTGTAAGAGCTGCCGTCGGCAAGTGGTTCCCAGAAGAAAGCCCTGACTTACAGGTACCTTATGGTGCCTGTATGAACCCCTGTTGACTAATGGTTTCCAGAAGAAAGCCCCGACGTACAGGTACGTTATGGTGCCTGAAGGAGCTGCCATTGACAAGTGGTTCGTAGAAGAAAGCCCCCGATGTACAGGTACGTTATGGTGCCTGTAGGAGCTGCCGTTGACAAGTGGTTCGTAGAAGAAAGCCCCGGCGTACAAGTATGTTGTGGTGCCTGTAGGAGCTGCCAACGGCAAGTGGTTCCCAGTAGAAAACCCTAACGGACAGGTACGTTATGGTGCCTGTAGAAGCTGCCGTCGGCAAGTGGTTCCCAGAAGAAAGCCCTGACGTACAGGTACCTTATGGTGCCTGTATGAACCCCTGTTGACTAGTGGTTTCCAGAAGAAAGCCCCGGCGTACAAGTATGTTCTGGTGCCTGTAGGATCTTCATTTGACAAGTTGTTCGTAGAAGAAAGCCCTGGCATACAGGTAAGTTATGGTGCCTGTAGGAACTGCCGTCGGCAAATGGTTCCCAGAAGACAGTCCCGAAGGACAGGTACCTTATGGTGCCTATATGAGCCACCGTTGGAAAGCGGTTAATAAAAGTGGGCCGACAAGTCCTACAACAGCTTTGACTGGCATGGGCTGAAGACCACCACCGAGTTAAATTCCCCAGCATGTCCCAATCTATAGACTTTTATCATTGTAATATATTCTTCTTGGAGGTGACCCAATACTTTCTGCATCTGCCACTTCACATTACCCTGAAATGGAAGTAATTCTGGGAAAGCGTGTTTTTAGCGTAAACCATAATAAGGTCGGCGAGGAGTCCTCTTCCTCCCCCATGCATGCCCGTCTCACATTATATTGCGCTCCTTGTCTGCCTTCTGGGCACGCCATCATTTCTACAGCGGCAGAATAATACATGAGGCTTATATAGAGGATTGATCTGCAGGACTCGCTGTGATTACAGATATTTTATGGATCCTTTTCTCTCCGGACTTAATAAGGAAAATCTTAGTGTCATTTTATGGACGGGTCGGACAAAGCACCTCCAGCCGGGGTGACGGAAAAAGAAAAGGTTTTGTTCTCTTTTTCAAAAGAACGCAAAAAGATAAAAAAAATTACTTATGGCTACATTTTGTGTTGTTTTAAATCAAATACATATTGGGGGGGCTGGGGGGACA
>BLSH010471980.1:113797-124861 GCA_018402905.1 Glandirana rugosa
GGTCACTCTCTGTCTTATCGTTGTTTTTATAGGTCTTTTTTTCGTAAATTTTTTTTCAATATTTAACTAAACGTAAAATTACTCTCTTTATTTATAAACTAGGGGGTAGTTAGTCGTTCTAAAGACCGAGGGTCCACAGAAGATATGTCCATTCCTCGACTCTAATCCTCAAGAGAGAATTTCCCTCACGAGGATTAGAGTCGAACAATGGACATATCTTCTGAGGAGAGGTGTCTTCGTTAGTTAGTTAGTTAGTCTAAGGTTAGAGAGGTGGTACCGGTTCTGGTTTCTCGACAGGTTCCTCCAGTCTATACAGGTAACAAGCTGAGATTAGGAGCACTCCCTTTAAGAGAGAACTCCTAATCTCAGCTCCTTACCTGTATAGAAGACACCTGGGAGCCAGAAATCTTGCTGATTGATGGGGGATCAAATATTTATTTCTCTCATTAAAATGCAAATCAATTTATAACTTTTTTTTAAATGCTTTTTTTCTGGATATTTTTGTTGCTATTCTGTCTCTCACTGGTAAAATAAACCGACCATTAAAATTATAGACCGATCGTTACGCTGTCAGTGGGCAAACCTACAAAATCAGCAGGGGGGGGCAAATACTTTTTCCCCCTCACTGTAAACCCTGCCTGTTTCTCCAATGCTTCCATGCAAGGGAGGAGAGACATGCTGGTTTCTGCTTTCACTTTCCCTGTCAGCTGTGGCCAGGGGGGGGGGGGTTCTCTGCAGGGCCATTTTTAAGGCAGGGCAAAAGGGGCAGTTGCCCTGTCATTGTTGTGGGGCCCAAAGCAGCTGCCTCATACTTGCCAACTATCCTGGTTTAAATTCCCTTGTCCCTTGAAGTTTTAGACCTGTGCTGTGTCCCGATATCTAAGTGCTGCTACTAAAGCTGCCCAACTCTGCCCTATTGCCATGTTTACATGTAAATAACCGGCATTGATATGTAAATAGTGGCGGCCAGCTGCACTGATATGTAAACAAAGGTGGCATTCATATGTATATCATGCCCCCTGAGGTCATATTCACCATCACCTATACTGAGTGCTGCCCACTGGGGAGACAAAGGCATGCTTGAAAGTCCACAGCACATGTCAGCAGATGCATGAGGGTGTCATTGATAATCAATGGCACTGCTGTGTATCTGCTAAAGGGCAGCACATTTCTGTGGTGTCAGGAAAGCGACTCTTTGCTCCCCAGTCCATGGTGTGCAGGCAGTGAGCAGATGATGTGCAGTAACCTCTAGCAACCAATCTGTGGGCAGTAATGATGTGCAGTAACCTCTAGCAACCAATCTATGGGCAGTAATGATGTGCAGTAATCTCTAGCAACCAAACAAGCAGAAAGCATGTGCTGTAACCTCTAGCAACTAATCAGTGAGCAGTAACCTCTGGCAACCAATCAAAATCACTGCTGATCTGATTCAGTAAATTGATTTTGAGTCGCGTTGCTATTTACTGTATGTCTCAGAGCAGGTGGAGAGTGAAATTGCATGGGGGGGGGGGGGCCCAAGAAAATATTTGGCCGGGGTCCAATCAATATTAAAGACGGCCCTGGTTCTCTGCTCCATCAGCTTCAGTGAAGTTCACAGGAGACATCGGGGGTCCTTGCTGTCTTATTAATTATTATTATTATTGTCAGTGAAAAATCCAATCACATAGAAGGCTATTGGCCCCCTAGGGGAAGGCAATAAAGTTAAAGTGCTTAGCCTTAGGATGGGTTGACATTTGCTGCGGCCGCGGCTCACAGCAGGGGGTCCATTCCTGTACCTCGATTCAAGCAAGAATTTTCGCCTGAATTCGCACCTAAAACAGAGCCAAAGACCCGCAGGACCTTTCCCCAGTGCGGACCGCGCTGCGTGGATCGGCTCCATTGACAGCCGGTTACACTCTCCCTTCATTCGAATTGGATGTGGAGAAACCCGCATCCAATTTGCATCATTGTGAACCCGGCCTTGCCTATACCCAGTGAAGTAACTGGCCAGAGCTGAAACAAATCCTTTTACATAAGTGGTATCTGTTTATCTGCAATCTTCTCTTCTCTACGTCTATACAAAGTCCAGAATTGATAAAGCTTGTCTGTGTGAGGCTCCATTTACACGGGACGCTATTATTTCAACCTCCTTTGAACGATTTTTTTTTACAGCTAGGTGGCGACGTCTAAAACGGCCGTTTTGAACGCCGCGTTCGCGTTTAGGAGCGTTTTAATATATATATATTTTTAAATGGAAACGGCTGTAATCTAAACCGTCCTAGACGCGAGTTACCGCGTTTAGCGGCGTTTACAAGCTGTTTGGTGTTCCAAATGCCTCTGGACCGGCGTCTGAACCCATTTTTTTGCATTCAAAAAAAAGCCTGTAAACTCAACTGCCTGTAAACGACCTTAAACGACCCCCTGTGTAAATGGACTGATAAGATAACATAGAGGAGAGTTCAGAGGCAGCAGGAAAAAAACGCCCAAATGCCTCTAAACGTCCGTTTACCAGCAGCCTCAGGAAGCGGGGGGTGAAGAGCTGAAGTTACACTCTGCAGAGCTCACTGAGGAGAGCTCTGAGAGCTGATTGGAGGGAAGGGACACGCCCACCTTCACAGAGCACGCAGGAACAGAGCTGAGGCTGTCAATCACAGGCTGTGTGCTGGAGCTCCCTCCCCTGTCACCTTTTATCTCTTGGTGTCAGGAAAACATTATGAAAGTGACTTATGAAGATAGCAGAGGCAGCAGACAGAAATGACACTTAGGGCTCTTTTACTAGTCATGCCCGTTTTCACAGAGTCCACTTGCTTAGCAGGGGATCGATCCGCTGAGCCGGCGGATGACAGGTCCATCTGTTCACTGTGCTGAGATGGCGCTCTCCTCTAAGGGGGTCGGATGAAAACGAATCCACCTGTCCATTTTCATCCGATCCGATCCTCCAGAAGGATGGAATATAGGGTTTCCATCCGTCTGGATTTAGCGGAGCGGATCGGATGTCAGCCGCCATCTGACGCGTCACCTCTAACATCCATCGCTCCATAGAGGAGAATGGAGCGTCCGTTCTCTGCCTGAAAAACTGACAGGCGGACCTCAGCCGTCCACATGTGTGAAAGGGGCGTTAGTGCTCTGGATTGAGGCAAGTACACACTATAGAGGGATGTGCTTTGTTCACATTTCATGTCTGGGGTTTAAAAAAACTTGTTAAAAAAAAAAACAAGAATGTAAAAATTTAAAGGTACCCCCAAGCATAAACATACAGCGCCTGGAAAAAATATTCATACCCCTAGAGATTCCCCACATTTACAAAAGAGTAAATGTATTTTATTGGGATTTTATGTGATAGAGCGACACAAAGTGGCTCATAATTGTGAAGTGGAAGGAAAATAATAAATGATACAAATAAATCTGTGAAAAGTGTGGGGGGCATTTGTATGGCGCCCCCTTTACTCCGATACCCCTAACTAAAATCTAGAGGAACCAACTGCCTTCAGAAGTCACCTAATTAGTAAATAGAGGTCACCTGTGTGTCATTTAATCTCAGTATAAATACAGCTGTTCTGTGAAGCCTACAGAGGTTTGTTAGAGAACCTTAGTGAACAAACAGCATCATGAAGGCCAAGGAACACCCCAGACAGGTCAGGGATAAAGTTGTGGAGAAGTATAAAGCAGGGTTAGGTTATTAAAAAATCTCCCAAGCTTTGAACATCTCACAGAGCTCTGTTCAATCCATCATCGGAAAATGGAAAGAGTATGGCACAACTGCCAACCTACCAAGACATGGCCGTCCACCTAAACTGACCGGCCGGGCAAGGAGAGCGTTCATCAGAGAAGCAGCCAAGAGGTCCATGGTAACTCTGGAGGAGCTGCAGAGATCCACAGCTCAGGTGGGAGAATCTGTCCACAGGACAACTATTAGTCCTGCTCTCCACAAATCTGCCCTTTATGGAAGAGGCGCAAGAAGAAAGCCATTGGTGAAAGAAAACCATAAGAAGTCCCATTTGCAGTTTGTGAGAAGCCATGTGGGGGACACAGTAAACGTGGAAGAAGGGGCTCTGCTCAGATGAGACCAAAGTTCAAATTTTTGGCCTAAAAGCAAAACGTTTTGTGTGGCGGAAAACTAACACTGCACATCACCCTGAACACTCCATCCCCACCGTGAAACATGGTGGTGGCAGCATCATGGTGTGGGGATGCTTTTCTTCAGCAGGGACAGGGAAGCTGGTCAGAGTTGATGGGAAGATGGATGGAGACAAATACAGGGCAATCTTAGAAGAAAACCTGTTAGAGTTCGCAAAAGACTTGAGACCGGGGCGGAGGTTCCCCTTCCAGCAGGACAACGACCCTAAACATCCAGCCAGAGCTACAATGGAATGGTTTAGATCAAAGCATATTCATGTGTTAGAATGGCCCAGTCACAGTCCAGACCTAAATCCCATTGATAATCGGTGGCAAGACTTGAAAATTGCTGATCACAGACGCCCTCCATCCAATCTGACAGAGCTTGGGGGATTCTGCAAAGAAGAATGGGCAGAAATGTCCTCTCTAGATGGGCAAAGCTGGTAGAGACTTCCCCAAAAAGACTTGCAGCTGTAATTGCAGGGAAAGGGGGTTCTACAAAGTATTGACTCCGGGGGGCGCCATACAAATGCCCCCCACACTTTTCACAGATTTATTTGTATCATTTATCATTTTCCTTCCACTTCACAATTATGAGCCACTTTGTGTCGGTCCATCACATAAAATCCCAATAAAATACATTTATGTTTTTTATGAAATTTTAGGTGGTCTACCTGACCGTGGTTTGGTTTCAACAGAACCCCTCATTTTCCACTTCTTGATTAGAGTTTGAACACTGCTGATCGGCATTCTCAATTCCTTGGAAATCTTTTTATACCCCTTTCCTGTTTTATACGGTTCAACTACCTTTTCCCGCAGATCCTTTGACAATTCTTTTGCTTTCCCCATGACTCAGAATCCAGAAACGTCAGTGCAGCACTCAATGAAAGATGCAAGGGTCTGTCAGGAGTCCAGAAACTCATTGACCTTTTATACACACACACTAATTACAAGCAAACAGATCACAGGTGAGGACGGTTACCTTTAAGGGTCCTTTCACACACACGGACCGTTCATCAGTTCATCCGTTTTTCATCCTTTTTTTTCATCCGTTTTTTCATCTGTGGTCATCAGTTTTTTTTTTACATTCACTACCAATGCAAAAACGGATGAAAAACTGACTGTTCGTCAGTTTCCATCCGTTTTTCGTCCGATCCGTTTTTTTGACGGATGAAAAATAGGACTTTCATCCGTTCAAAAAAACGGATGCTGACGGAAGCGGATGAAAACTGATGAAAATAGCTGATCATCAGTTGACATCAGTTTTTCCATAGAGTTGCTTTAACCACTTCAGCCCCGGAAGAATTTCCAGCTTTAGGACCGGAGCCCTTTTTGCGATTCGGCACTGCGCCGCTTTAACTGACAATTGCGCGGTCGTGCGACGTTGTACCCAAACGAAATTTGCGTCCTTTTTTTCCCACAAACAGAGCTTTCTTTTGGTGATATTTGATCACCGCTGCGTCATTTCTGATCGCCGCTATAAACAAAAGAAGAGCGACCATTTTGCAAAAAAACCCAAATTTCTTACTTTTTCCTAAAATACAAATCCAAAAAAAAAATATAAAAAAACATTTTTTTTCACCGTTTTTGGCCGATTTATATTCTTCCTCATATTTGCGATAAAAAAAATCGCAATCGGCGTTTATTGATTGGTTTGCGCAAAAGTGGTCGCGTTTACGGATGATGAGAATTCATTTTTGGGGTTTTTAATTTTTTTTTATTTTTTACTAAAAATGGCGGCGATCTGCGATTTTTTGCGGTACTGCGATATTTCAGCGGACATGGCGGAACATTTTGACACTTTTTTGCGACCATTGGCATTTATACAGCGATCAGTGCTATAAAAATGCACTGATTACTGTGTAAATGTCATTGGCAGTGAAGGGGTTAACCTGCAGGGGGCGCGCTAAGGGTTAACTGTGTTCCCTGGGCATTCTAACTGTATGGGGGCTGCCCTAACAGGGGAAGGGAAGTGGTCACAGCCTTCACGTACAGGAAGGCTGTGATCACAGCCCTTCCCCCTCACACAGAGCAGAGGTCCGTGTTTACATACACGGACCTCCGCTCATTCGCTCCGGGTGGGGCATCGCGGGTGGCCGGCGGCAATCGAAGCCGCCGCACCCGCTCCCTGGCCCCCCCTGGACACAGTGAGCGCGCGGGCGCGCCTCCGGCGGCGCGCGCGCGCTCACTATACACGTTCCCGCAGCCGCCGTCGTATGACGGCGATTTGCGGGAACGAGCCACTTTGCCGCCGTCAATTGCCGATCGGCAAGTGGTTAATGTCCGTTTTTCATCCGTCAACGGATGGATGAAAAACGGACAAACGGTCCGTGTGTGTGAAAGGGGCCTAATAGCCATTCAGACCCCTTTGTGCCAACTTGTGTGCATGTTATGAGGCCAAAATCACCAGGGTATGTAAACTTTTGATCGGGGTCATTTGGAGAGTTTCTGTTGTCATTATGATATAAAAAGAGTAAACACAGCTGATTGATAATAAATGGCTTCAGCCAAACACCAACCATGAGTGAAAGAAAAGTTTTTGTGTTCTCATTCATATTCTCTGAAAAATGGCCAAGAAATCCTCAATTCTGCCAGGGTATGCAAACTTATGAGCACAACTGTATAGTCATTAATATATATACTGTATCTATAAAATAAATACTTTTTCATATAATATGAAGTGGTGAACATAAGCATTCCCAAAAGGAATGTTTCAGCAGCAAAGCGGCAAGCAATCTCTGAATGGAACCCTTGGGAAACAAAAGCAATTGGGTCATTGCTGAGAAAAGTGCGCTTATTACACCCATCATTGCCCGTCATTGCCCATCATTGCCCATCGCTGCCCGTCATTGCCCATTATTGCCCGACATTGCCCGACATTGCCCATCATTGCCCGTCATTGCCCATCATTGCCGTTATTGCTCGTCATTGCCCATCATTGCCGTCATTGCCCGTCATTTCCCATCATTGCCCGTCATTGCCCATCATTGCCCGTCATTGCCCGTCATTGCACGTCATTGCCCATCATTGCCCGTCATTGCCCATCATCGCTCCCATTTTATACAGATCTACCACAGCGCAAAACAGAAACCGGAGAGAAAATAAAAGTCCTATTTCTACGGATGAATAATGACCACTATGGACCTTCCTGTGTGCGGAGAGCCTTTGCTTACATCCGGTCCCTTGTGCTTCATAGAAGAGTAGAGCAGCTCCACCCAGAACAAGAATTCTGTTTTCTAATCCTACAAATGATTTTTTTGGAAAGTCTCAGTTCTACCGTCTGACAAATGTCTGAATTTTCTATACAAAGGGCCAGTAGTATACTTTCCTTCAGACTTTAGTGGGTGCAGAGTGTGGGCAATAGGAGAGAAAACATACACAGCACCTGTGGTGAGAAGGAGGAGGAGGAATAGTGCCCCATCATTGGTGTCAGTGGGAGGAATAGTGTCCCATCATTGGTATCAGTGGGAGGAATAGTGCCCCATCATTGGTGTCAGTGGGAGGAATAGTGCCCCATCATTGGTGTCAGTGGGAGGAATAGTGCCTCATCATTGGTATCAGTGGGAGGAATAGTGCCCCATCATTGGTATCAGTGGGAGGAATAGTGCCCCATCATTGGTATCAGTGGGAGGAATAGTGCCCCATCATTGGTATCCGTGGAGGAATAGTGCCCCATCATTGGTATCAGTGGCAGGAATAGTGCCCCATCATTGGTATCAGTGGGCGGAATAGTGCCCCATCATTGGTATCAGTGGGAGGAATAGTGCCCCATCATTGGTATCAGTGGGAGGAATAGTGTCCCATCATTGGTGTCAATGGGAAGAAGAGTACCCCATCACTGGCACCAATTGGAGGAATGGTGCCCCATCATTGGTATCACTGGGAGCAAAAGTGCTCCATTATTTATATCAGTGGGGGGAATTATGTTCCATTGTTGTTGTCTGTGGGAGGAATGATGCCCCAAGTATTGGATAAAGGCAAGCAAAGAGGCGCTGGTCATATCCCATTGAAGACAGTGAATAATATTGTACAGGCAGGATAGGCTGCAGTCAGGAATTTGGTGATGTCACAATCTCCACCTCAGCCAATCAGAGAATGCTTTGCATTTATGAAGAGATGTAGCTCCTCTGCAGAAGGGAAGCCTCTCAGCATAGCAGTTGAAAGACCGCTGTCATCACTGTAGTAGCTTGGGCTACTACAGTGATCCTCAGCTTACACAGAGGCCATACTGGCCCAATATAAGTATGCAGACCATATCATCCCCGGATTTCAGCTGGAATCTTTCCCGTCTTTATCCTAGCAGAGGACTGCAATTTATATAGAGGAAGGGCACAATAAATCATGCAGTATAACAATAACTCTTTTCTCATGTTTGTTTTTGTGCTCCTCTTTCTCCTGGTGGAAGCAGCAAATCAATGCCGATGTTCTGGCTGAATGAACTTTCTCGGTGACGGTCCCTCTGGGCAGCATTTTAATGAGTAAGTTACTTTTTGTGCCACACTGATGCCAATGTAAGAGGGACAGTATATGTGAACTGGGGCTTTTCTGTGACCACCAATGTAAGGGAGAACTTTTTTCACTGCCTAATGGAAAGGGGGCATTAATACTAATGGTAAAGGGTCACTCAGTAATAGTCTAATGTAGATGTTCAGGGGTCAGGAATTGGTTTGTGTATATCTGGGGTCAGTAATAGTCACATGTAGATGCTCAGGAGTCAAGAATTGTCCCATGTAGATGCTCGGGGATCCATAATTGGCTCATGTAAATTCTCAGGTGTCAGTAATTGTCTTGTGTTGATGCTCAGGGGTCAGTAATAGTCACATGTAGATGCTCAGGGTCCAGGAAATGTCCCGTATAGATGCTCGGGGGCTAGGAACTGTCTAGCATTGATGCTCAGGGGTAAGTAACTGTCTCGTGTAGATGCACAGGGGTGAGAAATATCATGTAGATGCTCAGGGATCAGTATTAGTCACATGTAGATGTTCAGGGGTCAGTATTAGTCACATGTAGATGTTCAGGGGTCAGTATTAGTCACATGTAGATGTTCAGGGGTCAGTTATAGTCACATGTAGATGTTCAGGGGTGAGTAATAGTCACATGTAGATGTTCAGGGGTCAGTAATAGTCACATGTAGATGTTCAGGGGTCAGTAATAGTCACATGTAGATGTTCAGGGGTGAGTAATAGTCACATGTAGATGTTCAGGGGTCAGTTATAGTCACATGTAGATGTTCAGGGGTCAGTAATAGTCACATGTAGATGTTCCGGGGTCAGTAATAGTCACATGTAGATGTTCCGGGGTCAGTAATAGTCACATGTAGATGTTCAGGGATCAGTAATAGTCACATGTAGATGTTCAGGGGTCAGTAATAGTCACATGTAGATGTTCAGGGGTCAGTACTAGTCACATGTAGATGTTCAGGGGTCAGTTATAGTCACATGTAGATGTTCAGGGGTCAGTAATAGTCACATGTAGATGTTCCGGGGTCAGTAATAGTCACATGTAGATGTTCAGGGATCAGTATTAGTCACATGTAGATGTTCCGGGGTCAGTAATAGTCACATGTAGATGTTCAGGGGTGAATAATAGTCACATGTAGATGTTCTGGGGTCAGTAATAGTCACATGTAGATGTTCAGGGATCAGTATTAGTCACATGTAGATGTTCCGGGGTCAGTAATAGTCACATGTAGATGTTCAGGGGTCAGTTATAGTCACATGTAGATGTTCAGGGGTCAGTAATAGTCACATGTAGATGTTCCGGGGTCAGTAATAGTCACATGTAGATGTTCAGGGGTGAATAATAGTCACATGTAGATGTTCAGGGATCAGTATTAGTCACATGTAGATGTTCAGGGGTCAGTATTAGTCACATGTAGATGTTCAGGGGTCAGTAATAGTCACATGTAGATGTTCAGGGGTCAGTATTAGTCACATGTAGATGTTCAGGGGTCAGTAATAGTCACATGTAGATGTTCAGGGGTCAGTACTAGTCACATGTAGATGTTCAGGGGTGAGTAATAGTCACATGTAGATGTTCAGGGGTCAGTAATAGTCACATGTAGATGTTCAGGGGTGAGTAATAGTCACATGTAGATGTTCAGGGGTCAGTTATAGTCACATGTAGATGTTCAGGGGTCAGTACTAGTCACATGTAGATGCTCAGGGATCAGTATTAGTCACATGTAGATGTTCAGGGGTCAGTAATAGTCACATGTAGATGTTCAGGGGTCAGTAATAGTCACATGTAGATGTTCAGGGGTCAGTACTAGTCACATGTAGATGTTCAGGGGTCAGTACTAGTCACATGTAGATGCTCAGGGATCAGTATTAGTCACATATAGATGTTCAGGGGTCAGTAATAGTCACATGTAGATGTTCAAGGGTCAGTAATAGTCACATGTAGATGTTCAGGGGTCAGTACTAGTCACATGTAGATGTTCAGGGGTCAGTACTAGTCACATGTAGATGCTCAGGGGTCAGTAATAGTCACATGTAGATGTTCAGGGGTCAGTAATAGTCACATGTAGATGTTCAAGGGTCAGTAATAGTCACATGTAGATGTTCAGGGGTCAGTATTAGTCACATGTAGATGTTCAAGGGTCAGTAATAGTCACATGTAGATGTTCAGGGGTCAGTAATAGTCACATGTAGATGTTCCGGGGTCAGTAATAGTCACATGTAGATGTTCTGGGGTGAGTAATAGTCACATGTAGATGTTCCGGGGTCAGTAATAGTCACATGTAGATGTTCAGGGGTCAGTAATAGTCACATGTAGATGTTCAGGGGTCAGTAATAGTCACATGTAGATGTTCAGGGATCAGTTATAGTCACATGTAGATGTTCAGGGGTCAGTTATAGTCACATGTAGATGTTCAGGGGTCAGTAATAGTCACATGTAGATGTTCAGGGGTCAGTAATAGTCACATGTAGATGTTCAGGGGTCAGTTATAGTCACATGTAGATGTTC
>BLSH010471981.1:631-11277 GCA_018402905.1 Glandirana rugosa
GAGAAGAACTCCAAATTACATGAAGAGAGGTCTACACTTCATATCAAGGAACTCCTCCAAATTACATGAAGAGAGGTCTACACATCATATCAAGGAACTCCAAATTACATGAAGAGAGGTCTACGCATCATATCAAGGAACTCTTCCAAATTACATGAAGAGAGGTCTACACATCATATCAAGGAACTCCAAATTATATGAAGAGAGGTCTACACCTCATATCAAGGAACTCCAAATTACACGAAGAGAGGTCTACACATCATATCAAGGAACTCCTCCAAATTACATGAAGAGAGGTCTACGCATCATATCAAGGAACTCCTCCAAATTACATGAAGAGAGGTCTACACCTCATATCAAGGAACTCTTCCAAATTACATGAAGAGAGGTCTACACATCATATCAAGGAACGCCTCCAAATTACATGAAGAGAGGTCTACACATCATATCAAGGAACTCCTCCAAATTACATGAAGAGAGATCTATACATCATATCAAGGAACTCCTCCAAATTACATGAAGAGAGGTCTACGCATCATATCAAGGAACTCTTCCAAATTACATGAAGAGAGGTCTACACATCATATCAAGGAACTCTTCCAAATTACATGAAGAGAGGTCTACACATCATATCAATGAACTCTTCCAAATTACATGAAGAGAGGTCTACACATCATATCAAGGAACTCCAAATTACATGAAGAGAGGTCTACACATCATATCAAGGAACTCCAAATCACATGAAGAGAGGTCTACACATATCAAGGAACTCCTCCAAATTACATGAAGAGAGGTCTACACATCATATCAAGGAACTCCTCCAAATTACATGAAGAGAGGTCTACACATCATATCAAGGAACTTCTCCAAATTACATGAAGAGAGGTCTACACATCATATCAAGGAACTCCAAATTACATGAAGAGAGGTCTACACATCATATCAAGGAACTTCTCCAAATTACATGAAGAGAGGTCTACACATCATATCAAGGAACTCCTCTAAATTACATGAAAAGAGGTCTACACATCATATCAAGGAACTTCTCCAAATTACATGAAGAGAGGTCTACACATCATATCAAGGAACTCCAAATTACATGAAGAGAGGTCTACACTTCATATCAAGGAACTCTTCCAAATTACATGAAGAGAGGTCTACACATCATATCAAGGAACTCCAAATTACATGAAGAGAGGTCTACACATCATATCAAGGAACTCCTCCAAATTACATGAAGAGAGGTCTACACATCATATCATGGAACTCCTCCAAATTACATGAAGAGAGGTCTACACATCATATCAAGGAACTTCTCCAAATTACATGAAGAGAGGTCTACACATCATATCAAGGAACTTCTCCAAATTACATGAAGAGAGGTCTACACGTCATATCAAGGAACTCTTCCAAATTACATGAAGAGAGGTCTACACATCATATCAAGGAACTCCAAATTACATGAAGAGAGGTCTACACATCATATCAAGGAACTCCTCCAAATTACATGAAGAGAGGTCTACACATCATATCAAGAAACTCCTCCAAATTACATGAAGAGAGGTCTACACATTATATCAAGGAACTCTTCCAAATTACATGAAGAGAGGTCTACACATCATATCAAGGAACTCTTCCAAATTACATGAAGAGAGGTCTACACATCATATCAAGGAACTCTTCCAAACTACATGAAGAGAGGTCTACACATCATATCAAGGAACTCCTCCAAAATACATGAAGAGAGGTCTACACATCATATCAAGGAACTCCAAAATACATGAAGAGAGGTCTACACATCATATCAAGGAACTCCTCCAAATCACATGAAGAGAGGTCTACACATCATATCAAGGAACTCCAAATTACACGAAGAGAGGTCTACACATCATATCAAGGAACTCCTCCAAAATACATGAAGAGAGGTCTACACATCATATCAAGGAACTCCAAAATACATGAAGAGAGGTCTACACATCATATCAAGGAACTCCTCCAAATTACATGAAGAGAGGTCTACACATCATATCAAGGAACTCCTCCAAATTACACAAACGTACTCCTGGGCACATCAAGAACTCTTACACATTACATTTTGAAGAAACTAGAAGATAATATACCAAGAAATCCTATACTTTACATAAAGATATGTCTACACATTACATGAAGGAACTAATGGACAATAAATAAAGGGAACTTTACACATTGTATGAAGGGACTTCTACACATTATATCAAGAATTCCCACATATGTATCGAGAAATGTCTACAGATTATATGAAGAATCTATTAGACATTATATAAAATTTGCAGACACTGAACGAAGGAACTCCTGCTCATTACATAACAAAACTTTTAGACATTAGATGAACAAAGTCCAAGAAATTACCTCAAAATTGCTTACACGTTACATAAAGAAACTCGGACATTAAACCAAGAACTCTTTTACATGATATGAAGAGATGTCTAAGCATCATCTGAAGGAATTGACTCACAAAATTGCAATAATGCCTACACATTACAAGAAGAAATGTCTACACGTTACATGAAGGAACTAGTAAACATAATATAAACTGAAGATTGAAACAATTCGAGATCTCTGCTGTTCAGATACCTTCCATGCTCCACACTTCATGCCTACAGATACAATCACTACTTCCCTCATTCAGCCCCGCCACTTTAGATGAGGTTGCTAAACTACTTGCTAACATCAAACTAACCACCTGCCCGCTGGATCCTGTTCCCTTGCAAATACTAAATTCACCCTCTGACTCGATTCTACACTCTTTAACCCACATCTTCAATCTCTCCCTCTCTTCTGGCCTCTTCCCCAACTCTCCAAAAGATGCATTAGTTAGCTCCATACTTAAAAAGCCTTCACTGGACCCAACCAATCCTAACAACCTACACCCCATCTCCTTGCTCCCCTTTTTATCCAAACTCCTTGACGTCTGGTCTACAACCGACTGAGCAAGCACCTTGCCGAGAATAGCCTTCTTGATCCCCTTCAGTCTGGATTTCATCCTCAACACTCCACAGAAACTGCTCTTCTAAAACTAACAAACGATCTACTAACAGCCAAAACCAATGGACAATATTCTGTACTCCTACTCTTGGACCTTTCTGCTGCCTTTGATACGGTTGGCCACCCCCTCCCCCTCCAAAATCTCCATGCCTGTACTCTTCGATGGTTCTCCTCCTACTTATCTAATCGCACCTTTAGCGTTACTTACAACTCTGCTTTCTCCTCTCCTCTTCCTTTCTCCATTGGGGTCCCCCAAGGTTCTGTTCTTGGGCCACTCCTATTTTCAATCTACCTCCTCCCTGGGTCAGCTGATAGCCTCCCATGGCTTCCAATACCATCTGTATGCTGATGACACCCAAATCTATCTCTCTACCCCTCAGCTCACTCCCTCAGTCACTAATTTACTAAAAGATGTATCAGCCTGGATGTCACACCACTTCCTCAAACTCTATCCAAAACCGAACTTATAATTTTTCCTCCACCATGTGCCCCTTCCCCCCAATCTCTCTGTCATAATCGATGGCACAACTATCAGCCCATTCCCACATGCCAAGGTCCTAGGCGAACTCTCCTTTAAGCCCCACATCCAATCACTGTCCAAATCCTGCCGCCTCAACCTCCGCAACATCTCAAAAATACGCCCCTTTCTAACCAATGACACAGCAAAGCTTTTAATTCACTCTCTGGTCATCTCTCGCCTCGGCTACTGCAACTCCCTTCCATTGGCTTATCTCTACACAGGCTCCTCCCCCCTTCAATCCATCATGAATGCTGCTGCCAGACTCATCCACCTTACCAATAGCTCAGTGTCTGCTGCTCCTCTCTGTCAATCCCTCCATTGGCTTCCACTCACCCAACGAATTCAATTCAAAATACTCACAACAACCTACAAAGCCATCCACAATTTTGAAATACCAACCTAATTGTTCTCTTCGTTCCTCTGAAGACCTCCTGCTCTCTAGCTCCCTTGTCACCTCCTCCTTTGTTCGCCTCCAGGACTTTTCCAGAGCCTCTCCAATCCTATGGAACTCCTTACCCCAACCTGTCCGAGTATCTCCTACTCTGCTAGCTTTTAGATGATCCCTGAAAAACCTCCTCTTCAGAGAAACCCATCCTAACCACACCTAACAACAACTGTATTTTCATTTTCTTCATCAGTTCATCCCCCACAGTTATTAACTTTTGTTTCACTTGACCCTCCCTTCTAGATTGTAAGCTCTAAGGAGCAGGGCCCTCAGATTCCTCCTGCATTGAATTGTATTGTAACTGTACTGTCTGCCCCCATATTGTAAAGCGCTGTGCAAACTGTTGGCGCTATATAAATCCTGTATAATAATAATAATAATAATAATAATAAAGGCAACTTTAGACAGTATATGAAGGAACTTCTATACATTCCCTACCAACCACCAATGTAAGGAGCATTCTTCCCACTGATCACCAATTTAAGGAGCGCTCTTCCCACTGATCACCAATGTAAGGAACATTCTTCCCACTGATCACCAATGTAAGGAGCATTCTTCCCACTGATCACCAATGTAAGGAGCATTCTTCCCACTGATCACCAATGTAAGGAACATTCTTCCCACTGACCACCAATGTAAGGGACATTCTTCCCACTGACCACCAATGTAAGGAACATTCTTCCCACTGATCACCAATGTAAGGAGCATTCTTCCCACTGATCACAAATGTAAGGGACATTCTTCCCACTGATCACAAATGTAAGGGACATTCTTCCCGTTGACCTCCAATTAATTGGTTTTGCAAGGGGTTATCTAAGGCCAGAAAGCTGCTCCAAGGGTTCCTCGGTGGTAAAGAGGTTGGGAAAAGCTTCTCCCCACCATCTGACAATCACTGGGATTACTTGCGTTATCTCCTGTGAGTAGCCAGCAACATTTGGGTCATGTTTATTTGACCTCAGACTGCTGATGTTAAAATGCCTGAAATAAGTGAAACGAAATCCGTTCCGCTCCTTCCATTCACACCGACCTTCTTATAGTTCCTGAGCCCAATGTACGAAGCAGAAGCCGATTAACCCCCCGGCGCTGTCATTCGGATTGCCCTGGGTTCAGTGATCGATGTTCCTCACCGATCGCCTGATCTGTGCACGCTGTATTTGCTCTCCTCCCCAGAAATATCATCTGTAGCCGCGCACCGTGACATTTCTCTACAATAAAAACCAAATGCAATTTTCTTCCACCGCGACCCAAAGCCAACGTGGGGGGGGGGGGGGCAGATGGGCTTTGTAAATAAATCGCTGTGTTTTGACGTGGCTGGGAATACTAATGCCTCACCCAGGTAGCATGCCGGATGGAGAAATCCATGTTTTATTTATCCGCAATAAGGAGAGGATTCGCTGGGAGGGCGGTGATTTTTGTTCGATGTTAGAAAAGCTTTCTGGCTCAGCGCTCCCCATTTACCTCATTTTACTTTATTTCCAAGCTGAGCTTCAGCTAAACATCTAAATCCAATAAATACATCGAATGCGGATGTCTTACATGACAAAGGAGTTGTGTCCCTGTCCATCCAGTCCTGAGATTTACACAGCTCTGCGACGCAGTCCAGTCCTGGGTGGCAAGGGAGGAGAGCTGGCTGCAGTTAAAGCGTTGGTCCATGCACCACGCATTCCAGGATCCCCGTCACATTACAGTTGTGTTCAAAAGTTTGCCTCCCCTGGCAGAAATGGTGAAATTTTGGCATCAATATTCAAAATATGACTGATTATGCCAAACACTGCCTATTATTTAACCCTTTCCAGCCCGGTATATAGCCAAAAGATGGCTTCAGCGCGGGCTTACTTTGCTGGGAGGCATAGGTGTGCGCAGACTATTGCATTGTGGGCACCACAAAGCTCAAACAAACATGAGTGTGTGGATATATCAGAAGGGCAGAGGACAGTGTCAGAAGGGCAGAGGATGGTGCCAGTAGGGCAGAGGTCGGTGTCAGTAGGGCAGAGATCGGTGTCAGAAGGGCAGAGGACGGTGCCAGTAGGGCAGAGGACGGTGCCAGTAGGGCAGAGATCGGTGTCAGAAGGGCAGAGGACGGTGCCAGTAAGGCAGAGGACGGTGCCAGTAGGGCAGAGATCGGTGTCAGAAGGGCAGAGATCGGTGTCAGAAGGGCAGAAGACGGTGTCAGTAGGGCAGAGATAGGTGTCAGAAGGGCAGAGGACAGTGCCAGTAGGGCAGAGATCGGTGTCAGAAGGGCAGAGGACGGTGCCAGTAGGGCAGAGATCATTGTCAGAAGGGCAGAGGACCGTGCCAGTAGGGCAGAGATCGGTGTCAGAAGGGCAGAGATCGGTGTCAGAAGGGCAGAGATCGGTGTCAGAAGGGCAGAGGACGACGTCAGTAGGGCAGAGATCGGTGTCAGAAGGGCAGAGGACGGTGCCAGTAGGGCAGAGATCGTGTCAGAAGGGCAGAGATCTGTGTCAGTAGGGCAGAGATCGGTGTCAGAAGGGCAGAGGATGGTGCCAGTAGGGCAGAGATCGGTGTCAGAAGGGCAGAGGACGGTGCCAGTAGGGCAGAGATCGGTGTCAGAAGGGCAGAGGACGGTGCCAGTAGGGCAGAGATCGGTGTAAGAAGGGCAGAGGACGGTGTCAATAGTAATTTTGTTTTTTTATTATTTTTTCACTTTTTTTTTAGGAGCCCTGCTGGGGGGGCTTTGGTGAAATATCAGGGGTCTAACCTCTGGTATCTCAATTTTGAGACAGAAAGTGTATTTTTCTTTTTTCAAAATGTTCTTTCGTTTAGGAACCCCTCCCCCCAGTGGTGATAAAATACCACCAAACGAAAGATCTATTTGTGTGGAAAAAAAAAAGATAAAATGTCATCTGGGTGCAGTGTCACATGACCGCGCAATTGTCATTCAAAGTGTGGCAGCGATGAGAGCTGAAAATTGGCCTGGGCAGGAAGGGGGTGAAAGTGCTCGGTTGGCAAGTGGTTGTAAAGGCAGAAGGTGCATTCTATGCATTAAGATAAAAAACCTTCTGTGTGCAGCAGCCCCCCCAGCACCCCCCGAATACTTACCTGAGCCCCTTCTTTCTGCAGCAATGTCCACCAGTGTCTTAGCTGTCCCAGACACTCCTCCTGATTGGCTGAGACACAGAAGCGGCGCCATTGGCTCCAGCGGCTGTCAATCAATATCAGTCAGCCAATCAGGGGAGAGAGGGGGGCGGTTAAGGCTCCGTGTCGGAATGGATACATGGAGCTGTGACTCGGCTCGGGTGCCCCCTGTAGCAAGCTGAAGGCAGAGGGGGCACTTGATGGGAGGAGGGGCCAGGAGAGCAGAAGAAGGACCCGAGAAGAGGAGGGTCCGGGCTGCTCTGTGCAAATCCACTGCACAGAGGAGGTAAGTATAACATGTTTGTTATTTTAAAAAAAAAAACAACAATCCTTTACAATCAGATGATATGAAGTAATTTACTAGCACATGGTTGTTTGACTCCTTTTTAAATCATAATGATAACAGAGTCCCCCCCCCCCCCCCAATGCCCCTGATGAAAAGTCCCCTCCCCTCTGAAATGTTTGGCCTTGGTAAAGACACACAGGGTGACACACACAGGTTACATTGCCAATTGCAAGCTAGATACTAAGCCATTGGGAGCAGAAAAGAACTATAAAACAGACCTGAATAACAAGGTGATGGAACTGTATAAAGATGAAAAATAATTTAAAAGTATATCCAACGCCTTGAATATGGCAGTCAGTACTGTTCAATCACTTATTGTAGCGGTAGTAAACCCATTGATATGTCAAAGAAGAGCTAATATTGCCGGCAGGGAGCGGGTAGGGCGGATTCGATCGCCGCTTACTACCCACGGTGGCTCCCCTGCAGTGAAAGAACGGAGGTTCGTGTAAGTAAACACGGCTGTGATCACAGGCTTCCTGTATATGGAAGCTGTGATCACTCCCCTCCCCCTGCCAGCCCAGTCCCCATACAGTTAGAACACACTGAGGGAACACAGTTAAGCCTTAGAGCGCCCCCTCCAGGTTAACCCCTTCACTGCCAAGGGCATTTATACAGTAATCAGTGCATTTTCATAGCACTGATCGCTGTATAAATGCCAATGGTCCCAAAAAAGTGTCAAAATGGTCCGACATGTCCACCGCAATATCGCAGTACCGCTAAAAATCTCAGATCGCCGCCACTACTAGTAAAAAATAAAAGAGCAGAGCATGATGGGGGGTCAAGAAAGCATAGTACACAGGGGGCAGCAAGGCAGAGCATGGGGGTGGGTATGGCAAAGTATAGGAGTCAGCAGGTCAGAGCACAGGGGGTCAGGAGGGCACAATATGTGTGTGTGGAGGGCAGAAGGGTACACTACATGCGGAACAGCAGGGCACATTATGGGGCACACCAGGGCACATTACAGGTTGGGGGGCACAGTAGGACACATTACATGGGGGGGCAGCAGGGAACATTATAGGGCACATTACATGGGGGGAGGCAGAGGGGCACATTATGGGGCTTGGCAGGGCACATTACAGGGGCTAGCAGGGAACATTATGGGGCACAGCAGAGAACATTACATGGGGCAGGAGGGCCGATCTACCTGTCGGATAGCTGTGATTGATAGGTAGATCAAAGTGGAAGCAGTCATGGGGCCCCTACTGGCCAAGGGCCCTCGGGCAGTGCCCGAAGTGCCATATGGTCAGTCCGCCCCTGGCAGGAACAGCTGTTGGGGGCACCACTTCCAACACCCACCCTGTCCTGCCTGTGCTCAATTAATCTCCATCCTGCCTGAACAGTAGGAAGAGCCAGATGTTGGAAGTGCGCCCCTCTGTGGCCACTCTGGGATCTTCAAAATGAATGCATTAACAATGCATGTACTCTCCCAGCATCAAATCTCGGCCACTAGCCGGGTGTTACAGTGCTGGAATTTCCAGAACAGAACATCTAAAGAAAGTAAGCTGAATTTGTACATATTTTTTAAGTTATGCTTTGTTGATGGGAACACGTAACAAATATAAATCAGGTGTTATCCCAACTTGGCTGCAAAAGTGGAAAAACACTTTAAGGGAGAGGACAGGGGATGAAGTTAAAACAAAAGCTTAGTTTAAGCCTTTGATAGCCATAGCAGAGGTTACATTCCATACTCCACAGCTTTGCTGCATTGACTAAGCAATGGCAAGAGGCTCATCAAACAAATTTTTTTTAATATAGGGATTGGTTACAGACAGTAATAAATGTTTTTATTACTACCCAGGTAACCAGGTACTTCAGAGACTGGGCCATAGGGCAGTATTCCAACATAACGACTCCAAGACGACCACTGCCTGGCTAAAGAAGATGAGGGTAAAGGTGATGGACTGGCCAAGCATGGCTCCAGACCTAAACCCTATTGAGCATCTGTGGGGCTCCTCAAATGGAAGGCGGAGGAGCGCAAGGTCTCTAACATCCACCAGCTCTGTGATGTCGTCATGGAGGAGGGGAAGAGGACTGCAGTGCCAACCTGTGAAGCTCTGGTGACCTCCATGCCCAAGAAGGTTAAGGAGGGCTGGAAAAGAATGGTGGCCACACAAAATATTGACACTTTGGGTCCAATTTGGACATTTTCACTTAGGGGTGTACTCACTTTTGATGCCAGTGGTTTAGACATTAATAGCTAGCCTAGGCCATCTTTATGTAGAGCAACAATTCTTTTTTTCGGATCCTCAGAGAGTTCTTTGCCATGAGGCGCCATGTTGAACTTCCAGTGACCAGTATGAGAGAGTGAGAGCGATAACACCAAATTTAACACACCTGCTCCCCATTCACGCCTGAGACCTTGTAACACTAACGAGTGACATGACACCAGGAAGGGAAAATGGATAATTTGACCCAATTTGGACATTTTCACTTAGGGGTGTACTCACTTTTGTTGCCAGTGGTTTAGACATTAATGGCTGTGTGTTGAGTTATTTTGAGGGGACAGTAAATTTACACTGTTATACAAGCTGTACACTCACTACTTTACATTGTAGCAAAGTGTCAGCTCTTCAGTGTTGTCACATGAAAAGATAGAATAAAATAATTACACAAATATGAGGGGTGTACTTACTTTTGCGAGATACTGTATATTCCTAGAAACTACAGGCCGGTCAGTCTAACATCGATAGTATGTAAACTATTGGAGGGGATGATAAGGAACTGTATCCAAGAGTTTGCTGATGAAAACAATATCATTAGTAATAATTGGTTGTTCACAGAAGAGGAGCTCAGAGACAAACATTCAATAGTGATACCTTTTCTGGTGACAACTTTTTAAAACTGGACATTGAAGAGACTGCCTTTCACTTCTGTTGTGTCTCCAGGACAGGAAGTGATGACAAATCTTACTAACGGTCTATTGCCAGAACAGATTTGTTCAGCACCCAGGGTTAGGATCTCTCCCCTGCTTCTAATATATGTTGAAGAATGGATGAACCACCCTGCGCCCATTCCCTACTACTCCCTTCCATCTCCATCAATGAGCCTTTCCTCCCCACCTCCATCAATGAGCCTCCCCTTCCCTCCCCACCTCCTTCAGTGAGCCTTTCCTTCCCCACCTTCATCAGTGAGCCTTCCCCCTACCTCCATCAATGAGCCTTCCCTCCCCACCTCCATCAATGAGCCTTCCCTCCCCACCTCCATCAATGAGCCTT
>BLSH010471981.1:16584-26641 GCA_018402905.1 Glandirana rugosa
GCCTTCCCTCCCCACCTCCATAAATGACCCCCCCCCACACCTCCATCAATAAGTAATGGCCTATGGCCGCCCATGACCCTGTCACCAGCTGATTGGTTTTCCTTTTTGGACCACTTTTGGTCGGTCCTGACCACTGCAGACCAGGAACATCCCACCAGAGCTGCAGTTTTGTATTTGCTCTAATGTCCTCTAGACATGGTCCTTGTCAAAGTCCTTGCAATCCTTAGACTTTTTTTCTGTATCAATGCATCAACTTCATGGACAACATGTTCCCTTTTTGCCCAATATATCCCCCCCAATTTCAGGTGCCGGCTCATCAATGTTATTAAGTTTATCCGCCAGTGGTCAGAATGTTGTGTCTGATCGGTATATATATATATACTGCATGTATATTTTCATTTCCACAAGAATATTTTATCTGTAGAAGCCAAGCAGTAGCGGAAGGCTCCTTGTGCGCATTGTTGTCACGTTCATAGGAAAGTGGTGGAGATGCACACTTCAGTTATAAAAGTTTTCCTGACAGCAGCCGGTTTAATAATGAAAAAATCGTCGGAATGATGAGAGCGGGATAACAGCTTGCGGAGGAATGTCACACTTCAGCTGCTCATGTTCCACCTTCTCAGCTAGATTATAAGACTCGTGTTCCTCTAATTGCACCTATGTCACCGCCTGAGAGATAAACATTCTCCTCCATCACACATATTTACCTTCCTGAGACCCTGTCATCAACATCAAAACGCGTCGGCACTGCCGGGGAAATAAAAACCAAAGTCACCTGTTTAATTGCTTTGGAGAGAGCGAGAGAAAGATCTGTGATCGCCGCATCGGACGCGTACAAAGCACAGGAGGCTTCCATTATGTTCCTGACAGCAAAACGCCGCTCGGCTCCCTGCCTCCCTCTTTCTTCCTAACAAGATGGAGTTTGTCAACAGGAAGCCGTCTGCTTGGAAGTTAACTCAGAAATTACATGTCACCACCGGCGGTGGGGAGGCTTTGCTCTGATGAAGGTTGATAGAGTTATAGAAGGGAGGAAAAGTTTAAGTTTCACAGGCAATGAGGGATGTCAGGAGCTCCTGCCAAAACCCAGATCCGTCTATTCACTAAAGTCATCGCAAGCTTAGCGTGCCAGTAAACTCATTCCTACCACTTTATTCATACAGGTAGAGAAGTCATTGCAAGCTTAGCGTGCCAGTAAACGCATTCCAACCACTTTATTCATATAGGTAGAGAAGTCATTGCAAGCTTAGCGTGCCAGTAAACGCATTCCTACCACTTTATTCATACTGGTAGAGAAGTCATTGCAAGCTTAGCGTGCCAGTAAACTCATTCCTACCACTTTATTTATACAGGTAGAGAAGTCATTGCAAGCTTAGCGTGCCAGTAAACCCATTCCTACCACTTTATTCATATAGGTAGAGAAGTCTTCGCAAGCTTAGCGTGCCAGTAAACCCATTCCTACCACTTTATTCATACAGGTAGAGAAGTCATCGCAAGCTTAGCGTGCCAGTAAACCCATTCCTGCTACTTTATTCATACAGGTAGAGAAGTCATCGCAAGCTTAGCGTGCCAGTAAACTCACTCCTACCACATTATTTATATAGGTAGAGAAGTCATCGCAAGCTTAGCGTGCCAGTAAACTCATTCCTACCACTTTATTCATATAGATAGAGAAGTCATTGCAAGCTTAGCGTGCCAGTAAACCCACTCCTACCACTTTATTCATATAGGTAGAGAAGTCATCGCAAGCTTAGCGTGCCAGTAAACCCATTCCTACCACTTTATTCATATAGGTAGAGAAGTCATCGCAAGCTTAGCGTTCCAGTAAACTCATTCCTACCACTTTATTCATATAGGTAGAGAAGTCATCGCAAGCTTAGCGTGCCAGTAAACTCATTCCTACCACTTTATTCATATAGGTAGAGAAGTCATCGCAAGCTTAGCGTGCCAGTAAACCCATTTCTTCCACTTTATTCATACAGGTAGAGAAGTCATCGCAAGCTTAGCGTTCCAGTAAACTCATTCCTACCACTTTATTCATACAGGTAGAGAAGTCATCGCAAGCTTAGCGTGCCAGTAAACGCATTCCTACCGCTTTATTCATACAGGTAGAGAAGTCATTGCAAGCTTAGCGTGCCAGTAAACCCATTCCTACCACTTTATTCATATAGGTAGAGAAATCATCGCAAGCTTAGCGTGCCAGTAAACCCATTCCTACCACTTTATTCATATAGGTAGAGAAGTCATCGCAAGCTTAGCGTGCCAGTAAACCCATTCCTGCTACTTTATTCATATAGGTAGAGAAGTCATCGCAAGCTTAGTGTGCCGGTAAACTCATTCCTACCACTTTATTTATATAGATAGAGAAGTCATTGCAAGCTTAGCGTGCCAGTAAACCCATTCCTACTACTTTATTCATATAGGTAGAGAAGTCATCGCAAGCTTAGCATGCCAGTAAACGCAATCCTACTGCTTTATTCATACAGGTAGAGAAGTCATTGCAAGCTTAGCGTGCCAGTAAACGCATTCCTACCACTTTATTTATATAGGTAGAGAAGTCATCGCAAGCTTAGCGTGCCAGTAAACGCATTCCTACCACTTTATTCATACAGGTAGAGAAGTCATTGCAAGCTTAGCGTGCCAGTAAACGCATTCCTACCACTTTATTCATACAGGTAGAGAAGTCATTGCAAGCTTAGCGTGCCAGTAAACTCATTCCTACCACTTTATTCATATAGGTAGAGAAGTCTTTGCAAGCTTAGCGTGCCAGTAAACTCATTCCTACCACTTTATTTATTTAGATAGAGAAGTCATCGCAAGCTTAGCGTGCCAGTAAACCCATTCCTGCTACTTTATTCATACAGGTAGAGAAGTCATCGCAAGCTTAGTGTGCCGGTAAACTCATTCCTACCACTTTATTTATATAGATAGAGAAGTCATTGCAAGCTTAGGGTGCCAGTAAACCCATTCCTACCACTTTATTCATATAGGTAGAGAAGTCATAGCAAGCTTAGCGTGCCAGTAAACTCATTCCTACCACTTTATTTATATAGATAGAGAAGTCATTGCAAGCTTAGGGTGCCAGTAAACCCATTCCTACCACTTTATTCATATAGGTAGAGAAGTCATTGCAAGCTTAGCATGCCAGTAAACTCATTCCTACTACTTTATTCATATAGGTAGGGAAGTCATCGCAAGCTTAGCGTGCCAGTAAACCCATTCCTACCACTTTATTCATATAGGTAGAGAAGGCATCGCAAGCTTAGCGTGCCAGTAAACTCATTCCTACCACTTTATTTATATAGGTAGAGAAGTCATTGCAAGCTTAGCTTGCCAGTAAACCCATTCCTGCTACTTTATTCATATAGATATAGAAGTCATTGCAAGCTTAGCGTGCCAGTAAACCCATTCCTACCACTTTATTCATATAGGTAGAGAAGTCATTGCAAGCTTAGCGTGCCAGTAAACTCATTCCTACTACTTTATTCATATAGGTAGAGAAGTCATTGCAAGCTTAGCGTGCCAGTAAACTCATTCCTACCACTTTATTCATACAGGTAGAGAAGTCATCGCAAGCTTAGCGTGCCAGTAAACTCATTCCTACCACTTTATTCATATAGGTAGAGAAGTCATCGCAAACTTAGCGTGCCAGTAAACTCATTCCTACCACTTTATTTATATAGATAGAGAAGTCATTGCAAGCTTAGCGTGCCAGTAAACTCATTCCTACCACTTTATTCATACAGGTAGAGAAGTCATCACAAGCTTAGCGTGCCAGTAAACTCATTCATACCACTTTATTTATATAGGTAGAGAAGCCATCGCAAGCTTAGGGTGCCAGTAAACTCATTCATACCACTTTATTTATATAGGTAGAGAAGTCATCGCAAGCTTAGCGTGCCAGTAAACCCATTCCTACCACTTTATTCATACAGGTAGAGAAGTCATTGCAAGCTTAGCGTGCCAGTAAACTCATTCCTACCACTTTATTCATATAGGTAGAGAAGTCATTGCAAGCTTAGCGTGCCAGTAAACCCATCCTTACCACTTTATTCATATAGGTAGAGCTTAGTGTTCAGTCTGAATGGAAGTCCCATGATGGCATAGGCCACATATAGTCATGTCCATATACACTATATTACCAAAAGTATTGGGACGCCTGCCTATACACGCACATGAACTTTTAACCAGTTCCCGACGGCTTGCGTACATTTACTGCTGCAGAGTGGCACTGTAGCGCGAATCGCCATATGTAAACGGTGGCTCTCTCGTGCCCGCCGCACTCTGCAGCAGTGTGGCCATGGATCGAGTGGCCTGCTATTCGCGATGACCTGGCAGAGAAGAAAAATGGGGAACCACCAATGTAAACACGGCGATTCCCCGCTCTGTCAGGTGGCATGTAAGAGATCTACTGATTCCTGTCGCTGGGATCAGTTAGATCTCTGGTGCCCCTGGCAGTCCAGCCCCCTCACAGTTAGAACGCCTAGGGAACACAGTTACCCCCTAGAGCGCCCCCTGCAGGTTACTCCCGTCACTGCCCCCTCACAGTTAACCCCTTCACTACCAATGATATTTATACAGTAATCAGTGGATATTTAAAATTCTGATCGCTGTATAAATGTCATGGGTCCAAAAAAGTGTCAAAAATGTCCGACATTTCCACCGCAATATCACAGTCCCGATGACTCGCCGCCATTACTAGTAAAAAATAAAAAAGGAAAAACGCAATAAATGAATTTTCATGGTTTGTAAACGCGGCAACTTTTGCGCAAACCAATCAATAAACGCCGATCGTGATTTTTTTTTTACCACAAATATGAGGACGAATATAAATCGGCCAAAACCGATGAATACATTTTATTTATTTATTTTTTGGATTTGTAGTTTAGCAAAAAGTAAGAAATTTAGTTTTTTCAAAATTGTCGCTCTTTTTTTGTTAATAGCGGTGATCAGAAATGACGCAGAGGGGATCAAATACCACCAAAAGAAAACTCTATTTGTGGGGAAAAAAGGACGCAAATTTAGTTTGGGTACAACGTTGCACGACCGCGCAATTGTCAGTTAAAGCGACGCAGCGCCGAATCGCAAAAAGTGCTCTGGTCCTAGCGTGGGAAATCCTTCTGGTCATAAAGTGGCATCTCAGTCTTAGTCTGTAGGGTTCAATATATAAGTTGCCCACCCTTTGCAGCTATAACAGTTTCAACTCTTCTGGGAAGGCCGTCCACAAGGTTTAGGAGTGTCTATGGGAATGTCTGACCGTTCTTCCAGAAGAGCATTTGTGAGGTCAGGCACTGATGTTGGACGAGAAGGCCTGGCTCTCAGTCTCCGCTCTAATTCTTCCCAAAGGTTTTCATTTGGGTTGAGGTCAGGATTCTGTGCAGGCCAGTCAAGTTCCTCCACTCGCTCATCCTTATCTTTATGGGCCTTGCTTTGTGCAGTGGTGCGCAGTCATGTTGGAACAGGAAGGGGCCATCCCCAAACTCTTCCCACAAAGTTGGGAGTATGAAATTGTCCAAAATGTCTTGGTGTGCTGACGCCTTAAGAGTTCCCTTCACTGGAACTAAGGGGCCAAGCCCAACCCCTGAAAAACAACCCCCCACCATAATCCTCCCTCCACCTAATGATTTGGACCGGTGCACAAAGCAAGGTCCATAAAGACATGGATGAGCGAGTTTGGGGGGGAGGAACTTAACTGGCCTTCACAGAGTCCTGACCTCAACTCAAATAGCCAGGCCTTCTCGTCCAACATCAGTGCCTGACCTCACAAATGCGCTTTTGGAAGAATGGTCAAACATTCCTGCCGCTTAGTTCCAGTGAAGGGAATTCTTAAAGCGTCAGCACACCAAGACATTTTGGACAATTTCATGCTCCCAACTTTGTGGGAAAAGTTTGGGGATCACCCCTTCCTGTTCCAACATCACTGCCAGCCACTGCACAAATCAAGGTCCATAAAGACATGGATGAGTGAGTCTGGGGTGGAGGAACTTGACTGGCCTGCACAGAGTCCTGACCTCAACCCGATAGAACATCTTTGGAATGAATTAGAGTGGAGACTGTGAGCCAGGCCTTCTCATCCAACATCAATGCCTGACCTCTGGAAAAATGGTCAAACATTCCCATAGACACTCCTAAACCTTGTGGACGGCCTTCCCAGAAGAGGTGAAGCTGTTATAGCTACAAAGGGTGGGCCAACTCAATATTGAACCCTACAGACTAAGACACCATTAAAGGTCATGTGCGTGTAAAGGCAGGTGTCCCAATACTTTTGGTAATATAGTGTATGTTCAATGATGTCACCCAGGAGACCCCACTTCCTTGTATTTAAGAGCTGTAATCAGCTTGCCCTGTCATTCATCGGTAGGCAAGCAAACAGTCTAGAGCAATGGTTCTCAACTCCTGTCCTCGGGGCCCACCAACAGGCCAGATTTGAAGTATTACCTTGGAGAGATGCAGACTAGAATACTGCAATCACTGAGCAGCAAATGATATCACCTGTGATGTATTTCAGTTATCCTGAAAACCTGGCCTGTTAGTGGGTCCAGAGGACAGGAGTTGAGAACCACTGGTCTAGATGTATTACAGGCATTTTTTAACGAGTCATTTGACTATAGGCCAGACGGGGCTTTCTCATTCTGAGTGGACGTCATATGATGTCCTCTCCAAAACGCGCCTCACGCCTCACGGTCCCACCGGCCACACTGTGGTGAAATCTGTCAACTTCAAGTCAATTTCAAGGCAACTTCCAGACAACTTCAAGGCAACTTCCAGGCAACTTCCAGACAACTTCAAGACAACTTCAAGACAACTTCCTGGCAACTTCCAGACAACTTCCAGACAACTTCAAGACAACTTCCTGGCAACTTCAAGGCAACTTCCAGACAACTTCAAGACAACTTCCTGGCAACTTCAAGGCAACTTCCAGGCAACTTCAAGGCAACTTCCAGGCAACTTCAAGGCAACTTCAGGGCAACTTCAGGGCAACTTCCAGGCAACTTCAAGGCAACTTCAAGGCAACTTCCAGGCAACTTAAAGGCAACTTCCAGGCAACTTCAAGGCAACTTCAGGGCAACTTCAGGGCAACTTCCAGGCAACTTCCAAGCAACTTCAAGGCAACTTCCAGGCAACTTCAAGGCAACTTCCAGGCAACTTCCAGGCAACTTCAAGGCAACTTCCAGACAACTTCAAGGCAACTTCAAGGCAACTTCCAGGCAACTTCAAGACAACTTCCAGGCAACTTCAAGGCAACTTCAAGGTAACTTCCAGGCAACTTCAAGGCAACTTCCAGGCAACTTCAAGGCAACTTCAAGGCAACTTCCAGGCAACTTCAAGGCAACTTCCAGGCAACTTCAAGGCAACTTCAAGGCAACTTCCAGGCAACTTCAAGGCAACTTCAAGGCAACTTCAGGGCAACTTCAAGGCAACTTCAAGGCAACTTCCAGACAACTTCAGGGCAACTTCAAGGCAACTTCCAGACAACTTCAAGACAACTTCCAGTCAACTTCAAGACAACTTCCAGACAACTTCAACTTCCAGGCAACTTCCAGACAACTTCAAGGCAACTTCCAGACAACTTCAATTACAATGTTACATAAGACCAATATACATTGTGACAGTATGCGAGGCGAAGTGATAGACGGACGCTATCTGTCGCCTGGCATACGTTCACTTGGATGGGACTGAAGCGGAGTCCGGCCCGGGTTTTCCCAGCCACCATGGTAGGGCTGGTTCCCGGCCGGGTTTTCAGGTCCACTGGAGTCCAGTCCCAGGTTTGGTTAAATGACCAGGAGGAGATCACAGGGTTGCTCTGGCCTGGGACTCAGAATCATTACACTGAGAGAGCTACACCTTGGGAATTGGTTGCTCTAAGGACTCAAAAGAAAGGTTTGCATTTGTTTTTTTTGGGGGTGTCTGGGACGAGCCCGGCACCATATAGAGAGGTTCCTGTTCTGTATAGTTTAGCGCTGGACGGCAAGGATTTATTTTTCTATTTTGTTTGTTTATTTGACTTGCAACCTTTACCAATAAAACTGGCAACCCACCAGATTTTTAAGAAAGTTTGCCTTCACCCTGCCTTTTTCCCAGGGAAGGGGAGTAAATCTCCCACAATAAATATAAGAAAACAGAAACTTTCCCTTCCCCCATCCACATTAGAACCGTTACAATGTAATAACCGTCACCTAAACATTCAATTAAACCGAAAACAATTAAAAACCCTCTAAACATTTACATTTATATTTGATTATCTAATAGAGATTCCGAACTTTTATCAACAGTGATTAAACCGTCCGTGATCCTAATAATGAGGAATTATAAATATCCCATTCATGCTTCATGCCGGTCAGTAAAAGTCTTCAATGTAAATATCCAGAATCATTCTCCATGGTGTGATAAGGAAAGTTTCTTTTTACATCTAACTGGAGTTGTATTCTTTTCTACCACTTCAACCCAACAGCAAACATCTATTATATTACAGCTTACCAATCCTTAGATGTGGCAGCTGCATTTGTTTTCTTATTTCATCTTTCTTTCTTCTATTGTATTCTGTTGATCTTCTCGACCAATCTGGTCACTGCTCCTCCCGGCCAATCTCGTCTCGGGACCCGCTCCCTGCCCTGATCAGCCGGCAGGAGAAGCAGGAAGACAATAACAAATTTTGATTCACTATTGTCACAAGTGGGTGGGCTCGGGGCACAGTGCTCACCCTTTAGAGCCTCCTGGGCTAATCATGTGCTTCACAAAAAAAAAAAAAACCCATAGAACTCTATGCATCCGACACCCCACATGGAGATTAGGGGGGCGGTGCCCCTGCGCCCCTTATGGATGGGCCGCTGGACGATCAGCACCTCCTGACCTTGAATCATTGGCTAGGACTTGCTGACAGACTCCCGTTGTGTACAATCACAGCAGGAGCCCATCAGTGCCCACCAGTGCCCATCAGCGCCCACCGGTGCCACATATCAGTTCCACCTATCAGTGCCCACCAGTACCACCAATCAGTGCCTCTTCAGTGCTGCCAATCAGTGCCTCATGATCAGTGCTGCTTATCAGTGCCCATCAGTGCAACCTAATAGTGCCCATCAGTGCCACCTATCAGTGCCACCTATCAGTGCCACCCATCAGCACAGCCTGATCAGTGCCTCCTGATCAGTGCCCATCAGTGCCACCTCATCAGCGCTGCCTATCAGTGCCCAGCAGTGCTGCCTATCAGTGCCCATCAGAAACTTTAAATTGACAAAAAAGTATTTGATTTAAAAAAAAAGCACACCTGTCAGTGGTAAATGGTTTGTCTCTTCAATGTAAACGAATACAATCTGCTGGAGAGCTTGTTCTTTTTAAAAACAAAACAGACTTACTGGCAATCATCAGTGCTCATCAGTGCCACCTATCAATGCCCATCAGTGCTGCCTCACCAGTGGCCATCAGTGCAGCCTATCAGTGCCCATCAGGGCCACCTATCAGTGCCCAACAGTTCCACCTATCAGTGCCCCCTATCAGTGCAGCCTATCAGTGCCCATCAATGCAGGAGAAAAACTACGTGTTTGCAAATTTTTATAACAAAATATGAAAAATGTTTTGTTTTTTTCCCCAACATTTTTGGTCTTTTTTTGTTTGTTTAGCAAAAAATGAAAGACCCCAGAGGTGATTAAATACCACCAAAAGAAAGCTCTATTTATGTGAAAAAAAAATTATAAAAATGTCATCTGGGTGCAGTGTCACGTGACCGCGTAATTGTCATTCAAAGTGCGACAGCGCTGAGAGCTGGCCTGGGCAGGAAGGGGGGTGAAAGCGCCGGGTAAGCAAGGGGTTAATCAATACATCCCAACACTTGATGGGGATCCTATTTATCGGGAAATCTTTGTGTTGTAATGCGGCTTTGCTTATCGGTGGTCTGGGAGGCATTGGCCCAGATAAAATGGCAGAGAGCGATGGGCGTGGTACTGGTGATGCCAGCGAGGACACATCTTCAGCAAGCGAGCTCGGCAGATTTGACACATAGCTGGAGACAGGCAGCTGTGCGCGCTGGGGGGCAGAACATACTGCCATTTCCTGGGGGGGGGTG
>BLSH010471981.1:26651-40253 GCA_018402905.1 Glandirana rugosa
TATTTCACCATCCTTACTCAAATGACCGTGCGATTCGAACGCTTCTGAAGAGATGGATCGTGCCAGTAAACCCATTCCTACCACTTTATTCATATAGGTAGAGAAGTCTTCGCAAGCTTAGCGTGCCAGTAAACTCATTCCTACCACTTTATTTATATAGATAGAGAAGTCATTGCAAGCTTAGCGTGCCAGTAAACCCATTACTGCTACTTTATTCATATAGATAGAGAAGTCATTGCAAGCTTAGCGTGCCAGTAAACCCATTCCTACCACTTTATTCATATAGGTAGAGAAGTCATCGCAAGCTTAGCGTGCCAGTAAACTCATTCCTACTACTTTATTCATATAGGTAGAGAAGTCATTGCAAGCTTAGCTTGCCAATAAACTCATTCCTACCACTTTATTCATATAGATAGAGAAGTCATCGCAAGCTTAGCGTGCCAGTAAACCCATTCCTACCACTTTATTTATATAGGTAGAGAAGCCATCGCAAGCTTATCTTGGCAGTAAACCCATTCCTACCACTTTATTCATATAGGTAGAGAAGTCATCGCAAGCTTAGCGTGCCAGTAAACTCATTCCTACCACTTTATTCATATAGGTAGAGAAGTCCTCGCAAGCTTAGCGTGCCAGTAAACCCATTCCTACCACTTTATTCATATAGGTAGAGAAGTCATAGCAAGCTTAGCGTGCCAGTAAACTCATTCCTACCACTTTATTCATACAGGTAGAGAAGGTATTGCAAGCTAAGCGTGCCAGTAAACTCATTCCTACCACTTTATTCATATAGGTAGAGAAGTCATCGCAAGCTTAGCGTGCCAGTAAACCCATTCCTACCACTTTATTCATATAGGTAGAGAAGCCATTGCAAGTTTAGCGTGCCAGTAAACCCATTCCTACCACTTCATTCATATAGGTAGAGAAGTCATCGCAAGCTTAGCGTGCCAGTAAACTCATTCCTACCACTTTATTCATATAGGTAGAGAAGTCATTGCAAGCTTAGCGTGTCAGTAAACTCATTCCTACCACTTTATTCGTATAGGTAGGGAAGCCATTGCAAGCTTAGCGTGCCAGTAAACTCATTCCTACCACTTTATTCATATAGATAGAGAAGCCATTGCAAGCTTAGCGTGCCAGTAAACCCATTCCTACCACTTTATTCATATAGGTAGAGAAGTCATCGCAAGCTTAGCGTGCCAGTAAACCCATTCCTACCACTTTATTCATATAGGTAGAGAAGTCATCGCAAGCTTAGCGTGCCAGTAAACCCATTCCTACCTTTTTATTCATATAGATAGAGAAGTCATCGCAAGCTTAGCGTGCCAGTAAACTCATTCCTACTACTTTATTCATATAGGTAGAGAAGTCATTGCAAGTTTAGCGTGCCAGTAAACCCATTCCTACCACTTTATTCATATAGGTAGAGAAGTCATCGCAAGCTTAGCGTGCCAGTAAACTCATTCCTACCACTTTATTTATATAGGTAGAGAAGCCATCGCAAGCTTAGCGTGCCAGTAAACTCATTCCTACCACTTTATTCATACAGGTAGAGAAGTCATCGCAAGCTTAGCGTGCCAGTAAACTCATTCCTACCACTTTATTCATACAGGTAGAGAAGTCATCGCAAGCTTAGCGTGCCAGTAAACCCATTTCTACCACTTTATTCATATAGGTAGAGAAGCCATCGCAAGCTTATCTTGCCAGTAAACCCATTCCTACCACTTTATTCATATAGATAGAGAAGTCATCGCAAGCTTAGCGTGCCAGTAAACCCATTCCTACCACTTTATTCATATAGGTAGAGAAGTCATCGCAAGCTTAGCGTGCCAGTAAACCCATTCCTACCACTTTATTCATATAGGTAGAGAAGTCATCGCAAGCTTAGCGTGCCAGTAAACCTATTTCTACCACTTTATTCATATAGGTAGAGAAGTCATAGCAAGCTTAGCGTGCCAGTAAACTCATTCCTACCACTTTATTCATATAGGTAGAGAAGTCATCGCAAGCTTAGCATGCCAATAAACCCATTCCTACCACTTTATTCATATAGGTAGAGAAGTAATCGCAAGTTTAGCGTGCCAGTAAACCCATTCATATCACTTTATTCATATAGGTAGAAAAGTCATCGCAAGCTTAGCGTGCCAGTAAACTCTTTCCTACCACTTTATTCATATAGGTAGAGAAGTCATCGGATGTTTAGCGTGCCAGCAAACTCATTCCTACCACATTATTCATATAGGTAGATAAGTCTTCGCAAGCTTAGCGTGCCAGTAAACTCACTCCTACCACTTTATTCATATAGGTAGAGAAGTCATCGCATGTTTAGCGTGCCAGTAAACTCATTCCTACCACTTTATTCATATAGGTAGAGAAGTCTTCGCAAGCTTAGCGTGCCAGTAAACCCATTCCTACCACTTTATTCATATGGGTGGAGCTCAGTGCTCAGTCTGAATGGAAGTCCCATGATGGCATAGGCCACATATCGTCATGTCCATATACTCTATGTTACCAAAAGTATTGGGACGCCTGCCTATACACGCACATGAACTTCAACCAGTTCCCATCCGGCTTGTGTACATTTACTGCTGCAGAGTGGGGCTGTAGTGCAAATCTCACTCGTGCACACCGCACTCTGCAGCAGTGTGGCCGCCGACTACTCGCGATGACCTGGCAGAGAAGAATAACGGGTCACTGCCGAAGTAAACACGGCGGTTCCCCACTCTGTCAGGCGGCATCTAAGAGATCCACTGATCCCTGTCACTGGGATCAGTTAGATCTCTGGTGCCCCTGGCAGCTCCGCCCCCTCAGAGTTAGAACGCCTAGGGAACACAGTTACCCCCTTCACTGCCCCCTCACAGTTATCCCCTTCACTGCCAATGACATTTATACAGTAATCAGTGGATATTTAAATTTCTGATCGCTGTATAAATGCCATTGGTCCCAAAAAAGTGCCAAAAATGTCCGACATGTCCGCCGCAATATCACAGTCCCGATGAAAATCGCAGATCGCCACCATTACTAGTAAAAAAAAAATGTAAAAACGCCATAAATTAATTTTCATGGTTTGTAAATGCGGCAACTTTTGCGCAAATCAATCAATAAGCGCCGATCGTGATTTTTTTTTTTACCACAAATATGAAGAAGAATATAAATCGGCCAAAACCAATGAATAAATTTGTTTATTTACTTATTTAATTTTGGATTTGTATTTTAGCAAAAAGTAAAAAATGTAGTTGTTTTTTCAAAATTGTCGCTCTTTTTTTGTTTATAGCGGCGATCAGAAATGACGCAGAGGGGATCAAATGCCACCAAAAGAAAGCTCTGTTTGTGGGGAAAAAAGGACGTCAATCTTGTTTGGGTACAACATCGCACGGCCGCGCAATTGTCAGTTAAAGCAACGCAGTGCCGAATCGCAAAAAGTACTCTGGTCCGAAAGGGGGAAATCCTTCTGGTCTTTAAGTGGCATCCCAGTCTTAGTCCGTAGGGTTCAACATTGAGTTGGCCCACGCTTTGCAGCTATAACAGCTTCAACTCTTCTGGGAAGGCCGTCCACAAGGTTTAGGAGTGTCTATGGGAAAGTTTGACCATTCTACCAGAAGCGCATTTGTGAGGTCAGACACTGATGTTGGATGAGAAGGCCTGGCTCTCAGTCTCCACTCTAATTCATCTCAAAGGTGTTCTTTTGGGTTGAGGTCAGGCCTTGAGAGTTCCCTTCACTGGAACTAAGGACCAAGCCCAACCCCTGAAAAACAACCCCCCTCCACCTAATGATTGGGACCAGTGCACAAAGCAAGGTCCATAAAGACATGGATGAGCAAGTTTGGGGGGAGGAACTTGATTGGCCTGCACAGAGTCCTGACCTCAACCCAAATAGCCAGGCCTTCTCATCCAACATCAGTGCCTGACCTCACAAATGCGCTTTTGGAAGAATGGTCAAACATTCCTGCCCCTTAGTTCCAGTGAAGGGAACTCTTAAGGCGTCAACATACCCAGACATTTTGGAGAATTTCATGCTCCCAACTTTGTGGGAAGAGTTTGGGGATGGCCCCTTCCTGTTCCAACATGACTGCTCACCACTGCACAAAGCAAGGTCCATAAAGACATGGATGAGCGAGTTTGGGGTGGAGGAACTTGACTGGCCTGCACAGAGTCCTGACCTCAACCCGATAGAACACCTTTGGGATGCATTAGAGCGGAGACTGCCAGACCTTCTCGTCCACCATCAGTGCCTGACCTCACAAATGCTCTTCTGGAAGAAAGGTCAAATATTCCCATAGACACTCCTAAACCTTGTGGACGGCCTTCCCAGAAGAGTTGAAGCTGTTATAGCTGCAAAGGGTGGGCCAACTCAATATTGAACCCTACAGACTAAGACTGAAATGCCATTAAAAATCATGTGTTTGTAAAGGCAGGCATCCCAATACTTTTGGTAATATAGTGTATGTTCAATGATGTCACCCAGGAGACCCCACTTCCCTGTATTTAAGAGCTATAATCTGCTTGCCCTGTCATTCATCCGTAGGCAAGCAGTCTAGATGTATTACAGGGAGTATTTAACGAGTCATTTGACTATAGGCCAGGAGGGGCTTTCTCATTCTGGGTGGACGTCATATGATGTTCTCTCCAAAACGCGCCTCGCACGTTGCCCCACCGGCCACATTGTGGTAAAATTTATCACCCGCCGTGTCTCGGGAGATGTCATTCACTGCACAGTATAGAGCAGGGAGCTGAGTGTATTCTGAGACCTGAGGGCAGGGAATGGACAACCCCCTCTACACAGTCCCATAGGGAAACATGCACAGCTGAGGTTGTCAATCACCTGCTGTATGCTGGAGGGGGCGGGCCGACCCGCGGGCACACTCATGCAGCGTGCAGCGGGCACGAGGGCCACTGTATATATATATGGCGATTCGCGCAGGGCTGCCAACCTGCCACAGTAAAAGTACGTTAGCCGGTCGGGAAGTGGTTAAAGTGGTTCTAAAGGCAGAAGGTGTTCTACCTTAATCCATTTTATGCAGTAGGGTAAAAACCTTCTGCATGCAGCCCACCTAAATACTTACCTGAACCCGATCTTCATCCAGCACTGTGCCATAGAGCAGTGGCCTACGTTCTCTCTCCTCACTGGACAGAGAGGCAGCAGTATTCAGTATTCAGCACAGCTAGCGAGGAGAGAGCTGGAGGCCGAGCAGAGCCATGCTGTGTGTGTCAATGGACACACAGAGCTGGCTTAAGAGTGAGCACGCATGAGTGCCCCCATGGAAAGTGGTTTGCTGAGGGGCAGGGGGAGGAGCCACGAGTGCTGGGGACCTGAGAAGAGGAGGATCAGCGCTGCTCCATTCAAAACCATTACAAAGCAGGTAAGTAGAACATGTTTGTTGTCTTGTTTTTTTTACAAAATACAAATTTTTGCCTTTACAATCACTTTAAATGTGTAAAGTAAGAGCCGGTTCACGCTGCCGCCACCTGAAAGTTGGCAGGACTTTACCAGGCAACCTCCAGACAACTTCCAGGCAACTTCAAGACAACTTCCAGACAACTTCAAGTCAACTTACAGGCAACTTCAAGTCAACTTCCAGGCAACTTCAAGTCAACTTCCAGGCAGCTTCAAGTCAACTTCCAGACAACTTCAAGTCAACTTCCAGGCAACTTCAAGTCAACTTCCAGGCAACTTCAAGTCAACTTCCAGGCAATTTCCAGGCAACTTCAAGTCAACTTCCAGGCAGCTTCAAGTCAACTTCCAGACAACTTCAAGTTAACTTCCAGACAACTTCAAGTCAACTTCCAGGCAACTTCAAGTCAACTTCCAGGCAACTTCAAGGCAGCTTCAAGGCAATTTCCAGACAACTTCAAGTCAACTTCCAGGCAACTTCAAGTCAACTTCCAGACAACTTCAAGTCAACTTCCAGGCAACTTCAAGTCAACTTCCAGACAACTTCAAGTCAACTTCCAGGCAATTTCCAGGCAACTTCAAGGCAACTTCCAGGCAGCTTCAAGTCAACTTCCAGACAACTTCAAGTCAACTTCCAGGCAACTTCAAGTCAACTTCCAGACAACTTCAAGTCAACTTCCAGGCAATTTCCAGGCAACTTCAAGTCAACTTCCAGGCAGCTTCAAGGCAACTTCCAGGCAGCTTCAAGGCAACTTCAAGGCAACTTCAAGTCAACTTCAAGTCAACTTCCAGGCAATTTCCAGGCAACTTCAAGTCAACTTCCAGGCAGCTTCAAGTCAACTTCAAGACAACTTCTAGTCAACTTGCAGGCAACTTCAAGTCAACTTCCAGACAACTTCAAGTCAACTTCCAGGCAATTTCCAGGCAACTTCAAGTCAACTTCCAGGCAGCTTCAAGGCAACTTCAAGTCAACTTCAAGTCAACTTCCAGGCAACTTCAAGGCAGCTTCAAGGCAACTTCCAGACAACTTTAAGTCAACTTCCAGGCAATTTCCAGGCTACTTCAAGTCAACTTCCAGGCAGCTTCAAGGCAGCTTCAAGGCAACTTCAAGGCAACTTCAAGGCAACTTCAAGGCAGCTTCAAGGCAACTTCAAGGCAACTTCAAGGCAACTACCAGAGAACTTCAAGGCAACTTCCAGGCAACTTCCAGGCAGCTTCAAGGCAGCTTCAAGGCAACTTCAAGGCAACTTCAAGGCAACTTCCAGGCAGCTTCAAGGCAGCTTCAAGGCAACTTCAAGGCAACTTCAAGGCAACTACCAGAGAACTTCAAGGCAACTTCCAGGGATGGAGGGGGTTGCCTGGGTAATTTGGGGGGAGTACCTTGGTAAATTATTTTCTTTTTCCTGTAAAGTCGCTTCAATATAGATAGGGGATCCGACTTGGAGGTGACTTCCATTGAATTCTATGGACACAAGTCGGATAGAAGTCACCTTGAGGGAACCATTTTTGAAGTCGGAGCAACTTTGGTAGTGTACATTGAGACGGCTCCCAATCGCTTCAATGGGATTTCTTATGTCAAGCGACTTGGGGCGACTTGGGGGGACACAAGTTGAAGCGCAAGTTGCCTATGTGTGAGGCGGCTCTAAGAGCTGGCTCCTCCTACAATATATGTATATATTGATGCCTATGGCACCATCAGGGTAACATTGTATCCAATGCTTGCTTCTTGTCAAAACAATCTGCTGAATCTCAAAGCACAATTACAATGTTACATAAATACCAATATACATTGTGACGGTATGCGAGGCAAAGTGATAGACGGACGCTATCTGTCGCCTGGCATACGTTCACTGAAGCGGAGTCTGGCCCGGGTTTTCCCAGCCACCGTGGCATGGCTGGTTCGTGGCCGGGTTTTCAGGTCCACTGGAGTCCAGTCCCAGGTTTGGTTAAATGACCAGGAGTAGATCTCAGGGTTGCTCTGGCCTGGGACTCAGAATCATTACACTGAGAGAGCTAAACCTTGGGAATTGGTTGCTCTAAGGACTCAAAAGAAAGGTTTGCGTCTGTTTTGTTTGGGGGTGTCTGGGATGAGCCCGGCACCGTATAGAGAGGTTCCTGTTCTGTATAGTTTAGCGCCGGACGGCAAGGATTTGTTTTTCTATTTTGTTTGTTTTATGACTTGCAACCTTTACCAATAAAACTGGCAACCCACCAGATTTTTAAGAAAGCTTTGCCTTCACGCTGCCTTTTTCCTAGGAAAGGTGAGTAAATCTCCCACAATAAATATAAGAAAACAGAAACTTTCCCTTCCCCCATCCATATTAGAACCGTTACAATGTAATAACCGTTACCTAAACATTCAATTAAAACGAAAACAATTAAAAACCCTCTAAACATTTACATTTATATTTGATTATCTAATAGAGATACCGAACTTTTATCAACAGTGATTAAACCGTCCGTGATCCTAATAATGAGGAATTATAAATGTAAGCAGACGCATCCCATTCATGCTTCATGCCGGTCAGTAAAAGTCTTCAATGTAAATATCCAGAATCATTCTCCATGGTGTGATAAGGAAAGTTTCTTTTTACACCTAACTGGAGTTTTATTCTTTTCTACCACTTCAACCCAACAGCAAACATCTATTATATTACAACTTACCAATCCTTAGATGTGACAGCTGCATTTGTTTTCTTTTTTCATTTTTCTTTCTTCTATTGTCTTCTGTTGATCTTGCCAGTAAGTCTGTTTTGTTTTTCAAAAGAACAAGCTCTCCAGCAGATTGTATCCGTTTACATGGACGAGACAAGCCATTTACCACCGACAGGTGTGATTTTTTTAAAATCAAATACTTTTTATTCAATAAAATGTTTCTGATGAGCACTGATAGGCAGCACTGATGACCCCTGATCGGCATCACTGATGGGCACTGATTGGCGGCACTGAAGGGCACTGATAGGCAGCACTGATGACCAATGATAGGCTGCGCTGATAGGCACTGATAGACGGCACTGATGGGCACTGAATGGCTGCATTGATGGGCACTGAGAGGCAGCACTGATGGGCACTGATAGGTGGCATTGAAGGGCACTGATAGGCTGCACTTAGAGGTGGCACTGATGGGCACTGATAGGTGGCACTGATGGGCACTGATATGCAGCACTGATGGCATTGATAGCTGGCACTGATAGGTGGCACTGATGGGTACTGATAAGCAGCACTGATAGGCGGCACTGATAGGTGGCACTGATGGGCACTGAGAGGCAGCACTGATGGGCACTAATAGGTGGCATTGATTGGCACTGATAGGCATCACTGATGGGCACTGATAGGTGGCACTAATGGGCACTGATAGACAGCACTGATAGGTGGCACTGATGGGTACTGATAGGCAGCACTGATGGGCATGGGTAGGTGGCACTGATGGGGACTGGTAGGCAGCACTAATGGGTACTGGTATGTGGCACTGATGGGCACTGAGAGGCAGCACTGATGGGCACTGATAGGTGGCATTGATTGGCACTGATAGGATGCACTGATAGGCATCACTTATGGGCACTGATAGGCTGCACTGATATGTGGCACTAATGGGCACTGATAGGCAGCTCTGGTTGGCACTGATAGGCTGCACTGATAGGTGGCACTGATGGGTACTGATAGGCAGCACTGATGGACACTGGTAGGTGGCACTGATGGACACTGGTAGGCAGCACTGATGGGTACTGGTAGGTGGCACTGATAGGTAACACAGATGAGGAGGCACTGATAGGCACTGGTAGGTGGCACTGGTGGGCACTGTTGGGATTGCACTGATAATGAGTGCAGATGTCCCTTTTACACAAGCCGGTTATTGGTTACTCTCCTCTCGCTGTCAGAATCAGAAAGGAATGCTGATAACCAGCTTGTGTTTATACCCATGATCAGTTGTGTTTGGACAAAGCTGATCACGTGGTAAAGAGCCGCTGATTGGCTCTTTACCTCAATCTGTGATCAGCAGTGTCCACAGCGGGCACACGTTGGGTGCAATCATGGGAGGCTGTCATATGATGGCATCCCAGAACTAGCCAGCTGCACTGTAGCCATCTTTTGGCTATAGCGCGGTCAGCAAGTGGTTAATAAGAAATCATATTTCTTTATAAATAAATGTACTCTGCTACATGTTTATGAAAAAACCCAATAAGTGTATATTGATTGGTTTGCTTGAAAGTTATAACAGCCACATTATACTAGTAATGGGACTGCAATAGTGCGGTGGGCAATCTGACACTAAATGACACTTTGTGGGAACTGACTAACTGCCTTTGACATCACCAGTGCCATTAAAACAGTGATCAGTGCTTATACTATACACTGTCACTGAACTAATGACACTGGCTGGGAAGGGGTTAATATCTAGGGGTGACCAAGGGGTTAAATGTGTGCCTAGCAATGTGTAACATGTGTACTGTGTGCTGCTTTTAACCAATGATTTCTCAGTTTCTTATCTTTGCTTTGCAGGGACGATAAACACAGAGATCACTCGCTGTGTACAGAGCTCTGTGTTGACATTCAGCACTCTGGGCTGTGAATGGACACAGCAGATCACAATGGTGGCTTGTGCTCTGTTTTTTGGAGGGGGGTGGAAAACTAACCCCCCATGCATCCCCCCCGCTCGCCCGCTAGCAAGCCCACCAGCCCCGCACTTACCCCACCCAGGTTGTGGGTGGCTTCGGTGGCTTCTCCTCCCGGCCAATCTGATCTCAGGACCCGCTTCCTGTCCTGATTGGCCGGGAGGAGAAGCAGGAAGACAATAGCGAATTTTGAGAGGGTGGGCTCGGGGCGCAGTGCTCACCCTTTAGAGCCTCTGGCTCTAATCATGTGCTTCACAAACAAAAAAACCCTGTAGAACTCTATGCATCTGGCTCCCCACATGGAGATTAGGGGGGCGGTGCCCCTCTGCCCTTATGGATGGGCCGCTGGACGATCAGCACCTCCTGACCTTGAATCATTGGCTGGTACTTGCTGACAGACTCCCGTTGTGTACAATCACAGCAGGAGCTGGCCAGGGGGGCGCGCATGCACCTGCAATAAACCTGGAAGTAGGCAGTGACATACCGGTACGTCACTTTGCCTACAGCCGCCGCCCGTCCAGAGTACAATGTGGGCGGGTGGCCATTAACCACTTGCCGCCCGTGCTATAGCCGAAAGACGGGCACAGCGCGGGCTTAAATTGCCGGGAGGGCATCCATAGACGTCCTCCTGTTCTTGCGCTCTGTGATCACCGAGTCAGTGAGACTCGGCTGATCATAGATTGGGTAAAGGGCCATTCTCAGCAGCCCTTTACCACATGATTAGCTGTCAGCCAATGACAGCTGATCATGGAAATAAACAGATACCGGTCATTGTTTTTTTTCCTTGACCCTATCAGCATGAAGGAAAAAGAAGCCGCGGCTTCAGTTAAAGGGACATCATTCCCCTTAGAGCCCGAATGTGTCACGTATTAGTGCCCATCAGTGCCATCTACCAGTGCCCATCAGCACTCACCAATACCACATATCAGTGTCTCCTATCAGTGCCCACCAGTGCCACAGATCAGTGCCCATCAGTGCTGCCAATCAGGGCCTCATGATCAGTGCTGCCTATCAGTGCCCATCAGTGCAACCTAATAGTGCCCATCAGTGCCACCTATCAGTGCTGCCTATCAGTGACACCTTTCTGTGCCACCTATCTGTGCACATCAGTGCCACCCATCGGTGCAGCCTGATCAGTGCAGCCTGATCAGTGCCTTCTGATCAGTGCCCACCAGTGCCGCCTCATCAGTGACCATCAGTGCCACCTATAAATGCCCATCAGTGCCACATCAGTGTCCACCAGTTCCACATATCAGTGTCACCTATAAATGCCCATCAGTGCCGCATCAGCATACACCAGTGCCACCTATCAGTGCCCAAAAGTACCACTGATCAGTGCCCATCGGTGCTGCCAATCAGTGCCTCATGATCAGTGCTGCCTATCAGTACCGATCAGTGCAACCTAATAGTGCCTATCAGTGCCCATCAGTGTCACCTATCAGTGCTGCCTAACAATGCCAACTCTCTTTGCCACCTATATGTGCCCATCAGTGCCACCCGTCAGTGCATCCTGATCAGTGCCCACTAGTGCTGCCTCATCAGTGCCCATCAGTGGCATCTATAAATGCCCACCAGTGCCGCATATCAGTGTCCATCAGTGCCGCCTCATCAGTGCCCATCAGTGCCGCATATAAGTGGCCATCAGTACCGCCTCATCAGTGCTGCCTCATCAGTGGCCATCAGTGCAGCCTATCAGTGCTGTCTCATCAGTGCCCATCAGTGCAGTATATCAGTGCCCATCACTGCTGCCTATCAGTGCTGCCTCATTAGTGCCCATCAGTGCAGCCTATCAGTGCCATCTCGTCAGTGCACATCAAGGAGAGAAATTACCTGTTTGCAAAATTGTATAACAAAATATGAAAAACGTTTTTTTTTTTTTTTTAAAAGTTTTTGATCTTTTTTTGTTTGTTTAGCAAAAAATGAAAGACCCCAGAGGTGATTAAATCCCACCAAAAGAAAGCTCTATGTGTGGGAAAAAAAGGATAAAAATGTCATCTGGGTGCAGTGTCACATGACTGCATAATTGTCATTCAAAGCGTGACAGCGCTGAGAGCTGAGAATTGGCCTGGGCAGGAAGGGGGGTGAAAGCGCCGGGTAAGCAAGGGGTTAATCAATACATCCCAACACTTGATGGGGATCCTATTTATCGGGAAATCTTTGTGTTGTAATGCGGCTTTGCTTATCGGTGGTCTGGGATGCATTGGCCCAGATAAAATGGCAGAGAGCGATGGGCGTGATGCCAGCGAGGACACATCTTCAGCAAGCGAGCTCGGCAGATTGGACACATAGCTGGAGATAGGCAGCTGTGCGCGCTGGGGGGCAGAACATACTGCCATTTCCTGGGGGGAGGGTGAAGTTGGCCAGATGGCACCATGGCAGGGGAGTCAGCACACATGAACAGCGATGACCATTAGAGGGGCCCCTGGGCTTCCCCTTCCGCTGCCTCTGGAGCCGCCATTGACTTCTGGATTCTCTCATATATTTCTATTTTCTGTGCAGAGAAAATATCAGAAAAACAAAAAAAGCTGAGACGTGAGAGAGCAGCAAGCTGTGGTGCTTACGCGTTTCTGATTTTGCACGCCCACAAAGTACACAAATAGAGGGGGATTATCTACCACTTGAGATAACGCCTGTGCATGACTCCCATCATCAAACTGCTGATTTCAAATTGCATGCTTCATCCTCAACAACCCGACGCAGAGAGAGGAGAGCGGCGGAGCGTCACGGGATGGAAGTCTCCAAACTTTGTAACAAGCCAATGATTGCGATTATTGGCGAATGCTGTAGAGGGAGAATTGCTGCATCTTAGTGGCGTGTTGTGAGTGATTTGTCTTCAGAAACATCAAATCATTGTAAGATGGGGGGGATGGGCACCCGCTCTGCCATCCATCCACAAGAAGACGCATCGCAGGGAGGAAACGCACAGAAGAGTTTTGCTGGATAGGGAAAGCTTTCTACAGCCGCATTCTGACCGTCACAGGAAAGTCTGGAAGAAAAGTTCCCGGCAGCGATAACTTATCAATAATCATAATCATCATAATATTAATATTAATAATAATCATAATAATAATAATACTCATAATCATAATAATAATAATACTCATAATCATAATAATAATAATAATGTGCAGCGACCAAACGCAATTCATCATTTGTGTTTATTAAAAAGAGATCTGATTGGTTGATTGGCTTTGCTGTGACAGCAGAAACCATTTCAGGACATTCTGTATTCTGAGATAATCTGAGGACCTTCCCTCCCTCCATTGGAATTTATGTTACTGATGATTGGGGGGAAAGGATATGAAAGAGGGGCAGATTTTTAGGACAAAGGATACAACCCTGACCCCAGATATGCAGATGAAATGATGGGAGCACTGATGTAAGGGGGCACTCTGATTAAGGCACTGATGCAAGGGGGGCTTTGATTGGGGCACTGATGTAAGGGGTGGGGCAATGATTGGGGCGATGATTTAAGGGGGCTCTGATAGGGGCACTGATATAAGAGGGGATGCTGACTGGGGCACTGATGTAAGGGGGGCTCTGATTGGGGCACTGGTGTAAGGGGGCTCTGATTGAGGCACTGATGAAAGGGGGAGACTC
>BLSH010471981.1:41753-53186 GCA_018402905.1 Glandirana rugosa
AAGGGATGAACTAACCTTGGAGTGGGAGGACAATTAATGACAGGGACTGTCTGCCCAGTGGGCAGGGAAGTCACTGACTGGGGCACTGATATAAGAGGGGGCACTGATTCACTGATTGAGGTACTGATGTAAGGGGGGCTCTGATTGGGGCACTGATGTAAGGAGGGGCTCTGATTGGGGCATTGGTGTAAGTAGGGCTCTGATTGGCGCGCTGATGTAAGGTGGGGCTCTGATTGGCACGCTGATGTAAGGTGGGGCTCTGATTGGGGCGCTGATGTAAGGTGGGGCTCTGATTGGGGCACTGATGTAAGGGGGAGGCTCTGGGGCATTGACATAAGAGGGGCTCTGATTGGGGCTCAGATAAAAGGGGGTACTATGCTTTGTTTTACTGAAGGGACGGGTGACCCGTCTGTCAGGGACAGTAATTAACAGGAGGGTGAGGTTCCAATCAAGTAGGGAAAGGGCAGGGAAGCCTCCCCTGGGTGGGTAAAGACTGCCCAGGCCGCATTCCACCCCTCAATAAAGACACTGCCAGCCGAGCCCTCCTGCTATACTATTCATTCTATCATTGTGTGACTGCGCCCCCTCATAGATTTGTGCAGAATGAAAAAAAAATATTTTGTTTCGTTTTGATTCGTTATTTAAATAATTTCATTTAGTTACATTTGTTAAATTAATTAAATTTATTTTCAGAATACGTTTCTTTTATTCATTCTTGAATTAAATTAGACTGAATTCAGAAAATTTGAATTGGCATTCGAATTGGAATTTCATTCTATCTATTCTATTGGGCTTTTTTTTCTATTCTCTTATTTTCTATTCTATTCTAATCTTTCTATTCAAAATTCAAATTACGGAAAGAGAGATTCTATTCTATTGTTTTTTTTCTATTCTATTTTAATTTGTTTTATTCAAAATTTGAATTTCGGGATGTGGTTATATTCTATTTTATTCTATTCCATTCTAATCTATTCAAATTCAAATATATTCTCATTGAAATTTAAATTTTGGAAGACTGTTATATTCCTTTTATTTTATTATTTTCTGCTCTATTGTTTTTTTTCTATTCTTTTCTATTCTATTACTTTAATATTCTTTTCTTTTCTTTTCTATTTGATTATTTGATTCTATTCTATTCTAGTCTATTATTTTCTATTCTATTTAAATCTGTTCTATTCAAATTAATTCTATTCAAAATTCAAATTTTGGAAGAAGGTTCTATTCTTTCTAATTTATTCTATTCTAATCTATTCTATTGTTTTCTATTCTACTCCTTTAACCACTTCCCGACCACCGTATGCAGAATGACGGCCGGGAAGTGGCTTAGTTATCCTGACTGGAAGTCATATGACGTCCTCAGGATAACAAGCGGCCGCGCGCCCGTTGGGGCGGGCATCGCGGCGATCGGTGGTGTGGGAGCTCAGTCTGACCCCCCGCAATACCGATCTCGGTAAAGCGATTCGATCTGAAGCACTTTACCATGTTACCAGCCGTGACCAATCACAGCTGGTCACAGTGTAACACAGGAAAGCCGTTTATCGGCTTTCCTGTACTCAGGTCTGCAGACCTGAGGAGGGGAGAGTCGATCAGCTGCTCTCCTGACAGGGAGGGTTTGTGCTGATGATTTATCAGCACAGCCCTCCCTCGGATGCCACCCTAGACCACCAGGGAGCCTGCCCAGGGACCACCATGGGATGTGCCCACCCAGGACCACCAGGGAGCCGACCAGGGACCACCAGGGAGCCGATCTGGACCACCAGGGAGCCGACCAGGGACCACCAGGGAGACCCCCCTAGATCACCAGGTAAGAGATATAGTGCCCAATGTGAATGGCACTCAGTGCCACCCTCAGATGCCACCCTAGACCACCAGGGAATGAGCCCCTAACAATATATATGCCCACCAGTGCCCACCGGTGCCCCTATCAGTGCCCCTATCAATGCATACCAGTGCCACATATCAGTGCCCACCATTGCCACCTACCAGTGCCCACCTATCAGTGCCCATCAGTGCCACCTATCAGTGCCCAGTGCGCCTATGAGTGCCAATCAGTGCTGTCTGAGTGCCCATCAGTGCCGCTTAGCAGTGTCCGTCAGTGCTGCATATCAGTGGCCGTCAGTGCTGTATATCAGTGCCACCTATCAGTGCCCATCAGTGCTGCTTATCAGTGCCGCCTAACAGTGTTCATCATTGCTGCATATAAGTGCCTCATCATCAGTCCCACCTCATCAGTGCCGCCTCATCAGTGCCAATCAGTACTGCCACATCAGTGCCCGTCAGTGTAGCCTCATCAGTGCCCACCAGTGATGGAGAAAATTTACTTATTTACAAAGTTTTGTGACAAAAATAGAGAATTTTTTTTTTCAAAATTTTCGGTTTTTTTAATTTGTAGCGCAAAAAATAAAAATTGCAGGGGTGATCAAATACCACCAAAAGAAAGCTCTATTTGTGGGAACAAAATGATAAAAAATCTGTTTGGATGCAGCGTCGCACGACCACGCAATTGTCATTCAAAGCGCAACAGCACTGAAAACTGAACTGGTAGTAAAGTGTTCTAAGTGCCCGGTATTGAAGGGGTTAATTTCTATACTGTTTTATTATATTATTTTATTTTATTTTATTTTCTCTTCTTTTCTGCTTTACTCTATTTTAGTCTATTTTTTTTTTTGATATTCTATCCCTTTATTTTTTACTCTATTTTTGTTTTCGAATTCAATTCAAACTCAGATTTAGGCCTCCATTTTGTTTCATTATTTTTTTTTTTTTAATTCATTACTATTGTAATTTGGAAATTCGGATACATTCGAATAATGAAAAATTCTGCAGAATTGAGATTCTGAATTAAACAAGCCGCACGCGTCTACCCAGTTGGGCTGCCTTCCCGGTGGGTGGTTGTGCTTTACAGAACTTTAGCTTCAAAGCAGTTCTGTTACTGAAACTGGACTGTTTACTGCCGCCGCACCGCGCTGCCCCTCCCCCACATGGGGGGGTACCTAATCCAAAGGAGTGTGGGAACTTGATTGTTGATTTACTAAAACTGGAGGGTGCCAAGTCTGGTGCAGCTATGGAGCTGTGGGAGCCTTTAACCAGTTCCTGACCGGCCGCCGCAGTTTTACTGCAGCAGGTTGGCGCGGTTGCGCGAATCGCTGTCATTGTACGCCGGTCCGTGCATGCGATCTGGCAGGCGCGTGCCCGCTGAGCGCCATGGGTCTGGCGGACTCGATGTCCACCGGCGACCTGCGATCACTCTGTACAGGCAAAACGGGGATCTGTCTATGTAAACAAGGTGGATCCCCGCAGAGATTGGGAACAGCGATCTCTGTCATGCCCCTGGCAGCCCATCCCCCCTACAGTTACAACACCCAGGGAACAGTTAACCCCTTGCTCCCCCCCTAGTGTTAACCCCTTCCCTGCCAGTGACATTTATACATTGATCTCTGCATTTTTATAGCACTGATCAATGTAATAATGTCACTGTTCCCCCAAAAAAGTGTCATTTGGGGGTCAGATTTGTCCGCCGCAATGTCGCAGTCCCGCTAAATCCATCCCATAGTTTGTAGATGCGATAATTTTTGCGCTAACCAATCAATTTACACTTTTTTTTATCAAAAATATAAATCGGCCTAAACTGAGGAATAAATTTGTTTTTTTATATTTTTTTGGATATTATTATAGCAGAAAGTAAAAAATATTGTTTTTTTCCCACAATTGTCGCTGTTTTTTTTGTTTATAGTGCAAAAAAAAAAAAAAAAAACGCAGATCGCAGCAATTACCAGTAAAAACAATAAAAATTAAAAGTCCCTAAACCCATCCCATAGTTTGTAGACGCGATAACTTTTACGCAAATTAATCAATAAACGCTTATTGCGATTTTTTTTACCAAAAATATGTAGAAGAATTGGGGCTCTTTCACACGAGCGGAGCGTTTTGCTGGGCTCGCTGCTCATCCATCCGTTGATCCCCGCTGAGCCGCCGGATGACCGGACCGTCTCTCTGTGTCACAGCCCCATTCTCCTCTATGGAGGATCAGATGAACCGTCTGTCCGTGTTCATCCAATCCGATCCGATCCGCCAAGCCAATGGAAAATAGGCTTTCCATCCGTCTGCTTTTGGTGGATCGGAGCGGATTGGGTGTCAGCGGACATCCCTCACTCCATAGAGAGCAATGGAGCGTCCGTTCGGGGGCCGCCTGTGTGAAAGCGGCTTAAATCAACGGCGGGTTAAGGATTGTATGGCTGTATTTATTGTATTTACCCTCTGTACTCTGTATATTTCTATTATTGGTTACACTGGGTGGACTTTATTCAACCTGACTAACAATGTAACTATGTAACTATGTAACTATGTAACTATATAACTATGTAACAATGTAACTATGTAACTATGTAACTATGTAACTATATAACTATGTAACTATGTAACTATGTAACTATATAACTATGTAACTATGTAACTATATAACTATGTAACAATGTAACTATGTAACTATGTAACTATGTAACTATGTAACTATGTAACTATATAACTATGTAACAATGTAACTATGTAATTATATAACTATGTAACTATATAACTATGTAACAATGTAACTATGTAATTATATAACTATGTAACTATGTAACTATGTAACTATGTAACTATATAACTATGTAACTATGTAACTATGTAACTATGTAACTATGTAACTATATAACTATGTAACAATGTAACTATGTAACTATGTAACTATGTAACAATGTAACTATGTAACTATGTAACTATGTAACTATGTAACTATGTAACAATGTAACTATGTAACTATGTAACTATGTAACTATGTAACTATATAACTATATAACTATGTAACTATGTAACTATGTAACTATGTAATTATGTAACAATGTAACTATGTAATTATATAACTATGTAACTATATAACTATATAACTATGTAATTATATAACTATGTAACAATGTAACTATGTAATTATATAACTATGTAACTATATAACTATGTAACAATGTAACTATGTAATTATATAACTATGTAACTATGTAACTATGTAACTATGTAACTATATAACTATGTAACTATGTAACTATGTAACTATGTAACTATGTAACTATATAACTATGTAACAATGTAACTATGTAACTATGTAACTATGTAACTATGTAACTATGTAACTATATAACTATGTAACAATGTAACTATGTAATTATATAACTATGTAACTATATAACTATATAACTATGTAACTATATAACTATATAACTATGTAATTATATAACTATGTAACTATGTAACTATGTAATTATATAACTATGTAACTATATAACTATGTAACTATATAACTATATAACTATATAACTATGTAACTATATAACTATATAACTATGTAACTATGTAACTATGTAACTATATAACTATGTAACTATATAACTATATAACTATGTAACTATACAACTATATAACTATGTAATTATATAACTATGTAACTATATAACTATATAACTATATAACTATGTAACAATGTAACTATGTAACTATGTAACTATGTAACTATGTAACTATATAACTATATAACTATGTAACTATGTAACTATGTAACTATGTAACTATGTAACTATATAACTATGTAACTATACAACTATGTAACTATGTAACTATATAACTATGTAACTATGTAACTATGTAACTATATAACTATATAACTATGTAACTATGTAACTATGTAACTATATAACTATATAACTATATAACTATGTAACTATATAACTATATAACTATGTAACTATATAACTATGTAACTATGTAACTATGTAACTATGTAACTATATAACTATGTAACTATGTAACTATGTAACTATACAACTATGTAACTATGTAACTATGTAACTATGTAACTATGTAACTATATAACTATGTAACTATGTAACTATGTAACTATGTAACTATGTAACTATATAACTATGTAACTATGTAACTATGTAACTATACAACTATGTAACTATGTAACTATGTAACTATGTAACTATATAACTATATAACTATGTAACTATGTAACTATGTAACTATGTAACTATACAACTATATAACTATGTAACTATGTAACTATGTAACTTTGTAACTATGTACCTATATAACTATGTAACTATGTAACTATGTGACTATGTAACTATGTAACTATGTAACTATGTAACTTTGTAACTATGTAACTATATAACTATATAACTATGTAACTATGTGACTATGTAACTATGTGACTATGTAACTATATGACTATATAACTATGTAACTATGTGACTATGTGACTATGTAACAATGTAACTATGTAACTATATAACTATGTAACTATGTGACGATGTGACTATGTAACAATGTAACTATGTAACTATGTAACTATATAACTATGTAACTATGTGACTATATGACTATATAACTATGTAACTATATAACTATGTAACTATGTGACTATGTGACTATGTAACAATGTAACTATGTAACTATGTAACTATATAACTATGTAACTATGTGACTATATGACTATATAACTATGTAACTATGTAACTATATAACTATATAACAATGTAACTATGTAACTATGTAACTATATAACTATATAACAATGTAACTATGTAACTATGTAATTATGTAACTATATGTAACTATATAACTATGTAACTATGTGACTATATGACTATATAACTATGTAACTATATAACTATATAACTATGTAACTATGTAACTATGTAACTATATAACTATGTAACTATGTAACTATGTAACTATATAACTATGTAACTATGTGACTATATGACTATATAACTATGTAACTATGTAACTATATAACTATATAACAATGTAACTATGTAACTATGTAACTATATAACTATATAACTATGTAACTATGTAACTATATAACAATGTAACTATGTAACTATGTAACTATGTAACTATATGTAACTATATAACTATGTAACTATGTGACTATATGACTATATAACTATGTAACTATATAACTATATAACTATGTAACTATGTAACTATATGACTATGTAACTATGTAACTATGTAACTATGTAACTATATGTAACTATATAACTATGTAACTATGTGACTATATGACTATATAACTATGTAACTATATAACTATATAACTATGTAACTATGTAACTATGTAACTATATGACTATGTAACTATGTAACTATATAACTATGTAACTATGTGACTATATGACTATATAACTATGTAACTATATAACTATATAACTATGTAACTATGTAACTATGTAACTATATAACTATATAACTATGTAACTATATAACAATGTAACTATGTAACTATGTAACTATGTAACTATATGTAACTATATAACTATGTAACTATGTGACTATATGACTATATAACTATGTAACTATATAACTATATAACTATGTAACTATGTAACTATATGACTATGTAACTATGTAACTATGTAACTATGTGACTATGTAACTATGTAACTATGTAACTATATAACTATGTAACTATGTAACTATGTAACTATGTAACTATGTAACTATGTGACTATGTGACTATATGTAACTATATAACTATGTAACTATGTAACTATATAACTATATAACTATGTAACTATATAACAATGTAACTATGTAACTATGTAACTATGTAACTATATGTAACTATATAACTATGTAACTATGTGACTATATGACTATATAACTATGTAACTATATAACTATATAACTATGTAACTATGTAACTATGTAACTATATAACAATGTAACTATGTAACTATGTAACTATGTAACTATATGTAACTATATAACTATGTAACTATGTGACTATATGACTATATGTAACTATGTAACTATGTAACTATATAACTATGTAACTATATAACTATGTAACTATGTAACTATATAACTATATAACTATGTAACTATATAACTATATAACTATATAACTATGTAACTATGTAACTATGTAACTATGTAACTATATGTAACTATATAACTATGTAACTATGTGACTATATAACTATGTAACTATGTAACTATGTAACTATATGACTATGTAACTATGTAACTATGTAACTATATGACTATGTAACTATGTAACTATATAACTATGTAACTATGTGACTATATAACTATATAACTATATAACTATATAACTATGTAACTATATAACAATGTAACTATGTAACTATGTAACTATGTAACTATATGTAACTATATAACTATGTAACTATGTGACTATATGACTATATAACTATGTAACTATATAACTATATAACTATGTAACTATGTAACTATATGACTATGTAACTATGTAACTATGTAACTATGTAACTATGTGACTATGTGACTATGTAACTATGTAACTATATAACTATATAACTATGTAACTATATAACAATGTAACTATGTAACTATGTAACTATGTAACTATATAACAATGTAACTATGTAACTATGTAACTATGTAACTATATAACTATGTAACTATGTAACTATATGACTATGTAACTATATAACTATGTAACTATGTAACTATGTAACTATGTAACTATGTGACTATATGTAACTATATAACTATGTAACTATGTAACTATATAACTATATAACTATGTAACTATGTAACTATATGACTATGTAACTATGTAACTATGTAACTATGTAACTATATGACTATGTAACTATGTAACTATGTAACTATGTAACTATGTAGCTATGTGACTATGTGACTATGTAACTATATAACTATGTGACTATATGTAACTATGTAACTATATAACTATATAACTATGTAACTATGTAACTATATAACTATATAACTATGTAACTATGTAACTATGTAACTATATAACTATGTAACTATGTAACTATGTAACTATGTAACTATGTAACTATATAACTATGTAACTATGTGACTATATGTAACTATGTAACTATGTAACTATGTAACTATGTAACTATGTAACTATGTAACTATATAACTATGTAACTATGTGACTATATGACTATGTAACTATGTAACTATGTAACTATGTAACTATATAACTATGTAACTATGTAACTATGTAACTATGTAACTATGTAACTATGTAGCTATGTGACTATGTGACTATGTGACTATGTAACTATATAACTATGTGACTATATGTAACTATGTAACTATATAACTATATAACTATATAACTATGTAACTATGTAACTATATAACTATGTAACTATGTAACTATGTAACTATGTAACTATGTAACTATGTAGCTATGTGACTATGTAACTATGTAACTATATAACTATGTAACTGATACATAGCGGCCTAAACTGAGGTAGAAATTTGTTTTTTTATATATTTGTTTTTGGATTTGTATTTTAGCAAAAAGTAAGAAATTTGGTTTTTTTTTACAAAATTGTCGCTCTTTTTTGTTTATAGCGGCGATCAGAAATGACGCAGAGGTGATCAAATACCACCAAAAGAAAGCTCTATTTGTGGGAAAAAAAAGGACGCAAATTTAGTTTGGGTACAACGTCGCACGACCGCGCAATTGTCAGTTAAAGTACACAGTGCTTAATCACAAAAAAAGGCCTGGTCATTAAGGGGGTAAATCCCTCCGGTCCTTAAGTAGTTAAGCTTTGCCAAAAAACCTGGAAGCTGATTGGTTACTGGGCAGAGCGGCACCCGATTTTGCATTCTCCAGTTTTAGCAAATCTCCCCCTTAGACATGCGTGGTTGGTTTCGTTCTGAATTACAAGTCGAACAAATCTTCATTTTTCGGAATCTCAGATGTATCTGGTGAATTCAAACGAATCCGAATAACAAAAAAGAAAATTCAGACGAATCGTTTTCGAATACTTTTTGATTTAGCTTTCAAATTCAAATTCTAAAAGTCCTTAAATTTGAATCATTTTCCAGTTTCTAAAGAGAACAAAGTAGAATAGAAAAACAAAACAATAGAGTAGGAAAGAATAGAATACAACAGCTCTGTTCCCTCCCCCACATTCTATTCTTTCATTTTCTGTTATATTATTTATTTATTTCATTTATTTATTTCAGGTACTTCTATAGCGCCGTCAATTCACGCAGCGCTTTACATATACATTGTACATTCCCATCAGTCCCCACCCCCAAGGAGCTGACAATCTAAGGCCCCTATCTCACATTCATATACTAGGGACAATTTAGACCGGAGCCAATTAACCTACCAGCATGTCTTTGGACTGTAGGAGGAAACCGGAGTACCCGGAGGAAACCCACGCAGGCACAGGGCAAACTCCAGACAGGTAGTGACGTGGTCAGGATTCAAACCAGGGACCCTTTTTCTGCCAGGCAAAAGTGCTATCCGCTACACCACTGTGCCGCCCATAATCCCCTCTATTGTATTCTATCTTTTTCCATTCTATTCCTCCACTTTCCACTCCACCCCCCATTCTCCTTGGAAATTGGATATCTATTCAATAACAATTCAAATTTGAAATCTTTTCTAATCGATTTGAAAAAGAATAAACAAAACAAATTCTGAAAACAAATTAAAGCGGTAGTAAACCCGCCTCCTTAAAAAAAACCCTGCAAGACAATAGCATAATGTGCTAGTATGCATCACATACTAACACATTATGAAATACTTACCTTAGAACGAGGCCCCCGATGCCCAAGGCGGTCAGCGCTGAGGACGCTGACATGTTGGTCCTCTTCTTTCTTCCGGGTACGTGGCTCCGGCGCTGAGAGTGGCCGGAGGCGCGCGACGTCACTCCCGCGCATGCGCGGGAGCTCTTCATTCCGGCAGCCAGCTCTGAGTTACCGGACACCTCGGCCGGATCATCAGAGCGCATGCGCCGCTAATGTCAGCGGCTGCATGCAGGGCAAATATCTCCTAAACCATGCAGGTAACCCTTATTATAGACCATCCTGTAGGTAAAAACAGTAGTGGGGCTTTACTAGCACTTTAAACAAACTTATGTAAATAACGAATCGAAACGAAACAAATGTTTTCACTCTGCACACGCCTACTCCCCCTCGGTGTCCTTTCCACTTCTTCCCACTACAAAGGGCCCAGGATGTGGCACATATATGTCACCCCCCCGGGACAGTGGCAGGGTAACACCCTCCCCAGGATATTGGCCAGGGAAACACCCCTCGAGACATTGGCAGGGTAACACCCCCCGGGACATTGGCAGGGTAACACCCCCCCTGGACATTGGCAGGGTAACACCCCCCTGGACATTGGCAGGGTAACACCCCCCGGGACATTGGCAGGGTAACACCCACCTGGGACATTGGCAGGGTAACACCCCCCCGGGATGTTGGCAGGGTAACAACCCCCGGGACATTGGCAGGGTAACACTCCCTGGGACATTGGCAGGGTAACACCCTCCCTGGGACATTGGCAGGGTAACACCCTCCCTGGGACATTGGCAGGGTAACACCCTCCCTGGGACATTG
>BLSH010471981.1:98385-110607 GCA_018402905.1 Glandirana rugosa
AACCACGAAACCGGACGGAAAGGGGTAACCAGGTCGTATCACTGAAACTAAAACCAAGCAGCGTTGGTAACTTAAGAGATACGGCCAACCAGAGTCTCCATGAATTTATAGAATATAACAAGGGAACGCTCACAAAAGATATCATTGCATGTATGGTCTGGCTGATTGGTAGGGTATCATGAGGTTATTGTGAATATCTTGCACCATTGAAGACCTGAATTCTGTTAACTTCAGAGCCATTGTCTTTAGATACGATATATTGTCAAAAGTATTGGGACGCCTGCCTTTTGTGAGCTACTGGCCTACCCTGTCCTACATCCCCGTTGGTCTACGAGGCCATCAGTCACTATGCTGGACCAATGGGGAAAGGCAGGCCAAAGCACCAAACCTCAAGCAGCCTGGAAGATATCTGTATATACAGCAGGTCAAATCAGTATGGAACACGTCACAGTTTTTCTAGGTAAATATACAATATATTACCAAAAGTATCGGGACGCCTGCCTTTACACGCACATGAACTTTAACCACTTCCCGACCGCGTGCCATGTTTTCACAGCGGCAGTCGGGATGCTGAGCGCAAATCGCCGTAAAAAGGCGGCGATATGCGAACAGTCACTAGGGGGGCGCGCGCGCCCGCCGCACTCCTGAGGAGTGTGCCCAGGGCTGGTGCAAGGATTTTTGACACCCTAGGCGAAACCTCATTTTGCCGCCCCCTTTGGCTCCACCCCTGACTCCACCCCCTTTGCCCTGTCCATGTATACAATGGAGGTGGTGGAAGTCGAGATTTTTGTAGCACCTCTCTACCCATTTCTTTAGCCGTGGTCCACAGGCCTGCACCCATGCCCCTGGACCCGCCTCATTTTAGCAGCCTGGTGTGCTGCCAGCCGCGGCTCTCCAGCGACATGAGTGATTGATGCAGACCAGTGACAGGTCAACAGCGGCCGGGCGCCCTAGGCGGCACTGGCACCCTAGGCAGCCGCCTACTCTGCCTAGTGGTAGAGCCGGCCCTGAGTGTGCCCGCGGCTCAGGCGGACCCAATGTCCGCCGGCGAGCCGCGATGAGCGGCCACAGGGAAAGAACGGGGAACCGCCGATGTAAACACGGCGGTTCCCCATTCTGACAGTGCAGGCATGGGAGATCTACTGATCCCTGTCACTGGGATCCGTTAGATCTCTCATGCCCAGGGTAGCCCAACCCCCCCACAGTAAGAACACCCAGGGAACACAGTTACCCCCTCCCCCCCAGGTTAACCCCTTCACTGCCAATGACATTTATACAGTAATCAGTGGACATTTAAATTTGTGATTGCTGTATAAATGTCATTGGTCCCAAAAAAGTGTCAAAAATGTCCAACATGTCCGCCCTAATATCGCAGTACCGCTAAAAATCGCAGATCGCCGCCATTACTAGTAAAAAATACTTTTGCGCAAACCAATCAATAAACGCCGATTGCGATTTTTTTTTATATCACAAATATGAGGAAGAATATAAATCGTCCAAAACCGATGAAAAGGAATGTTTTTTTATATTTTTTTTTGGATTTGAATTTTAGCAAAAATTAAGAAATTTGGGTTTTTTTGCAAAATTGTCGCTCTTCTTTTGTTTATAGCGGCGATCAGAAAAGACGCAGAGGGGATCAAATACCAGCAAAAGAAAGCTCTATTTGTGGGAAAAAAAGGACGCAAATTTTGTTTGGGTACAACGTCGTACGTCCGCGCAATTGTCAGTTAAAGCGACGCAGTGCCGAATCGCAAAAAGTGCTCTGGTCCTAAAGCTGGAAAACCTTCCGGTTGGTAAGTGGTTAATGGCATCCCAGTCTTAGTCTGTAGGGTTCAATATTGAGTTGGCCCTCCCTTTGCAGCTATAACAGCTTCACCTCTTCTGGGAAGGCCGTCCACAAGGTTTAGGAGGGTCTATGGGAATGTTTGACCGTTCTTCCAGAGGTCAGGCACTGATGTTGGATGAGAAAGCCTGGCTTGCAGGGGACATGGACTTCTCAGACTATGCTGGAGATCTCCTAAGTCTGAACTCTCAGTATGATCTGCATTGTAGAGTTATATTGGTCCAGCTTCGCACAGTGTAAATACACTATATTGCCAAAAGTATTGGGACGCCTGCCTTTACACGCACATGAACTTTAATGGCATCCCAGTCTGTCTGTAGAGTTCAATACTGAGTTGTCCCACCCTTTGCAGCTATAACAGCTTCACCTCTTCTGGGAAGGCCGTCCACAAGGTTTAGGAGTGTCTATGGGAATGTTGGACCATTCTTCCAGAGGTCAGGCTCTGATGTTGGATGAGAAGGCCTGGCTCACAGTCTCCGCTCTAATTCTTCCCAAAGGTATTCTATTGGGTTGAGCTCAGGACTCTGTGCAGGCCAGTCAAGTGCCTCCACCCCAAACTTGCTCATCCATGTCTTTATGGACCTTGACGTCATTGAGTTAAGGCTGTCAGATATCCACAGAAGGATACAGAATGTTTACAGAAATGACACCATTGATGAGCAATGTCTTCTCATTGGTCACTCTTGTCTATGGTGTCATCTCCATAAACATTCTGTAGCCTTCTGTGGATGTGGGACAGCCTTCACCCCTCCTTCATCAAGAACTCAATGAAGGTAGATTGCTTCTGCTTGGAATCCACTATTCTTATTTTTGTATTTTATGGCAGGTATGTCCGGGGGGGGGGGGTGCAGGGAGCGGGTAGGGGGGACTCGATCACCGTGATGGCCCCCCGCACTGAGAGAACGGGGTCCCTGTATGTAAACACAGATCTCCGTTCTGACAGAGGGGGAAGTGCTGTGATCACAGGTTTCCTGTATATGGAAGACATGATCACTCTCTCCCCCTGCCAGCCCAGCCCCCATACAGTTAGAACACGCCCAGGGAACACAGTTAACCCTTAGAGCGCCCCCTGCAGGTTAGCCCCTTCACTGCCAGTGGCATTTATACAGTAATCAGTGCACTGATAACCGACAATAATTCCAGGATTTCTCAATGTTTTCTTCCACGTCTCCATTTGGCCTCTGGCGATAGCTGAGGGGCGAGGGGGGGCCTCCGTAACATTAAATCAGAGACTATGGGGGGGGGGGGCTTTCGTAACATTAAATCAGAGACTATGGGGGGGGGGCTTCCATAACATTAAATCAGAGACTATGGGGGGCTTTTTGTAATATTAAATCAGAGACTATGGGGGGGGGGCTTCCATAACATTATCGCTGATCGCTGTATACATGCCAATGGTCCCAAAAAAGTGTCAAAATGGTCCGACATGTCCGCCGCAATATCGCAGTACCACTAAAAATCGCAGATCGCCGCCATTACTAGTAAAAAATAAAAAAAAATAAAAACCCCAGAAATGAATTCTCATCATCCGTAAACACAGCAAGTTTTGCGCAAACCAATCAGTAAACGGCGATTGCGATTTTTTTTTTTACCACAAATATGAGGAAGAATATAAATCGTCCAAAACCGATGAAAAAAATGTTTTTTTTTATATATTTTTTTTGGATTTGTATTTTAGCAAAAAGTAATATTGAGTTTTTTTGCAAAATTGTCGCTCTTTTTTTGTTTATAGCGGCGATCAAGAAATGACGCAAAGGTGATCAAATATCACCAAAAGAAAGCTCTATTTGTGGGCAAAAAAGGACGTAAATTTAGTTTGGGTGCAACGTCGCACGACCGTCAGTTAAAGCGACGCAGCGCCGAATCGCAAAAAGTGCTCCGGTCCTAACGTGGGAAATCCTTCCGGGGCTGAAGGGGTTAAATTATGTAGTGAAGCCAACAACAAAGATTTGGGAGAATTCCTTTCACAAATAAAAGTAGGAAAAAGAAAAAGGTCACAGCATTCACAAGCCAAAGCCTCTGGAACACAGAAATGAATGGCGTTCCTTAAAAACGAGAACTTCTCGGCGTTGTGGGGGCGGCCGCAGAACATTTCGCTGATGATTTAGCCGGGGCAAAAGGCTGAAACTTTCATTGGCATCAACCCTTTGGCGTAATTACAGAAAGCTACGTCTGGAAGTCTGGGGCAAAGGTGGGCGACTCGATTGGCCAAATTTGACTACCAAATGAAATTTCTCCCTGGACAGGGAAATGCCGATGTGGAAGCTCTGCCCCTCCCTGGCGCACATTCAGCAGGACGGTGATGCTTATTAGGAAGACGTGGAGATCATTGATTTGCTTAAAAGCATTTATTAAATTAGAAGAAAAAAATGCATCCTGAAATGTAACTGAAACATCGCCAGCAATCAGAGCTGCAAGACACCGACCCTGCAATCTCCAAATTAAAAGTATGGAAAGGAATAAAACCAATGAAAAGGAAAGAGAGCAATGGAGAAGAGCTGCTGCACCAATGGACCAGGATAGAAATTTGCAATAAATTTTGTATACAGGGGGTCCCCTAATTACAAACGCAGGGAGACAACAGGAAGTGAGAGGAAATCTCCCCCTAAGAAGGGAAATTCACTCCTGGAAGAGTTGTTATGGGAAAAAGGGGTCTCCATGGAAGATTTATCACCAATGCTTCTTTCCACAACAACCCAACATTTTCAAAATCGGATTATCATTGGGACAGGAAGGGAGGTGAAATCTTCTGAACAGAAACATTGACAGCAAAATACACATTACAGAGGTGTCACCCCTTCCCTATGCTATCCAAAAAGCTTAAGGCCTCATACACACGGGCGTTTTGGACGCCGGCGTTTCTAGGCGTTTTTTGCAGCTCTCCATGTTATTCAATGGCCCTCTAAAAACGCCGGCGTTTGTGAGCAGTAGAGGGTGTCGGCGCCAGTGAGCTGTTTTTAGAACGCGGGACCATCGCATTCTGTAGCTGTAGCGTTTTGCGTTTTTTGATGCCAAACGGCAAAGCGCTCACTAACGCTCGCTAACGCCGTACCTGTCGTTAACAAGCGTGTTTTGACGCCGGTGTTATTAGGTTGAAAAATAGCAGAGGACTGCTTTTTTTTTTTAAAAAACGCCTATCGACGCCGACGCTCACTAACGCCAATGCAAAACGCCGGTAAAAACGCCGATTTTTTTCAAAATGTCGGACCCGACGTTTTGCCTATTTTTTCACAGACGCCTGTGTGTATGAGGAAGGCCTCGTGCACACGGACGTTTTTTGACGCCGGTGTTTTCTGCAGCTCTCCATGTTAGTCAATGGCCCCATAAAAACGTCGGCGTTTTTGAGCTGTAGGTGACGTCGGCGTTAGCGAGCTGAAAGTAGAACCCACGGCCAGCGCGTTCTGAGACTGTAACATTTCGGCGTTTTTTGACGCTGACGCCGCAAGACGCCAACTAATATTGTACAGGCGTTTTCCGGCGTTTTTTGAAGCTGACGTTTTTAGGTTGAAAAATAGCAGAGGGATGATTTTTTTTTAAAAACGCCCATTGACGCCGACGCTCACTAACGCCGATGCATAACGCCGAAAAACACCGATTTTTTTCCTTGACGTCGGGCCCGACGTTTTGTTTATTTTTAAAGATACGCCCGTGTGTAGGAGGCCTTAAAAATAAACAAGATGTTGGGCCCGACGTCAAGGAAAAAAAATCAGCGTTTTTCGGCGTTATGCATCGGCATTAGTGAGCGTCGGCGTCAATAGGCGTTTTTAAAAAAAAATCATCCCTCTGCTATTTTTCAACCTAAAAACGTCAGCGTCAAAAAACGCCGGAAAACGCCGGTACAGTATTAGTTGGCATTTGTTGGCGTTAGTTGGCGTTTTGCGGCATCTGCGTCAAAAATTGCCAAAACGTTACAGCCTCAGAACGCGATGGCCGTGGGTTCTACTTTCAGCTCGCTAACGCCGACGCCACCTACAGCTCAAAAACGCCAACATTTTTATGGGGCCATTGACTAACATGGAGAGCTGCAAAAAACTCCAGAAAACGCCGGCGTCAAAAAACGTCCGTGTGTATGAGGTCTAAAAATCATTTCTTTGGCTAGAGCTACACTTAAAAAAATGTCCCTGTTCCCACTTACAAACAACTTGGACTAAGGCTCCATTTACACGGGACGCTATATCAACCTCCCAGGAACGTTTTTTTTGACAGCTAGAAGCCGGCTGTTTTGCCACGTTTTGCATTGCCGCGTTTAGCGGCGTTTAGCGCCGTTTTGCTGCGTTTGTGTCTAGGATCGTTTTTTTTTTTTTAAATAAATATATTATTTTTTTTTTAGAATGGAAACGCCTGTAAACGAAACAGTTCTAGACGCGAGTTGCTGCGCTTAGGCAAGTTTAGCGGTATTAAGAAGCTGTTTGGCATTTCAAATGCCTCTGAATTGGTGTCTGAACCCATTTTTTGCTTTCCAAAAATCAGCTGCCGGGAAACGACCTTAACCATTTGCCGACTGTCCAACAAAGTGGCTCGATATCGCAAACCGCCGTCATAAGCTCACTGTGTTCCGGGGGGGCCAGGGTGCGGCGGACTTGATCGCCGCCGGCTACCCGCAATGCCCCCCCCCCCGCACTGAAAGAACGGAGGTCTGTGTAAGTAAACACGGATCTCCGTTCTGTGAGAGGGGGAAGGGCTGTGATCACTTCCCTTCCCCTGCTAGGGCAGCCCACACACAGTGAGAACGCCCAGGGAACACTGTTAACCCTTAGAGCGCCCCCTGCAGGTTAACCCCTTCACTGCCAATGGCATTTACACAGTAATCAGGGCATTTTTATAGCACTGATCGCTGTATAAATGCCAATGGTCCCAAAAAAGTGTCAAAATGGTCCGACATGTCCGCCGCAATATCGCAGTACCGCTAAAAATCGCAGATCACCGCCATTACTAGTGAAAAATAAATAAATAAATAAAAACCCCAGAAATGAATTCTCATCATCCGTAAACGCGGCCACTTTTGCGCAAACCAATCAATAAACGCCGATTGTGATTTTTTTTTATCACAAATATGAGAAAGAATATAAATCGGCCAAAACCGATGAAAAAAAATGTTTTTTTGTACTTTTTTTTTGGATTTGTATTTTAGCAAAAAGTAAGAAATTTGGGTTTTTTTGCAAAATTGTGGCTCTTCTTTTGTTTATAGCGGCGATCAGAAATGACGCAGAGGGGATCAAATACCCGCAAGTAGAAAGCTCTATTTGTGGGGAAAAAAGGACGCAAATTTAGTTTGGGTACAATGCCGCACGACCGCGCAATTGTCAGTTAAAGCGACGCAGCGCCGAATCGCAAAAAGTGCTCTGGTCCTAAAGTGTGAAATCCTTCCGGGGCTGAAGTGGTTAAACAACCCTCTGTGTTCATGGACTGATAAGATAACATAGAGGAGAGTTCAGGGGCAGCTGAAAAAAATGCCCAAATGCCTCAAACGTCCGTTTACCAGCCGCAGTGTAAATGAGGCCTTAAGAACAAACCTACAGTCCCTATCTTGTTTGTAACCCGGGGAGCGCCTGTAGAAGGATAGGGGTCACGGTCAGCAAATAGACGAATGGGTATTGGTGAGAGATAGGAGCTGAACACCACAAACATAACACAGTATGGAAGGATTCCCCCCAAGGGTTTTTTTAGCAGCAAAATTCAATCCAAGATAGGGAATTTAAGAGAAATATTTTATTATTTATTATCAAAGATCATTTTAAAAAAAGGTTGACTATAATATTTCCTGTGAAAACGTGAGCTCTGGTTGCACAACATAGGACTTTACCACCAATGATTACAGTCCATGCCATACGTTTTACAGTGAAAGAGATCATATACAATACAGTATTGACTGTGTCGGTAGATCAACGCGTTTCGACCATAAAGGTTGTGGTCTTCCTCAAGGGGAAAGATCCTTTTCTAGAGAAATGTGCCAAGAAAAAAAACCTTTAAGTTTTTTGGGGTTTTTTTTTGCAACACTACACATTACATTTATGTACTTCATTATATTTACTACTGGACGTTGGAAGTGGAGGGTAGTCCTAGAAGCAGAGACTTTGACAAAAACAATTCAGCAATATTTGGTCATCCCGGGCTGTCCCCGTCTCCCAAAACGTGGAGATCGGTATTGACCCCAGAGGCTTGCAAGAGGCCACGTGTGCTAACACTCCTGAGGGAAAAGACGATATCCGCGCTGCAGCTCTCAGTCACTGTAAATGTATTTAACCACTTGCCGACCGCCCACCGTGGCTTGACGGAGGCAACTTGGCTCGTTATCGTGAACCGCCATCACCTGACAGTGGCCGCAAGAAGGAGTATTGTGATAGTTCAATACCAGAACTGTAGCCCCAAGCTGAGGCTCCTACCACCCCTAGTAATCAATTGGGGTGTGGTTCTTCAAGATTAGGTATGAACATTTAATAACAGAGGCTCTGAAGAAGCTTGCTGATAGGCGGGTGAAACGCGTCAACGTGACGTCACCCCGCAGCTCGGGAGACTCTGCCGACCCACCCACACACCCCCTGCTGAGTTACTGGGAAGTTCATCCGCAATGTGGATCTAAGTGTTCAGGAGAAATTGTACCACGGACACTTGCTGTAGGAATGACGGGATCAATGCCTTGTGAGGATCTGAATATTACAGGGAGACTGAAGGTGGTGAGCAAATCCATCTGCGGAAGTCCCATGCGGCTCAGTGCTGTATGCGGTATGCAGTGTATGGTGTGCTGCCGGAAAATTCTCGGAGCTGTTTGACAACGTTGTCATATTTTAATTTTTTGCGCAAGTGGTAGTTTACTTTGCACTTTCTATTTTGCGTTAATTTTTCAATAAAGCAGTTATTTCTATGTCCGTGCTTTTCCTCTGCAAGGTTTCTTAGGTGCAGGAACTCAAACCATGATCTCTGAAAAAACACCTCCCCCACACAGAACCCTCCAAACCACATCAAATAGTGGATGTGGTCCAATCTCACTAACAGTGGAAGGGGCATTACATACCAGGCGTGCATTGTGTACAGATTGCAAAGTTCGGGGGTGGGGGTGTTACACAGTGTGCAGAGTTCAGCTGATGCACTGCGTGTAGAGTTCGGGGGTGAGCTATGTACAGAGTGCAGCGTTCAGGGGTGCGCTACACACAGAGTACAGAGTTCAGTATTGCACTACACACAGAGTGCAGAGTTCAGTGGTGCACTACACACAGAGTGCAGAGTTCAGTGGTGCACTACACACAGAGTGCAAAGTTCAGGGGTGCACTACACACAGAGTACAGAGTTCAGTATTGCACTACACACAGAGTGCAGAGTTCAGTGGTGCACTACACACAGAGTGCAAAGTTCAGGGGTGCACTACACACAGAGTGCAAAGTTCAGGGGTGCACTACACACAGAGTGCAAAGTTCAGGGGTGCACTACACACAGAGTGCAAAGTTCAGGGGTGCACTACACACAGAGTGCAAAGTTCAGGGGTGCACTACACACAATGTGCAGAGTTCAGAGGTGCACTACACACAGAGTGCAGAGTTCAGGGGTGCACTACACACAGACTGCAGCGTTCAGGGGTGCACTAAACACAATGTGCAGAGTTTAATGGTGCACTACACACAGAGTGCAGAGTTTAGTGGTGCACTACACACAGAGTGCAGAGTTTAGTGGTGCACTACACACAGAGTGCAAAGTTCAGGGGTGCACTACACACAGAGTGCAAAGTTCAGGGGTACACTACACACAATGTGCAGAGTTCAGGGGTGCACTACACACAGAGTGCAGAGTTTAGTGGTGCACTACACACAGAGTGCAAAGTTCAGGGGTGCACTACACACGGAGTGCAAAGTTCAGGGGTGCACTACACACAATGTGCAGAGTTCAGGGGTGCACTACACACAGAGTGCAGAGTTTAGTGGTGCACTACACACAATGTGCAGAGTTCAGGGGTGCACTACACACAGAGTGCAGAGTTTAGTGGTGCACTACACACAGAGTGCAGAGTTCAATGGTGCACTACACACAGAGTGGAAAGTTCAGGGGTGCACTACACACAGAGTGCAGCAGAGTTCAGCCTTCTTCCACAGCTGCTTACCTCTGCATCCCCTATCCTCCTCACTTTCACCCCTCTTCAACTCTGACCTCTGCATGCAACTCCTCTTTCACTTCTCCTGCCTTCCTTAAAAGCTCCACCATCTTCCACATCTCTTACTTGTGTTTGTGTAGCACGCAGCCAGCTCTGGTACCAACACTGTAGGTGGCTCTGCTTCTCTCACTTGCAGGGAGATCATCCAGTGGGGGGTGTCAGGATCTGCAATTGCATCTCCCTGGTCCCCATCCTGCACTCAGTGGGAGCCACTCAGGAGATCAGATCTGTGTTGAGCCATTGGGAGACAAACTTTCACTTGCAAACACAGAAGCTGTGGAGAGCAGGGAGCAGAGGGCCTTAACCAGAGGTGGTGGAACTGAATTCCACCAAGTTCCAGCTGAAAAAAAGCCCTGGTTATTACATCAGAGACCAATAGCAGTAGAGAGGTTCCCACCGACCAACTGGATAAGTGCAGCACACTCAAGGTGCGGAGTCTAAGTATTATCCAGAGCTCCTGATGGTGGGGATGGATTTTTCTGTCTGTTAGTACCAGGTCGTGGTCCTCAGGATTGCCCCACCAGGAGGTGAGCAAGCCGGGGTCCAATAGCAAATATAGCCGGTAGGGATCAAGTGTAGTCGCCAAACAAGCCAATGGTCGGAAACAAGTGGTTGCAGGTTGGGATTAAGCAGAAGTCGAGGAACAAGCCAAAGGTTGGTTATAAGAGGTAGCAGAGATACAGATGGCAGCAGGAGTGACAAGAGTGGGATATTGCCTGGAGAGAGCGCAATAATCTGGCAAACAGGAAGTTAAAAGGCATGACTTAAATAGGAAGTTCATTGGAGGAGCCAAGGGTTCAAAGTTCAAGAGAAACAAACGTTCAAGGTATTGTCCAGGGAGCTGTCCAGCATCCGAGGTGGCTCCGCAAGAACAGACATCGCCAGACACAACAGAGGTCGCTGGTTCAAACCAGGGTCCTGACAATAGTATTCCCTTACCAAGCCCATACAACCTGGGAAGTCTTAGTTGCCAAAGGAAATCATTAGACTAAGTCACATGGTAGAGGCCAAGCTGACGAGAGGGCTTCCTTTCACATCTCCTGCCCTGTATTCCACCCAAAGTTGATGACGGGACACAGGGTGGCACAGGTGCCTTCTGGCCAGAAATAGGCCTGAATCATGCAGCATGGCAGAAGATCTTAAGCTGGAGCCCATGCTGAATGTCATCACAGGAGCTTGTGGATACAGAAGATGGAACCGTAGTCAAGCGGACAGAAGTTGGCAGCAACCAGGCAGCAGAGATGCAGATTCAAGAGACAAAAGCAGAAAAGAAAGGCAGGCTGGGGTCAGTATTACATGGGAAGCAAACATATCAAGATGTAAGCAAGTGGTGGCTAAGCCAGATTACAAGTCAGAAGTTAGGTAACAGAAGAGTCAATGTCATGGAAAGTCAGAAGGCAAACCATGTCAAGCACAGAAGAATCAGCAGGCAGGATCTGATGACCACTCAACAATGACCTTGAGCTCTGCTGTGCCTTAAATAGGACACTGGGTGCCAAAGTAAATGCCAGCATGCATGTTATGGTTTGCATGTGATGGCAGGGCCGTCTTAGTGAGCGGGCACACCTGGGCACGGCCCAGGGGCCCCAAGTGCTCATGGGGCCCCAACTAGCCCCAGGTGTCCCGCAATTAGTGTCCTGCTGCGTCCCGGTGGAGGGGGAGAGAGGCGGCTGCCATTCAACTGTAGCCCGCGGCGTGCGGGAACCATGACAACCCGTACACGCCACGGGCTACAGTTTAATGGCAGCCGCTTCTCTCCCCTTTGCCTCAGCGTCTCATTAAAGTGGTAGTAAACCCTAAAATCTATTTTTACCTACAGGTAAGCCTATAATAAGGCTTACCTGTAGGTAAAAAGAATATCTCCTAAACCTGCATGGTTCAGGAGATATTCGCCCTGCATGCAGCCGCTGACATTAGCGGCGCATGCGCTCTGACGATCCGGCCGAGGCGGCCGGCATCTCAGAGCTGGCTGCCGGTGCGAAGAGCTCCCGCGCGCATGCGCGGGAGTGACGTCACGCGGCTCCGGCCACTCACAGCGCCGGAGCCGCGTACCCGGAAGACAGAAGAGGACGAAGATGTCAGCGTCCTTAGCGCTGACCGACTCGGGCATCGGGGGCCTCGTTCTAAGGTAAGTATTTCATAATATGTTAGTATGCAATGCATACTAACATATTATGCGATTTTCTTGCAGGCTTTTTTTTTATTTTTATTTCAGTCAGCGGGTTTACTACCGCTTTAA
>BLSH010471981.1:116321-127034 GCA_018402905.1 Glandirana rugosa
AAAGAGGTGTGATGTGTACAGACTGAAGAAGGTACTGGGGGTAGGACCGCCGTGCCGTGAGGGTGAGAACCGAGGAGAGTTCGAGTGCCGTGCCGCCAGGATGGGGGTCATGGAAGAAGTCAGACATGTGTAGTGTGGAGAAACTATAGGATAAAACCAGAGCCACCAAGCTGGAGCCGACTGACTGAGCCCCCGTTTCTGCACTACTTTTGGTGGCGATTTGAAAGATATCTGCGCATGAACCCGCACATATGTCTATAAAATCGTCCCCGAAGTCGGGCTGAAATGCTGATTTTAAACCCGCCCTCAGTGTGAACGTGGGCTTATTCTGTGGAGTAAGTGCGAAAATTGGGGCAGGCTTGAAGGGGCCCCGGTGCATTACTTTGCCCAGGGGCCCATAATCCTATTAAGATGGCCCTGTGTGATGGCCCTGATTCTTGCCAGGATCATTCCGTGGGCACATGTAGATCTTCAGGCATGATCATCGTGTACTTGGCTTTCCTAATGGAGGGCTTCATGCTGGGATTTAGAGAAGACTTATGACTAGGCTCAGAGATATATTTATTGCCATGTCTAGACTGTTGTAGTTGAACAGCTTTGTCAGCTATCCACTGTTTGTTAGGCACCCAAAGGACCTGAGACCCCTGCATTAGTCTGGGGCACTTACAAACTATTAGACATTCTCACAGTGGTCTGTTTAACCTTTGATGTCCCAAAGACAGATTTAGGCATCCGCTAGTCATGGTTAATCATTTCTTGAAAGTTGTAGTAGCTTGTCATGGTCAGGGATCAGACCCGGAGACCGAAAGCTATAGCAGTAGAGAGGCTCCTACTGACCAGAATAAGTAGACAAGCAGGTCACCCTAGTGCAGAGATATGCAATTAGCGGACCTCCAGCTGTTGCAAAACTACAAGTCCCATCATGCCTCTGCCTCTGGGTGTCATGCTTGTGGCTATCAGAGTCTTGCTATGCCTCATGGGATTTGTAGTTCTGCAACATCTGGAGGTCCGCTAATTGCATTTCCCTGCCCTAGTGGGTGACACAGGCTCCCAGGCGGAGTGGGGTCTAAGCTCTAACCGGTATTCACCAGAGCTCCTGATGGTGGAGATTAGTTTTGCTGCATGTTTCGGTCCTTAGGATCACCCCACCAGGAGGTGAGCAAGCCGGGGTCACGTAGCAGATAGAGCAGGCAGGGATCAAGTGGAAGCATAGTCAGTAAACAAGACAAAGGTCAGCAACAAGTGGTTTCAGATTGGGATCAAGCGGCGGCATAGTTGAGGAACAAGCCAAAGGATGGTGATGAGTGGTAGTGAAGATATGGAGGTCAGCAGGAGAGACAACAGCAAGATATTGGCTGGCGAGAGCACAATAAGCTGTCAAACAGGAAATGCAGAGGCATGACTTAAATGGGAGGAGCAAAGAGTTCAAGGTTCACCAGAAACAAGGTTCAAGGCAAGGTTGTTCAGCATCATGAGTTTCCATATTTAAAAGGTTTCCTTAACCCAAAATGGCCACCAACGTCTCTCAGTGTACTTGTAATAGGAGAGGATTTGGGGTGATGTGGGATACTTCAAACCATTTAAGTATTGTTATTAGAGGGCATTTCTCATTCTGTAGTAGCACAAGTCAGAGTAGACTGGAGCAGTCTATAAGGTCATGGTCGGGGACCATGAAGTAGGTTTGAGCACAAGTAAAGGCTGGAACAGTCTTTAGGTTCACGGCTGGGGACCATGAACTGGCTTTGCATATACAATAGAGGGGGGAATAATGGGACTTTAAATGAGGTGCAGGGAGAGTCTGCGTCTCCATCTCTAATCATTTGAAAAAAAGGGGGAAATTGGGACTTTGAATGAGGAATGGAATCAGACACCAGAATTATACTAAGCATCTTTATTTGTCCATCCAAGTTATGGAGGACATGGAATGTACCAATGGATAGAAGTACAAAGCATGAAATGTCACATGAAGGAGTGAAATATAGATACACTGGACATGCGTCTAAACCAGGGATCCTCAAACTACGGCCCTCCGGCTGTTGCGGAACTACACATCCCATGAGGCATTGTAAAACTCTGACATTCACAGACATGACTAGGCATGATGGGAAATGTAGTTCCTGAATAACTGGAGGGCCATAGTTTGAGGACCCATGGTCTAAACAATGTTAAAGGGCATTCTGTAGAGATTGTTGTGGCACCTGAACCATGGCGTGAGATAAAATTGGTTAAAAATAATTAGCAATAAAACCATGTGTTAGATTTCTTTGGATAGATGGGTAGCATCAGCATAAACCCTACGCGTTTCGTGGGATGACACCCACTCGTCAGGGGTAGATGCAATCATAGTCTAAAATAAATAGAGTAAAAAAACAAATATATGTCGCTGTATATATATCATAAGGATGTAAAGGAGGGAGGCTCAAAGTGGTTGAACCTACCCTTATCTCACGAAGAATGGTGTGTGGCAACAGGAATGGGGCCACAAGGATTGTCTGAGGGCGCGGCACACAAACATGGCAGGATCACCAGTGGACCCCCCCGTGGGGCAGGCAGCATGGAATAATGCCAGAAAGTGTCTCGTCTGTGTAAGTGTCGTATGTATGGAAGTAGGTTAGTGGTTGTGTAGAATATAGAGAGAGGTGAGTATAGGAGTGAAAAAACAGTTTGTGAAGACCATTCAGTGCATGAAAGGAGATAGAAGTGGAGAGGCGGATGAGAACTCCGCATCACTGAAGGAGTGAGAAATAAATAAAAGGCTAATGTGAAAATGAAGACCATAGCCAAGAGAGCTAACACAGAGAAATGGTCCATAATGATATTTACCTTGGCAGGGTGCAAAGATGAAAATACAGAACTAGGTTTGAGCACAAAGGTGGACTGGAGCAGTCTATAGGTTCAAGGCTGGGGACCATGAAGTAGGTTTGAGCACAAGCAAAGGTGGACTGGAACAGTCTATAGGTTCACGGCTGGGGACCATGAAGTAGGTTTGAGCACAAGCAAAGGTGGACTGGAACAGTCTATAGGTTCACGGCTGGGGACCATGAAGTAGGTTTGAGCACAAGCAAAGGTGGGCTGGAACAGTCTATAGGTTCACGGCTGGGGACCATGAAGTAGGTTTGAGCACAAGCAAAGGTGGACTGGAGCAGTCTATAGGTTCACAGCCGGGGACCATGAAGTAGGTTGGAGAACACATGAAGAAGCCCTTACTCAGGATCAGTCCATACCTGCAGCTCTTGCAGAGCAGTCCAAAATCCTGCAAAAGAGGCCCCAGAGCCCCCCCCCCCCCCCATGCAACTCACAGCTCCATTCTCTTTGTAGGGAGAAAGAGAACAATCTCCTTGGGGTTCCAGACTATATAACAGCAGCCCAGTCACCATCTGGGCACACCTCCCCACCCAGGGATTGGCAGCGCCCTGCTTAGTATTCAGGCTGGTCATTTGAATTCTCCTTCCCTAAGCTCTAGAAACTTCTTCTAGATGCAGGGGGAAGCAATCAAACTCTCAGCCTATGATGCCCTGAATGGACCAGACCGATTAATTACTGCCCCCCCCCTCCTATTACAGAAGAGGCAAGAACAAAATTTACCTAGCAGCCTGACTAGGAGGGCACTGCACTATTTTCCCACTTGAGGCACTGGATGGGATCAATTCCCTTATGGGACCCTTCTCATGCAACAATGCCGCTAGGCCATCTACAGGTGGGAAGACTAATTGCACCTGCCTACAGGTTCTTAAAACAATTCAACAAGACCATCTGCAGCCTAAAATAGGAAGATAGAGCTGGTGGGGCTGGGGAAGCTAAAAATACAGACTTTTTTTGCCTATAAGGATGTGAAAGGTGGAAGTGCATGGAAATCAGAGTCCGTTCTTTACTTGCTAAGTGATTGATCAGTAAAGACAGCCCCAGTAATAGCTTTACTGTTAAACAGGAATAGTTAAACATCTACAGGCTGAATTTAAACATCTCGAGCGGCTGGTGATATTCCACTCTCCCACTATCGCCAATAGCAAGAGAAGTAAGAATGAGCTGCACAAGAGGCACAGAGATTTAAGATCCGCTGCACATTCCTCCGGGCTGCTGTGTTTCTGCTGAACCAAAAAATTAAAAACGAAAGCTATTAATAATAACACGATGGCAATTTTCACACGGCCTCGGTACACATCTAAGCCAGAGTGCAGAGCAAGGAGACATCATTCCCGGCACTAACATGAGACTCGGGGGAACGGTTCATGGCTGAATATCCAAGTGGATGCAGAAAGACATTGACAGTAAAAGTAGAGAATTAAAACCCAGAGATAACGGATTCAAAGCGCCATCCTAATGCCCAATGCATGAAGCCAACTTGTTGGTGTTCCTTCAACTTTCCTCTGATGTTTTCCACCATCACAGCCTTGACAGATTTACCACCTTGCAGTGGCGGAACTACCAGGGTCCCTAAGATCTCACTTGCGACGTGGCCCTGGCTTTCCGCCACTGGGGGGTACTGTGGGACCGTGAGGCTAGGTTCACATTACTGAGACCCCAATTGTGTGACTTGCTTGCAACTTTCTTGGGATTTGCCTGCAACGTTTGTGATTTAACATTGCAGTCGATGGCACTCAACTCACACCAAAGGCTCAGAAAAGTAGTGTAGGGCCCTTTTTTTTCAGACTTGAGTCACAGTGATTAAACTGCCACCCATTGAAATGAATGTGTTTTGACTTGTCATGCAACTTTATGTGTCGCGGTGTGAACTAGGGCTTATAAAGGACCCCGCGATTGGAGTAAAAGGGCCCCGGGACCAATGGAAAGAACCCTAGCGGTCAGGGGGCCCTTCATTTTTTTCTTGCAACGGGGCCCTGAAGGTTCAAGTTACACCTCTGCCACCTTGTAAGCGGGGCCTAATTTAGATACCTTGCTTGAGTGTAATCACTGTCACACAGTGTATAATGCACCAGTATCCTTTATAGGAGTGTAGCACCCTCTACCTTTAGGTAGGTGCTTAGAGAGGTTTTTTTCTGTGTTAGGTGAGGTAAATTTGGTCAGGCCTGACTGGAAGGCCTGATTGTTTTGATTCTGGACAAGGGAGTGGCTCAGGGAGTGGCTGGTGACTCGTGGGTGGTGACCCCCTCTAGTTACTCCTCCTTTCTGTTTCCAGCATGTGCTGGAAGAAAGGGTGGGGAAGAGGGGTGGAACTGCCTGAGGTATCTTAGGGAGCCCTGACCAATCCCCAACCTGGATTGGCAGGGGGCAGGCCTCCTTATATACCTGGGGTCAGCCCAGCCAGGGAGGAGAGTTCAGGTAGAAGAGATAGAGAGGCAGTACTGAGGCTGTCGGGGCTTTTGGGGAGTCTGACCTTGGCCTGGGGCTCAGGTGCATCCAGGAGGATAGTGGCAATCCTGGAACAGAGGAACAAGGGAGAGAGCAAGTGGAGGACATCAGGAGAGAGTACTGCCAGGAAGATCTCCAGGAAGGAATGACAGGTTGTCGTCAGGTGTCGGTGAGTGACACACACCCTGGGATGCTGGAAGAGGCACACCGGGAACGGATTGTGGTGAGAGACAGTCTGGGAAGGTTGCAAGAGCTAGTTGGGACTGTGGTGTCACGGGGCAGTGGAGTGGGCCGTTGCAGCCAGGAGGCTTGGCAGGACCTGAAGGAGGACTGGCTGGAAGCAGTAGTCCATCAAGGCTAGCTAGCACGTTCAACTAACTTTACTACACTATAGGGGCCCACGGTTCCTGCCTGTAATGGGCGGTCCAGAGGTTGTGTGGAATTGAGAGCAGGCCTCACCATGTGCTAGCTAGGCCTAAAGCAAGTGGTGCGCTGGAGGAAGAGGAGTAATTTGAGAAGCAAGTGTTGGGCTGGAGGAAGAGGAAAAGTGTATATATTGGAGTGTATATAGATGGTCCTGTTCAAGAACTGTTTGATCTGCTGGGCATCCCATAACTTCCCTATACCCATCCAAGTTAAATCTCCTAATAAAAACAACAAAAACACAAATACTGGCCTGTTCTTCCTGACTCCAGATGCAAGGACATAAGTGATCGAGGGCAGTGTGACTGGTGAACCACTATACTCAGCAGCCCCAGTGGGGGTACTGCTACAGGAGCAAATTTGTTGAATAAACAGATAAATTAGTCTTTGTACAATGATTCATAATAGTACTCTCTCAGTATTAACGAGATATGTTACAGGAGGACAGCTTCAGTTTGCATTGGTAGTGTCCCTTTATGGAATTCTGCAGCTTTCACCCGATCCACGCCTCCCTACCTACTACAGGAGTAAAGGCAATGGCCAAGGAACCTCCATGAACCTCTCCCTACTGTTCCCCACAAATGAGTTCCTGTCTCTGACCATTCACTCACCAGAAGTTCATCAAATAATGTGAGGCTCTTTATTTAAAAGGATCCCTCACCCAAGATGGCTACCGGAAGCTTTGATGTTCAATTTGACTACCTTCCTCCCTCAAGGCACTCTGGAATCTCCAAGGGACTTGTGCTGTTACATGTAATTATCATGTAAACATAATGCTATGCATAGTTAGAGTAATGTTTGTATAGTTGGTTATTACACTGCAATCTTATGGTTGTTTTGGATATTGCACCTTTCCATTCTGTTTTCTAAGTGTGCCCCTCCCAGCTTCTCAGGCGATTTCCTTTTCCTTGGTCACTCTGGGATGTAACTTCCTCTTCCTATGTCCTCTCTCTCTGTCTCATGAGGAAGAATATGGCCACACGTTTGCAGGCCTCACACAATCTACTCACATCCTAGGACACATTACCAGGTTTTGACTTGCAGATACCATCTTTCAACCATCTGCCACATTTGTTGTCTGCTGTACCCGCTATTTGCAATAAATCTGAGCTTATGGAAGAATTGGTACTGGTGAGTTCACGCTATCTGATATAGACTGTCTGCGGTGATTATATCTGCTTATACAGGCCAGGCATAGAGGTCTCAGCAAGGCATAAGTCATCCTTACAACAGTTGGAGTCAGAATAGGACCCATTTCCTTACAAGTCTCCCCTTCCAATGCAATAACTGCAGAAGGTCACCTACAGGTGGGAAGGAGAACTGCACCTGCCTACATTTTCAGGATGTGACAGAGACATCGTCCTTTCCAAAATATCCTCTGGAGCCCTTAGAAGCAGATACTTTGGGTCTGCGTGTTAAATTAACAAGCTCTCTCCACTAAAGAAAAACAAAATTACTTCTGTAATCCTGCATAATACCATTAGGAAATGCTGATCAGTTCAAGAGGGGTTGTTTGGAATTGGACCGGTAAAAAAAAAAAAAAAACACAAACTTTATTGTCTTTAAACTTTAACTTCACTGATAACATTTTATTTCCAATCCCAAATAACTGTGAGTGTAATTTAAAAAACACATTGTTAGGATGGAGCTCACCTGCTGGGGGCACTGTGCTGTTCTGGGTGTGTCTGCTGCAGCTCCAGTGTCCACCAGCAGGTGTCTCCCAAGAGCCAGCAGGCTGTGAAAATCTGCCCCACCGGGGCTCAGCTAGGAATTAGCTATTTAACCAGTTCCCGGCCCTGCAAAGTGGCAGCGTAGAGCAAATGGCCGTCTATAAATGTGCAGCTAGGGGGCATTCGTGTGCACGCTCCCTAATCCCGTGGGTCGGGTGGACTCGATGTCTGCCAGCGGGCTGTGATCGCTCGTTAGAGCTCGTTAGTACGGCTCCAGTGCGGATCTGGAATGCCGGGATGGCGTCCATGGACGTTGTCCCCTGTGCACGCTCCTCGCGCGCCCCCTAGTGGCAGCAGCGGCGCGCGCACGCCCGAGACCCGCCAATCTCTTTTAGGAGCCTCAGAACGGGGAACCGCCGATGTAAACACGGCGGTTCCCCGTTCTGTGACAGGGGACATAGCAGATCTACTGATCCCTGTCACTGGGATCAGTTAGATCTGTTATGTCCCGGCCAACCCCGCCCCCCCGCAGTTAGAACACGCCCAGGGAACATTGTTAACCCCTTCACTGCCCCCTGCAGGTTAACCCCTTCACTGCCAATGACATTTATACAGTAATCAGTGGACATTTAAATTTCTGATCGCTGTATAAATGTCATTGTTCCCAAAAATGTGTAAAAAATGTCCGTCATTTCTGCGGCAATATCGCAGTCCCGATAAAAATCGCAGATCACCGCCATTACTAGTAAAAAAAAAAAAAAATAATAAAAACGCCATAAATCAATTCCCAGTTTGTAGATGCGATAACGTTTGCGCAAACCAATCAATATACGCCGATTGCGATTTTTTTTTTACCAAAAATATGTAGAAGAATATAAATCGGCCAAAACTGATGAATAATTTTTTTTAATGGATTTGTATTTTAGCAAAAAGTAAAAAATATTGTTCTTTTTTGCAAAATTGTCGCTCATTTTTTGTTTATAGCGGTGATCAGAAATGATGCAGAGGGGATCAAATACCTCCAAAAGAAAGCTCTATTTGTGGGAAAAAAAGGACGCAAATTTTTTTGGGTACAACGTCGCACGACCGCACAATTATCATTCAAAATGCGACAGCGCTGAAAGCCAAAAATTGGTCTGGGCAGGAGGGGGGTTTAAGTGCCCAGTAAGGAAGGGGTTAAAGAGGAAGTAAACCCTGATGGGGTAATTCGTCAATTTCGTTAATTCGGAAATTCACGGTAATTCGGCAATTGCGGTAATTCAGAAATTCACGGTAATTCGGCAATTGCGGTAATTTGGAAATTCGGCAATTGGAAAAGCTGAAAATCCAAAATTCGGAAATTCAGAAATTCGGAAATCCGAAAATTGGAAAAAACTTAGAATATTTGAAATAATAACTAACTAATAACTATTAAATTATAGGTATTGGAATTTCATTGAAAGTTTGGCTGTTAATGAACTTAAATATGAAATTTAGAACTAATAGTCATACTTTCAAGAAAATTTCAATACCTATATTTAATAGTTATTTATTATTTCAAATATTCTTTCTTATTTCGGAATTTCGGAATTTCGGAAATAAGGAAGAACATTTGAAATAATAACTTATTGATTTATTATTTTCATTTCAATAATTTTTATTAAAGATTATCAAGAATTAACATACAAGTATTGCAAACTTTCGGTAAAGCTGTAAGATTATACATGAAATCATTTATGTGCTATAGAAAGCGATATAAAAGAAGTGGAGAACAAACATAAGCCTTTGCTGAGCGTTTAGGTATTTTTACTTCTGAGAGCCACACTGGCCTATGAGTATCATTGAATCTGAACTATGCCTTAGAGTAAAGTCCGGCAAGTTCGCCGTACGGTTAGCCTAACTTAGCCAAGTAGGTGGGATGGGCTCTGGCATCTCCTGACACCCCATATGGGTTCAAGCTGTGTCAGAGACAAGAGCCCCTCCCCCATCAGCCTGCTTTTCCTGACTAAAAACTTATCCTTTTTGAGGCTGGGCTTCAACTTTGTTATGCATAGTTTCGGTAACAATTATTTCCCCATACTGTTTTGTTTAAAATTAGGACGCTGGGGCCCTTAGTCATAGTGTGCTTTTGCTGAAGATACCCAAATATAAAGAGAGAAGGATTCATTGAGAATAGGATATAGAGAAGGATAAGGGAAAAGTGAGAAAAGGGAGGTGAGAGGAGATAGTACTAAGAGAGATTCTAGGGTGAGTCGAATTTAGAGTGTTGCGTGGGCTCATCTGTCAACTTGGTGGGCTGACAAAGCTTATATGCCCGGGGTGAACGATATTCCTATGAAGTTTGCCCAGGGCTCCCAAATGGCTTCAAATTTGTACAAGTTATCGTTTATGATGCTCGATAACTTTTCTTGGGACATGATCCACGAAATCTTTCGGATGGCCGCTTTGACCGAGACTCGTTCCTGTTTCCAGGCTTTTGCTATAGAAATCTTGGCCCCCAAAAGAATGAACTGGATTAATTTCCTTTTCGGTTTGGAAATTTGGTGTCTTTGTTCGTTTAGAAGGGCAATGGTCGGCGACCTTGGTAATCTGCATCCAGCCACTCTCTGAATAATGCAAAAAATTTTCGCCCAGAAAGGACGTATTCTTGGGCATTCCCACCATATGTGGACCATGGATCCGGATAGTTGGCATCCCCTGAAACATAGGGGGTCCACAGATGGGTAGAATTTTGCCAGTCTGATAGGAGTAAGGTACCATCTCATTACCACCTTCAGACTTGCTTCTATTATGGTAGTGTTCTGAATGCCTTTGAAGGACTTAAAGCAGGCTGAATGCCAATCACCAATGTCCCAATCAAATTGGAGGTCCGATTCCCACTCTGTCATGTAGGGTAATTTTCCTGTGGAGAAAGTGAGTGCCTCATATGCAACCGATATACCTCCCTTCTGCACCGATGGCTGACCACACCACAGTTCATATGCAGTGAAGACTGGGGGGAGTGGTTTTTCCTTCCATATGCTATTTAGAAAGCTTAAGATTTGGTTGTATCTGAACCTTTCTGAGTTTGGGAGTTCAAGTTTATTTACACAGTATTTGTAGGAAATCGGGCCAGTTACTGTGAAAAAATGTCCTATACGGTAGAGCCCCTTGTTTAGCCACCATTGGAAAGCTTTTATGTTTAATCCAGGGGGGAAGTCTTGATTGTGAAAGAGGTGCGCTAGTGGTTTAGCTGAAGATATCAATGAGGGGAGGGATCTGACCTTATCCCACAGTGCCAGCTCATTGGAAAGTGTAGGAGCTAGAATTGGAGGCCTATTTTTGGGGGGAG
>BLSH010471981.1:189945-202712 GCA_018402905.1 Glandirana rugosa
AATTTTCCACACTAAAATGACGTAAAAGACAGAGACAGACTAAGTACCAAGGACTGGGGATGGAGGACAAACGCGTACGCGTCTATACGGGTACCGAAAAAAAAGAGTCTCTTATCCACGTCCTTAAGGAAGACTCAGTGGGAAATCGAGACGGGGAATCGGTGGGGACTCGTAGTAGGGAACCAAGGTGGGGGATGGGTGGAGGGTCCTGACGGGAAAAATCTACTATGTATTGGTTCATATTAAAACACGATGAATCATTAAACATACCTTAAACAATTACTGGGAATCTATTGTTGTTGGGGAGGGGGTGTATTGTTGCTGGGGGATATATTCTTGCTGGTGGGTCTACTGTTGCTGGGTTGAGGTCTATTGTTTCTCAGTGCAGGGGATGCATTTTCCTTCTTGTTACCATTAACAAATTCCATACAAATTACTAAGTAGCACAAAATTATACTTGGTTATGTATCATCTAAAAAGGGCAGTCCTGGGAGGTGGGTAGGGGGTGGAACCAAGGGATGATGCTCAGGGGTGGCTAAGGGGCAGAGCTAAAGGGTGACTCAGAAGGAATTCCTGCACCTATTCTCTGAGAAAAAAAAGCCATGGGCATATCTGCGCATGCGCAAACAGGAGGTAGGGGTCAGGAACCATGAATCAGACAGAGACAGAAAATGCAGTAAAATCACACCTTTTAATACAATGTTAAAATGGTACAAATGGTAAACGTAGTCAAACATAGCCGGGGTACGGTAGCCAAAGCGGGTAGTCAGAACAAGCCGATAAATCAGGAAGCCAGAGATCAGCGTAGTCAGAAGCAACTATTAAGGTATTACAGCTCTTAAGAATAACCATCTTCCCCTTTTCAAGGGACTAAAAGTAATTGGACAATTAAATCAAAAGCTGTTTCATGGCCAGGTGTGGGCAACTCCTTCATTATTTCTTCATCAATGAAGCAGGTCAAAGGTCTGGCGTTGATTCTAAGTGCGGTATTTGCATTTGGAATCTATGGCTGTGAACCTACATCATGCGTGCAAAGGAGCCGTCCATGAAACCGGCCATTGTAAAGCTTCAAGAACTAAACAAATCCATCAGAGAGATAGCAGCAACATTAGGAGTGGCCAAATCACCAGTATGGTACATTCTGAGGAAAGAAGAACGCACTGGTGAGCTCAGCAACATAAAAAGGCCGGGACCTCCACAGAAGACCACAATGGTGGATGATCGCAGGATCCTCTCTATGGTAAAGAAAAACCCATTCACAACATCCAGACAAGTGAAGGACGCTCTCCAGGAGGTGGGCAGATCATTGTCAAAGTCTACAATCAAGAGAAGACTTCACGAGAGCGAAAACAGAGGGGTCATCACAAGGTGCAAACCCTTCATAAGCCTGAAGAATAGAAAAGCCAGATTAGACTTTGCCAAAAAACATCTAAAAAAGCCGGAGCGGTTCTGGAAAAGCGTTCTTTGGACGGATGGAACTAAGATGAGTCTGTAGGTATTACACACAATGGCTGCAGCCCCCGGGATTTTGTGTGTTCCTGACGGGTAGACTCCTGCACCAGCCTTGCTTACTGAGTAGGGCTGGTGCAAGAATTTTTGACATCCTGGCGAAACCTCATTTTGCTGCCCCCCCCTTGGCCCCATTCTTGACCCCACCCCCTTTGCCCTGCCCATGTAACCCATGTGACCTATCTATCTGACCATTACACTGACCTACCTGACCCCTGCACTGACCTACCTGACCCCTACATTGACCACCTGACCCCTACATTGACCTACCTGACCCTTACACTGACCTACTTGACCCCTACACTGACCTACCTGACCCCTACACTAACCAACCTGGCCCCTACACTAACCTACCTGGCCCCTACACTGACCTACCTGCCCCCCTACATTGACCACCCGACCCCTACATTGACCTACCTGACCATTACACTGACCTACCTGACCCCTACACTAACCTACCTGACCCCTACACTAACCAACCTGGCCCCTACACTAACCTACCTTACCCCTACACTAACCTACCTGGCCCCTACACTGACCTACCTGCCCCCTACATTGACCACCCGACCCCTACATTGACCTACCTGACCTATACACTGACCTACCTGACCCCTACACTGACCTACCTTACCCCTACACTAACCTACCTGGCCCCTACACTGACCTGCCTAGCCATTACCCTGACCTACCTGACTATTACACTGACCTACTTGACCCCTACACTAACCTACCTGACCAATACACTGACCTACTGGAGACCAGTGGGAGACGGAGTGTAGGGAAACCAGTGGCCAGGTGCCCTAGGTGCCAGTGCGCCCTAGGCGGCTGCCTAGTTCGCCTAGTAGTAGAGCCGCCCCTGTTACCGGGCTCCGCTTGCCCATTGGCGGGCTCGGGATGTCCAAGGCAGGCAGCGGCATGGGGGAAGGAGGAGAGTGGATACACATCCCCTTCTTGCAGTGACCCGGAAAGCGACATCTCTGACATCACTTCCAGGTGACGTTCTCTGTGTCCCCGGCTCGCTTTGCCAGAAACTGAAGTTTTGCAGTGCGATCTGCATTGCAAAACATTCAGTGGAGTACAGGGGGGACCCTGCATGTCTCAATAAAGATTACACCCAAACACATAAACCCCCCCCCCAAAAAAAATTTGAGGCCCCCCACCCCCCATATACACACACATGAACATAAGCGCATGCGTCGGGGCACCTACGCGTGAAAACGTTGATTGCGATACAAATGTTACATAGAGTAAGAGCAGTAATTCTAAAACAAGACCTCCTCCGTAACACTAAACCAGGGGTAGGCAACCAGTAGCCCTCCAGCTGTTGTGGAACTACATTTCCCATGAGGCATTGCAAGGCTGGCAGTTACAATTACTCCCAGAGGCATGATGGGACTTGTAGTTCTGCAACAGCTGGAGGACCCCAGATTGCCTACCCCTGCACTAAACTGATACCTATAGGGGTCTTCTGAAGGGTCACCCATAGAAAATATAGGGTACTGTAGTTTGACGCCATTTCACGGGGCGCACAAAAATTTAAGGCTCGGCATGTTGGGTATCCATTTACTCGGCGCGACCTCGTCTTTTATATTTTACCAACAATTTGGGTGATTTATAGCGTTCATTTGCCCTACAATTCACGTCAGAGTGTTTTTACTGAAATTTTTACTATCACCACAAAGCGGAGTGGAGTTGCGGCCTAGGGACTCCCCCCGCGAAGATCAAGGATGAAAGGGAAGGAAAGACTGTCGTGGCCGCAGCCTGGTCGGGGACTCGGGAACCATGAGTACTACTGAGCAGGAGCCCTGGGTCCCTGAAATGCCGGCTGTGTCTCCACCTGCAAGCACCTCTGTTAGGCTGGAGCCAGTTGTTGAGGGGGGGGGGGTCCCCTGAGAAGCCGGGTGAGGATGCAGAGCAGAGAGCCATAGACTGGGGGTCACCCAGACTGTTAGCAGAATTTGGGTCCCTTGAACACTTAGCTGAATGGTCGTCTCTTAGTGAGGAATCAGCTGGGGAACTGGAGATAGGAGATTCGTCAGCCCTTTATTTCTCTGATGAGGGTGAGGAGTCCCCTCAGGGTGCCAATTCAGAAACAGAAACTCCCAGTCTTATTTACCAGAGTTTCCTAAACCGGCCTTCCACCACCCAGACCAGAGCACCTGGTAGTGAGATGCCCTGCTACTCAAGTCAAGCCTGGGAAAGGGAATCGACTCAAGTTGCCTAGGGATCAGCGGGAGGTCCAGCGCCGGGTTGCTTTGGAGTAGGGCCTGGACTACCCTTACATCCCGCTTCATGTCATGGAGATCGTCGAGAGCTTAAGAGAAGACTGGTAGGGCGAGATGACATGGGACTACCTTCATGTGCCTAAGCCCTTGCGGGATCCTGAATGCAGCTCCTGGAAGAGATTCAGAGAGTTGAAGACAGAATGGAGCCCTGGGTGGAATATCAAGAAGGATTGTTGCGGTAATATCATGTGACATAAAAAATTGGAACTACCACTATTTTATTCTCTAGGGCAGTGATTCTCAACCAGGGTTCCTCCAGAGGTTGCTAGGGGTTCCTTGAGCAATGGTCAATTTCTACCTCTCAGATAAATTCCCAATTACATCATTGATCTTTTTAGCTATCTGTAAGGGGGGAATTCTTCCCAATGACCACAAATGTGAGGAGCATTCTTCCCAATGACCACAAGTGTAAGGAGCATTCTTCCCATTGACCACAAATGTGAGGAGCATTCTTCCCAATGACCACAAGTGTAAGGAGCATTCTTCCCATTGACCACAAGTGTGAGGAGCGTTCTTCCTATTGACCACAAGTGTAAGGAGCGTTCTTCCTATTGACCACAAGTGTAAGGAGCATTCTTCCCATTGTCCACAAATGTGAGGAGCATTCTTCCCAATGACCACAAGTGTAAGGAACATTCTTCCCAATGACCACAAGTGTAAGGAGCATTCTTCCCAATGACCACAAGTGTAAGGAGCATTCTTCCCATTGTCCACAAGTGTAAGGAGCATTCTTCCCATTGACCACAAGTGTAAGGAGCATTCTTCCCAATGACCACGAGTGTAAGGAGCATTCTTCCCAATGACCACAAGTGTAAGGATCGTTCTTCCCAATGACCACAAGTGTAAGGAGCATTCTTCCCAATGACCACAAGTGTAAGGAGCATTCCTCCCATTGACCACAAGTGTAAGGAGCGTTCTTCCCATTGACCACAAGTGTAAGGAGCATTCCTCCCACTGACCACAAGTGTAAGGAGCATTCTTCCCATTGACCACAAGTGTAAGGAGCATTCCTCCCAATGACCACAAGTGTAAGGAGCATTCTTCCCAATGACCACAAGGGTAAGGAGCATTCTTCCCAATGACCACAAGTGTAAGGAGCATTCCTCCCACTGACCACAAGTGTAAGGAGCGCTCTTCCCATTGACCACAAGTGTAAGGAGCATTCCTCCCATTGACCACAAGTGTAAGGAGCGTTCTTCCCATTGACCACAAGTGTAAGGAGCATTTTTCCCATTGACCACAAGTGTAAGGAGCATTCCTCCCATTGACCACAAGTGTAAGGAGCATTCTTCCCATTGACCACAAGTGTAAGGAGCATTCCTCCCATTGACCACAAGTGTGAGGAGCGTTCTTCCCAATGACCACAAGTGTAAGGAGCATTCTTCCCAATGACCACAAGTGTAAGGAGCATTCCTCCCATTGACCACAAGTGTAAGGAGCATTCCTCCCATTGACCACAAGTGTGAGGAGCGTTCTTCCCAATGACCACAAGTGTAAGGAGCATTCTTCCCAATGACCACAAGTGTAAGGAGCATTCCTCCCATTGACCACAAGTGTAAGGAGCATTCTTCCCATTGATCACCAATGTAAGGAGCATTCTTCCCATTGACCATCACACTAATGTATCATGAGTTGTAGATTTTTAGCAGGGGTTCCCCGAGACCGGAGATTTATTTCAAGGCTTCCTCTGTGTTGAAAAGGTTGAGAAAGGCTGCTCTGGGGTGTCTGCTTTCAGAAAATACATCATGTTTGGGGGTTTCATATGATTTTCAGGCCTAAAATTATTTTGTATTATTTTGTGCAAAAAACAGCTCTGGCAGCGAAAGGGTTAAGACCATTGGGCGGAAGTGACAATCGACGTCGCTTCTGTCATTCAATGGTATGGAGCCGAGTGGGGGGGGGGGCATCTTTCCCTCGCTCAACTTCGTGCCTCTCGGGGGAGGGGAACGGATTGTCTCCACCGCTACTGACGGATCCGGTAAGCGGTGGAGACGACCGGACCACGGCGGGGTCTTTTTCATTTTTAAAACTTTGTGACAAATAAGCGAGATCTGCAAAATACTCAGCGTGGCTCTCATCAATTAGCTTGGGGTGTCTACTTTCCAAAATGGGGTCATTTGAGGGGGGGGGGGGGTTGTGCTATCTGAGCATTCCATGGCCTCCGAAACTGTGATAGGGAGTGAGGAGTGAAATCACCCATTTACTCCCTTAGAAAGCCTGGAGGCGGTGATTGGGTTTTGGGGTTCTGTACGTGGCTAGGCCACCAAAAAGTCTCACACATGGGGTATCCCCGTTTGGGATGTTATTTCACATTGGCATGTGTGAGCGAGAGTGAGAGCGATAATTCTAGCGCTAGACCTCCTCTGTAACTCTAAACTGGTAACCTGGAAATTTTTTTAAAGTGTTGTCTATGGAGATTCTTAAGTACTGAAGTTTGTTGCCATTCCATTAGTGGGCTCAATTTTAAAGCATGACGTGTGAGGGATCTGTTTACTCAGCGTAACCTCATCTTTCACATTATACAAAAAAGTCGGCCTAATCTTTTCTTTTGCATTTATGAAAATGTTTTTTTTTTTTTTTTTATAAAAAATGCGTTTAAAAAATTGCTGCGCAAATATCGTGTAACATAAAAAGTTGCAACGACCACCATTTTATTCCCTAGGCTGTCTGCTAAAACAATATATATCATGTTCTGAATTCTGAGTTCTGGGTTCTGAGTTCTGCATTTTGGGTTCTGAGTTCTGGGTTCTGAGTTCTGAGTTTACGGTTCTGAGTTTTGGGTTCTGGGTTCTAGCAAAACAATGATGATCTTTCTATGTAGGAGGGAAGTGTCAGAATTGGCCTGGGGGGCGAGGGGTTAATTACCATAAGTAAGTAATAGTGTTGAGCGAACCCGAACTGTAAAGTTCGGGTCCGTACCGAACTTTTGGGTGTACGGGACCCGGACCCAAACACGGACTTTTCAAAAAAAGTCCGGGTTCGGGTCTGGGGTTCTGGTAATTTTACTAAAAGTTCTGAAAATTGCTGTAAAAAAGTCCTGGAAAGTCCTAGAGGTCTGCAAAAGGAAGGAAAATCGGGGTAAGGGTGGGACAAGTGCCCTACAAAGAAATGGGGACAGGGAAATAACTTAAAATAATAAGAAAAAAAAAATAACATAAAAAATCAAAAATGGAGGTGGATGTGGACTATCTTAAAACTCTGTGAGAAAAGTATAAATTAGCAGGGAGAAGCCATATCACTGTTCTAAGAACAGTGATATGGCTTCTCCCTGCTAATTTATACTTTTCACACACAGTTTGAAGATGATTTTAGAACACTGCTATGGCTTCTCCCGCTAATTTATACTTTTCACGCACAGTTTGAAGATGATTTTAGAACACTGCTATGGCTTCTCCCGCTAATTTATACTTTTCACACACAGTTTGAAGATGATTTTAGAACACTGCTATGGCTTCTCCCGCTAATTTATACTTTTCACACACAGTTTGAAGATGATTTTAGAACACTGCTATGGCTTCTCCCACTAATTTATACTTTTCTCACACAGTTTGAAGATGTTCCACATCCACCTCCATTTTTGATTTTTTTATGTGATTTTTTTTTATTTTTTATTATTATTTTAAGTTATTTCCCTATCCCCATTTCTTTGTAGGGCACTTGTCCGACCCTTACCCCCATTTTCCTTCCTTTTGCAGACCTCTAGGACTTTCCAGGACCCATTTTTGTGCCTAAAAGTTTGGGTCCCCATTGATTTCAATGGGGTTCGGGGTCCGGGTCAAAGTTCGGGTTCTGTCCGGACCCGAACCCGGACTTTGTCCCGAAGTTCGCCCGACCCTGCAGAACCCGAACTTCCAGAGGTTCGCTCAACTCTAGTAAGTAATATACAAATAATTATTATAGATCATTAGAATAGAAAATAAATGGAGAAGGAGAATAAGGAGTTAATTAAGGCTGATTAGAGTAATTGATGGGGTGACAAGGAGTTAAACAAAGGAACATTTAACCCCTTCAGCCCTGGAAGGATTTCCCCCTTTAGGACCAGAGCACTTTTTGCGATACGGCGCTGCGTCGCTTTAACTGACAATTGCGCGGTCGTGCGACGTTGCACCCAAACTAAATTTGCATCCTTTTTTCCCCACAAATAGAGCTTTCTCTTCGTGGTATTTGATTACCGCTGCGTCATTTCTGATCGCCGCTATAAACAAAAAAATAGCAAAAATTTTGCAAAAAAAAAACAAACAGATGTTTCTCACTTTTTGCTAAAATACAAATCCAAAAAATATAAAAAAACAAATTTATTCATCGGTTTTGGCCGATTTTATATTCCTCCTCATATTTTTGGTATAAAAAAATCGCAATCGGCGTTTATTGATTGGTTTGCGCAAAAGTTGCCGCGTTTACAAACCATGAGAATTAATTTCTGACATTTTTACTATTTTTGCTTTTTTTTTTACTAGTAATGGCGGCGATTTGCGATTTTTATCGGGACTGCGATATTGTGGCGGACACGTTGGACACTTTTGACACTTTTTTTGGGACCAATGACATTTATACAGCGATCAGAAATCTAAATATCCACTGATTACTGTATAAATGTCATTGGCAGTGAAGGGGATAACCTGCATGGGGAGATCTAGGGGGGTAACTGTGTTCCCTAGGCGTGTTCTAACTGTGAGGGGGCTGGGAAGGGGTTAACCTGCAGGGGGCGCTCTAGGGGGTAACTGTGTTCCCTAGGCGTGTTCTAACTGTGAGGGGGCGGGGCTGCCAGGAGCACCAGAGATATAACTGATCCCAGTGACAGGGATCAGTAAATCTCTTACATGCCGCCTGACAGAGTGGGGGAACCGCCGTGTTTACATCGGAGGTTCTCCGTTCTTTGGCTCTGGCTGCTCATCGGCGGGCTCCTCCGGAGTGCGGCGCGCGCAGGCCCCCTAGCGGCCGCTCCGCAAATCGCTGTTTATTTACGGCGATTCAGGGGACGCATCCACACTGCCGCAGTAAAGTGAAGTAAATACACTGCACGTGGTTAACAACCGGTAATTGCTGGCTTTTTTCTTTTTTTCTTTTTACATTGCAGCTGTCAGTTGGGGAATCCCACTGACAGCTGAAAGAACCGAGCCTGAAAGTATCAGTGTGAAGTATCAGAGCATCGGCACCGGTATCGGTATTGGTATTTGTATCGGTATTGGTATCGGTATTGGTATTTGTATTGGTATTTGTATTGGTATTGGTATCGGTATTGGTATTGTTATTTGTATTGGTATTGGTATTTGTATTGGTATCGGTATTGGTATTGGTATCGGTAATGGTATTTGTATTGGTATTGGTATTTGTATTGGTATTTGTATTGGTATTGGTATTTGTATCGGTATTTGTATTGGTATTGGTATCGGTATTGGTATTGGTATTTGTATTGGTATTGGTATTTGTATTGGTATCGGTATTGGTATTTGTATCGGTATTGGTATTTGTATTGGTATTGGTATTTGTATTGGTATTTGTATCGGTATTGGTATTGGTATTTGTATCGGTATTGGTATTTGTATCGGTGTTGGTATTTGTATTGGTATCGGTATTGGTATTTGTATCGGTGTTGGTATTTGTATTGGTATCGGTATTGGTATTTGTATCGGTATTGGTATTGGTATTGGTATTTGTATCGGTATTGGTATTTGTATTGGTGTTGGTATCGGTATTGGTATTTGTATTGGTATTGGTATCGGTATCGGTATTGGTATTTCTATTGGTATTGGTATTTGTATTGGTATTGGTATTTGTATCGGTATTGGTATTGGTATTTGTATCGGTATTGGTATTTGTATTGGTATTGGTATTTGTATTTGTATCGGTATTTGTATTGGTATTGGTATTTGTATCGGTATTGGTATTTGTATTTGTATCGGTATTTGTATTGGTATTGGTATGTGTATCGGTATTTGTATCGGTATTGGTATTTGTATTTGTATCTGTATTGGTATTTGTATCGGTATTGGTATTTGTATTTGTATCGGTATTTGTATATGTATCGGTATTTGTATTGGTATTGGTATTTGTATTTGTATTGGTATTGGTATTTGTATCGGTATTGGTATTTGTATCGGTATTGGTATTTGTATTTGTATCGGTATTTGTATATGTATTGGTATTTGTATTGGTATTGGTATTTGTATTTGTATTGGTATTGGTATTTGTATCGGTATTGGTATTTGTATTGGTATTGGTATTTGTATCGTTATTGGTATCGGTATTTGTATTGGTATTGGTATTTGTATTTGTATCGGTATTGGTATTGGTATTTGTATCGGTATTGGTATCGGTATTTGTATCGGTATTGGTATCGGTATTTGTATCGGTATTGGTATTTGTATTTGTATCGGTATTTGTATTGGTATTGGTGTTTGTATCGGTATTGGTATTTGTATTTGTATCGGTATTTGTATTGGTATCGGTATTTGTATCGGTATTGGTATTTGTATTTGTATCAGTATTTGTATTGGTATCGGTATTTGTATCGGTATTGGTATCGGTATTTGTATCGGTATTGGTATTTGTATTGGTATTGGTATTGGTATCGGTATTGGTATTTGTATTGGTATTTGTATCGGTATTGGTATTTGTATCGGTATTGGTATTTGTATTTGTATTGGTATTTGTATCGGTATTGGTATTTGTATCGGTATTGGTATTTGTATCGGTATTGGTATCGGTATTGGTATTTGTATCGGTATTGGTATTGGTATCGGTATTAGTATTGGTATTGGTATCGGTATTGGCATCAGTGCAACCCCAATAAATAGAATAAGCTGTGATTTCTGGGTGGGCGGACGTTGCGTCTCCGGTGGCTTTTTTCATACTGAGCTCCTATGTATCACGGAGATCGGTGGACAATCCTCCTCTCTGCTCACCATGGAGACCCCAGCAGGAGGTCCACGTTTTACTGCGGTTGGAAATGTCACAGATTGGGTCTATTTCATGGCGTTTCTATTTTTATACACAAAGAATATGAGTTATAAACCAAGAGAAGGAACCAAATAATAAGTGTGGGGAAGTCACAGAGCCGGGCGTCCCGCTGAGAGGAGCTCCTTGTAGTCCTTAAACTGTAATAAAGAAGACATTGAAGTGATGCCGGGAGACGGAGGAGACGCCGTTCATTGTTCAGGGAGAGCAACACAAAATGTAACTCCTCTGGATCTTCACTTCCGATAGCGGAGTGTAGAAAGGCATTGACCTCGGCCGGTTCTTTGTTCTCTCCCTGTGTCCCCGATAGGGGGGCCACCTCATCCCTTTGAACCCCAACACACCGGTTGTGAGGCTAATTAAACCCCTTCAAGACCGGGCCTCTTTATGGAGTTCGGTGTTTATGAGTTAAAACCAGGGGTTTTTATGCTATAAAATTACTTAGAACCCCCAAAAATTATATATTTTTTATAACACCCTAGAGAATAAAATGTCAGCCGTTGCAAAACTTTATATCGCACCGTATTTGCGCAATTTTTTTTTGAAAAAAAATTCAGTTTGTTGAGTTAAAAAATAAGACATCAGCAACGTTAGGCAAATTTTTTTCCACACTGTGAAAGATGATGTTACGCCAAGTAAAATGATACCCAACATGTCGCGCTTCGAAATTGCGTCCGCTCGCGGAATGGAGACAATCTTTGCAACTTAAAAAGCTCCATTGGCAACATTTAAAAAATTCTACAGGTTAGCATTTTTGAGTTACAGAGGAGGTCTAGGGCTAGAATTATTGCTCTCGCTCTAACGATCGCGGCGATACCTCACATGTGTGGTTTGAACACCGTTTTCATATGTGGGCGGGGCTTACGTATGCGTTCGCTTCTGCGATTATTTATTTTACTTTTTATTTTTACACTGTTCTTTTTTTAACCACTTCAGCACCGGAAGGATTTCACACTTTTAGGACCAGAGCACTTTTTGCGATTCAGCGCTGCGTCGCTTTAACTGCCAATTGCGCGGTCGTGCGGCGTTGTACCCAAACGAAATTTGCGTCCTTTTTTCCCCACAAACAGAGCTTTCTCTTGGTGGTATTTGATCCCCTCTGCGTCATTTCTGATCGCCGCTATAAACAAAAAAATAGCAACAATTTTGCAAAAACAACCAATATTTTTTACTTTTTGGTAAAATTCAAATCCAAAAAAAAAAATAAAAAAACATTTTTTTCATCAGTTTTGGCCGATTTATATTCTTCCTCATATTTTTGGTAAAAAAAATCGCATTCGGCGTTTATTGATTGGTTTGCGCAAAAGTTGCCACGTTTACGGATGATGAGAATTAATTTCTGGGTTTTTTTTTTGTTTTTTTACTAGTAATGGCAGCGATCTGCGATTTTTCGCGGGACTGCGATATTGCGGCGGACATGTCGGGCCATTTTGACACTTTTTTGGGACCAATGGAATTTATACAGCGATCAGTGTAAAAGCCACTGTCAGTGAAGGGGTTAACCTGGAGGGGGCGCTCTAAGGGTTAACTGTGTTCCCTCAGTGTGTTCTAACTGTATGGGGGTTGGGCTCAGTGGGGGAGGGGAGTGATCGCGGCTCCCATATACAGGAAGCCTGTGATCACAGCCCTTCCCCCTCTGTCAGAACGGAGATCCATGTTTACTTACACCGACCTCCGCTCTCTCACTGCGGGGGGGGGCATCGTGGGTAGCTGGCGGAGATCAAGTCCCCCCTACCCGCTCCCTGGCCCCCCAAACACAGCGATTGCGCGAGCGCGCGTGCGCTCACAGTGTGGGATATCGCAGCCACCGTCATATGACAGCGGTTTGCTATATCAAGCCACTTTGTCATGTCAGACGTCGGTCGGCGGTGGGCAAGTGGTTAAAAATAAAAAATGTGATCACTTTTATTTCTATTACAAGAAATCTAAACCTTCCTTGTAATAGAAAAAAGCATGACAGGACCTCCCAAATATGAGATCTGGGAGTCAAAAAGACCTCCCCCCCCCCCCCCACAA
>BLSH010472026.1:0-11619 GCA_018402905.1 Glandirana rugosa
AACCCGAACGATTTTTGAAATGTCCGGGTCCGGGTCCGTGCCACGGACACCCTAAAGTTCGGTACGGACCCGAACGTTACAGTCCGGGTTCGCTCAACACTACTCAGGACTACCCTGAAAGAAGTGGTAAGAAAAAGCCTGGTGTCAAAAAGCAGCTTCTGCGGAAAAAAAACACACCAGGAGTGGTGTGGAGACAGGAAACAATGTCTAGAGGATTGTCACATGTACCAGCGCTAGTGTCAACCCTATTTAGGAAGAGGGGGCATACCCTCTGGTAAACAATAATAAGGCTCTGATTGAGTCCACATAAAAGAACCACTCCAAAGTCTATTAAAATTGTGAAAATACAAATAAAAATCTAAAACCAGGAGGGCGCATGCGCGGGAGCTCCGAGATGGTCGCCTGAGACAGGAGCTCCACACGTACAGGCAACGCCAGCAGCAGCTCAGGAAGGTCGCAGATAGGGCGATCGCCACCCCCAGGACACCCTGCAGCACTAGACACCCGGGCATGGGGTCTGCACAGACAACAAAGAGCGTGGGAGGACGGATACTCCCCCAGCCAGGTGTACCAAAATGGCCACGGCTGCGGCCTAGCACAAACGGGGAGAACAGACACAGCAACCCAGGAGCATTGCAGACAGGGTGACTGCCACCTCCAGGACCCCCTGCAGCACTGGGCACCTGGGCATTGGGACGGTGAAGGCAGCTAAGAGCACAGGAAGTTGGTAAATCTTTCAGCCGGGTGTACCAATATTGCCGCGCCCGTGGCCTAGTACAAAACGAAGGAACGAACAAAAGAAAACGGGTAAGACCCATTTAAAATAGTTCATTGAGCACCAGACCACAAGGAGGGACTTTCTACAGAGGCCTATATAACCCCACTAACTCTACCCAGTCATTTGACCAAGGGAGTACCAATATGGCCACTGGAGCAGCCTAATGGACACAGCACCTCCTAGACCAGGAGGATAGTAAAGCAACAGTTCACTGCTTAACCCTCAGGGTAAGTTCTAGAGAGCTAGAAGTACATACTTCTCACCCTGCTTGTGAGGGCGCCCTTCATCTGGACTCATAATAAGCTTCAGTTTAAGGGTCCCCAAACATCTCTTCTCTAGTCTTACCTAATACTACCCTGAATGCAGGGGTGAAATGTGAGAAGATCACTTACAAAAACTTTCCAAAAGACATGGCCACGGCGGGTGCTAGTCATATTGCTAATTCCCCATAGACAATGTCGGAGCATAGGCCCATCCTCTCACCAGCCACTCTTACACTCACTCCTGGGCATAATCTAACCGCACATCATCCTCTTTCAGCATCCCCTGCATCTACGGAATCACTTCTATGCCACACAATGGGTGACATGTTGACAACTCTGGCAGGCCTTCTCTCCTCAACCCATCAGGAGACACATTCCCCCAGCCTCCTGACCAAAGATTCGCTCCTTAACACAGCGGACCTATTTCTGAAATTTTCAAATCTTTTAGAAAGAGGTCTAGGAAACACCGCTGCAAAAATTACAGGATATATAAAGGCAGACTTCCAGAACTTAGGTTCCAGAATGGAAGCAAAAGAACAAAAATTTAATGTGACAGTGGCCAATACTAACCAAAATTCCGAGCACATTCAAGTCTTGCAAGATTAACTGGACACAGCCCTGGCAAGAATAGATGATCTCGAAAACAGATCAAGATGATACAACTTTAGGATGAGGGGCCTTCCTGAATCTGTTACAGATATCATACCAGCAGTCCAGGACTTGATTATTTCTTTGATTCCCAACGTGCCTAAACACAGGTTAGAATTGGCCCACAGGGCCTTAGGCCCCCCAAGGAAGGATGGCTCACCAAGAGATATAATAGTGAAACCACACTTCAACGCCATTAAAGAGGAAATTATGAAGGCTTCCTGTTCCAAATCTTCTATCCTTTGCATGGGATACCAAGTTCAGATCTTTGCGGATCTATCCCCCACCACTATTCAAAGGAGGAGAACCCTCAAACCGCTTTTCCAAGTACTTCAGCAAAAAGAGTTGAAATACTGGTGGGCCTTCCCGTTAGCAGTAAAATTTCTCCATAAAGGGAAAATATTCTCTTTTTCCACGCTACCTGAAGGGGAAAAGCTTCTTTTACGCCTGCAGCTTATTTCCCAAGAAGCCCAGATGGACCTAACTGATCCTGCGTGTTCCCACATAAAAAGACCTCTACCAGCAAGCCCAGTCTCGCCACTATGGTCTAAATCGAAGAGTAAGAAAGCTAAGGATAATAAACCTCCTTTACCAAGTTAAAGGGGTAATCTTGGTACTGTCTCCTTCCTTATAGCCCAGTTCATGGTTTTTCTTGTTGAGTTCATTTCCCCTTAGCTATTTGGAGAACTGGGAAAACTTCTAGGTGTCTCTCTATGAAGATCCAGATCTGAGAGCCACCTAGTTTCTACACCTATTCCCTTTTTACCCAGCTTATCTGGTTTGATTTTTATTATATCTTTTTGAAGAGTTTCTCACCAATTGGACAATGCAATGAAACAGATGCTTAGAAAGGTTAAGCGCCTTCTCAACTAGTTTCCACACTCAGTATGCAGGCCATTTTCCCTGAGGATGGAAACTAGGGGTCCACCTTACATTTCAGGTCACTTAATCGCTTTGATAAGTGTTACACTTCAAAATGTTCGGGTGATACTTTTAGTTAGTTTGGAGCCTGGGGTGACCAAGGCCCGAGTAGGTCTCCATGTGCCTCCACTTATCCCCGGGACTTCGTTGGAACTCCTTGGGATAAGGTGTCTGCCCCGGATGGGTCAGACGTCTTGTTCTACCAAGTTTTTGGTAGTTGTTGGGCCTTCCCCTCGGAAGGCAGGGATGGTGGGTCGGGGAGGTTTTCTTTCCCCCCGGGCACCACCCCCTCTACTTTCATTTGGGATTTGCAATCTCAACCATGTTCCTTTCATTTCCATCTTTTACCTCTTCTTTTCTTTTTTCTTCATAATGCACCCAGATTTTCTTCTTCATTGCAACCGATGCCGAGTCAACCAGCTTACCCACCTTCTTCATGGCCAAAGCAGAATCCAAAACTAAAGGGGTAGCCATCTTAATCTCCAAAAAATGTGGGTTCTCCCCATGCTTAGAACTTAAAGACCCAGAGGGAAGATTCTTACTGGTCAAGGGCACCATGGAAGGACACCTATATACACTAGTCTCTTATCACGCCCCAAACAAAGGGCAATCAACCTTTTTCAAAACATTTTTGGAATACATCCAGCCTTTTTTAGAAGGTCGCATCATTCTAGGGGGGACTCTAATGTCGCCTTTGATCAGGGACTTGACAAATCTAGACCTCTAGGTCACCAACTTACATGCCCATCCAAAACTAGTCTAAAAATCGCTAAATTGTTACATACCTTAAATATAGCGGACGCCTGCAGGGAGTTCAACCCAACCAAGAGAGATTATACCCACTTCTCCCCTCCGCACAATTCTTATGCACCGATTGATCACCTTCTAGTCCGTGCAGACATAATTCCCTCCATAACACAAGCTCGCATAAGGGACACAACCCTCTCAGACCACTCTATCGTTATGTTGCAAATTCGGTCCGACCCGCAATATGCAAGAAGGCTACAGTGGAGACTGAATGAATCATTGCTTACTAACCCGGTTCACGTCACTAAGATTAATAATGCCCTCAAGGAATATTTCATTAATAACAATAAGGAAGAGATGTCAGCAGAAATCCTCTGGGCGGCTCACAAAGCCTGCATTAGAGGAAAACTTACCCAGTTATCCTCCCGATTAAAAAAGGAGCGTACGGCAGATATATGCAAACTTGAAAACACTTACCAAAATCTTAGGGAATTGCATAAGACGTGCCCTTCTAATTCCCTCACTGCTAGACTGGATAAAGCTAGATTAGATTTAAATATGGCTCTTACGGCTAAAGCCAAAAAATCTATTAGGTGGAGTGGACAAAAATTCTACACACAGAATGATAAGCTAGGAGCCATGCTGGCCACAAGACTCTCTCCAAGACCTCGCCACTACACTCTCCCCAAAATCAGGATCCCGGGTCAGGGCCTTAGCTCTAACCCGGTGACTATACTAGACTCTTTTCATAAATTCTATTCTGAACTATATAGCCCACATAAACAGTTCCACAAGCAAGCCGTCTCAACATTCCTGGATAGTATTCCTCTGCCCTCCCTGAAGTTAGAACATAAACATATTCTAGAGGCTGAGATCACGGGGAGGTTCTGGGGGTTATCAGGGACTTGAGATTGGGCTCAGCCCCGGGCCCGGATGGCTTGTCGGCCCCTTACTACAAAACCTTTGCTGAGACCCTCACCCCTTTCTTAACCAAATTTTTTAACTCAGTAACCTGGGGCTTCCCTCTGGATCAACAGCTTAACATGGCCTTTATCACGATTATACCAAAACCAGATAAGAAGCCGGAGGAATTGGGTAACTATAGACCGATTTCATTAATTAACAATGACATTAAAATTTTGACAAAAATTATGGCCAATAGGTTAGCATCTGGAGGGAGATGTTAGCTGAGCGGAGCTGGGTGTGAGCTGAGGGAAGCTCAGCCGATGTTACTGAATTGCCAGAGCATTAGGTGAATGGGGACTGCATGAAGCTGGAGAACCCCACGACAGGAAGTGACGTCTGCGCTCCAGGACGCAAAGTAAAAGCAAGAGATACACACGCCGGATCCTAGCGTGGAGCGGTGAGACGTCAACACAGATCATAGTCATTGATCGATGAATTTGCGATTGTTTTACTATATGTTTGTAAGTGGATTTCATAAGGGGGGTTGGCAATAAAGTTGTTTTACAAGATTACGCTATGGAATGTGTCTTCTCTCCTATGATCGGATAATATGGTCGGGGAGTGTTGACAAGGCACGGAAGTAGGTGGAAGGCTTTGAGGTTGAGGCACAAGGCAGCGTATCAGATGATTTAACACAGGTCTCTATGATTCTCACTTCTGGTAAGCAGATTGTGGATTCGTATGCTGCACATGGTGTTATACTAGCTCTACTGGGTGACCGGATCCTGCCTCCACATTTACTATCTGACTTACAAGATTCCTTGCTTTCTCTGGAACTGTGACCACCCTATACTCTTTGTGTGAACTTTTTTATGGACTTTTATTAGCGCTGTTGCACTGTTGGGTGATGGCTTCCTGAGCCATACATTGGTTGTGTATTTAATATCTGTTTTGTATATTTAAAATGGCAGCTTCTTAGGTCCTGATCCTATTAGGACTGTTCCCTTTTGATAACCAAGAGCCCCAGATTTGCGCTGATTGGTGTGTCGGTAGACAAGATCCAAAGGTGACATCACCATCCCATAGCTAATAGGTTAGCATTGTTTATTAATACCTATATACATAAGGATCAGGTTGGCTTTATTCCAGGACGCCAAGGGCCTGATCAAATTCGCAGAGCCATTGATCTGATATCCATTCTACATTCCAATTGGGAGGGAGGCCCTAAACAAAAAGGATTGATCTTATCATTAGATCTCCAAAAAGCATTTGACTCAGTCTCATGGCCGTAACTTTTTACACTTTTAGAGAGATGGGGGTTTGGACAGCGCTTCTTGGGCATCATCAAAACCCTCTACTCAACACCCATGGCACGAATAAGGCTACAAGGCTTTTATTCTAAACCAATTACCATAGCTAAAGGTACAAGACAGGGTTGTCCCCTGTCTCCCCTTATCTTCGCTATAGCTATTGAAATGTTAGCTATAGCGATACGCCAAAACCCAGATATCCAGGGAGTGACTTGTGGAGACAGGACTCACAAATGCGGTCTCTTTGCAGATGACATTCACTTGTTTATTACCTCACCCCACACTTCTCTCCCCAACTCAAGCAATACATTGGAAGCATCCGCAGACGTCTCAGGACTCAAAGTGAATTACACCAAATCTTATGCAATTAATATTTCACTTACACCTGAGGTAGCTACCTCCCTACAACGAACATTTCCATACCAGTGGAACCAAACTTCCAACAAATACTTAGGAATTAATCTCACGAATAAGTTCGAAGAATTGTACTCCAACAATTACCCCCCCATGTTTCGAAAACTCGAGAATGACTTGAAGGCCTGGTGAAATAGAGATCTCTCTTGGTTGTGTAGAATTAACGCTGTAAAAATGACTCTCTTACCATGTTTACTATATTTATTCCGAGCTCTTCCGGTAAAAATCAGAAAAGAGCATCTCAAGACCTTTCAGAGCAAGATCCTCAGATTTGTCTGGGGAAACTCAGGTTGTAGATTCTCTCAAACTATTTTATACTGACACAGGAAAAAGGGAGGACTAGGGCTTCCAGCCCTCATAAAATATTATCAAGCAACCAGATTAGCTCAATTCTCCCTAGTTTACACGAGGGGAGAAAGACCTGACTGGATCCAAATCGAGAGACAGGCAGTCCCAAATAACACACTCGATTTTCTTCTTTGGATACCACCAAAAAAAAGACCCCCGGTGCTATCTCCCACCTTATCACACTCATTTTCCCTCTGGGATTCTCTGAGGAATCACCCTGAGCTTATTTCCCCCTTGAAACCCCTGACGCACATTTTTTATAACCCTGACTTTCCTCCTGGTCTTAACATTACAGCGTTCAAGTGGTGGCCGGACAAGGGGTTATACCGTATAGGGCACTTCTTCACTACATCAGGTCCACTGTCTTTGAGTCAGTGTATAAGCAAATTAGACCTCCCGAATTCAGAGAGGTTCAGATTCCAACAAATCCACCATTTCCTGCAGAAAATCTGGAAAAACAAACCCCTCCCGCCCAGTTTCATGACCTATGAGATGTGGTGTGGCCAAGCCATGGAACAGAAGGGTGGCATTTCGGTTATATGCAACTCTCTAACACAGCAAGGGACGAAGGCCACCTATATGAATCAGTGGGAGGAGGATTTCCAGTTCTTCTGGGACTTGGAGACGTGGCATTCAGCCCTTTCAGACTCTTTCCGAGGCATATTAAATACCACCCTTATTGAGGCCAGTATTAAAGTGATAACTAGGTGGTACCTTACTCCAACTAAGTTAGCTTCAATCTATCCCACAGCTGACCCAAGATGTTTCAGAGGTTGCTCACTCCTGGGATCCATGGCCCACATTTGATGGGAATGTCCAAGGATTCACACTTTCTGGAGGAAAACTTTCAACCTCATTGATAGGTTAGTCAGTAGCCCGGTGCCCAGGGCTCCAGAGATAGCGCTCCTGAACGCCCGCATTCCGAATCTACCCAAGTCCAAGGGAAAATTAGTACAATTTATACTTCTCGGGGCCAAACTCACTATAGCAAAATCCTGGAAAAAGTCTAAAATTTACTTTGCAGCAGCAATTCGTAAAATCTCTTGGATCATGTCTCAGGAAAAACTATCCAGCATCCTCTCAGACACAATTGGGAGGTTTGAGGCCACCTGGGAACCTTGGGCAACTTTTGTGGGTATCTCATTTACTCCAGGTGTGACTCGGTCTTCGGGTGCAAGTGTTCTGAACTAGTTCTGGGTGCTCCTCAGCATTGATTCTGTTCTTCTCTCCTCTTTTCTCTTTCTGCTCTGTCTGGTATCACAACTTTGTCTTACTTAGCTCAAACTATAATGAATAATATATAGGTAATCTCCTTCAGAGTGTACTCGGAGCATATCCTACCCTTCAAACTTTTGCAGTGGTGGGAGAGGATTGGTGTCCCTGATCACATCCGGAGGGTATTGCCTCCCCCGTCTTGGCACAGTATGTCCCCAGTTTGGAGTGCCGAGAAAATGGGGGACGGAACCCATAGCGGAGGAGTCTCCCACGAGATCCACTGCCACTTCATTCCTTACACATTGAAAAGTCTAGCAGGTTAAAGGATTGGCTCACTCCCTAGTAAATAATAGGGGTAATACTGTCCCATCCTACAGTAATAATTAGCAGGCATAGGAGATGCTGAAGGGGTTTCAAGGTTATGGCACTTCCATTTATTGGTTATTTTTTCTGTTGATAAATGAGATTTATATTTTGGAGAATGATAAGTTAACGACACGCAGTTCAACATACAGTGTGAATCGTAAAGTTGGAATCCAGATTGTTCTTTATCATTATGCAATGACAATGTACGATCTTTTCTCTGTATAAGTTTAAAAAATCAATAAACATATTGAAAATAAAAATCTAAAACCATGTGAAGTGGAACGTGTGGATAGTTCCTCGTATCACCAACCTATGTATCCACCCAAACGTGGGTATAGTTGGCTGTCAACCATCCAGGAGTGCCCCGACCTCACTGTGCTGCAGGGAAATAATCCAACTGTGATCCACTCGCAGCTGTATGGGGGGGGAGGGGAGGAGGATGTCAAAAGCCAGGACCCAGATGACAGTATGTGGAGGATCGGCTGGAACGCTTAATCCAAGTAGGAATACAGCTGCACAGAGAGATCCCTAATCCATCGGAGGGGGGGGAGCGGAGCTCAACACCACATGGGGTTCCCACCAGCCATGGGACCACTGTGCATGTGGGCAATGGGAGAAACGGGACTCTCTGGTAGGCATGAGGCACTGAGGACGCAGCCAAGATCCTCAGCTATGGCTCAGTCCAATGGGCAGCAGCCTCAATAGCAGACAAGATGAGCCGGATGGGAGGTGAGCTGGGACCAGCTATCGGCTCTCGAGCGTGATGTCAACCGCTCTTTGAATCCGGTCCCAGAGCACGGCTAGGAACTCCAGGGAGGTGGAACATGTTGGCAGGGGGGTGGAGGCAAGGCTGTTGTCATGATAATGCGTTTTGGGGCGTGGCCCTTCCTCAGGTCCCTGAACTGGCTGAGCTGCTGGTCACTGAGCAGACTGTTTATGGGCACTGAACAGGCTGCGTTCATGGACACTGAACAGGCTGAGGTGATGGGCACTGAACAGGCTGCATTGGTGGGCACTGAACAGGTTGCATTGGTGGGCACTGAACAGGCTGAGCTGCTTGGCACTAAAAAGGCTGAGTTGATGGGCACTGAATAGGCTGGGCTCCTGGGCACTGAACAGGCTGCATTGGTGGCACTGATCAGGCTACAATGTTGGACACTGGTGAGACTGCATTTATGGACACTAGTGAGGCTACACTGATGAGGCTGAGCTGATGGGCACTAATGAGACTTCATTAATGGGCACTGGTGAGGCTACATTGATGGGCACTGATGAGGCTGCATTGATGGGCACTGGTGAGGCTGTATTGATGGGCACTGGTGAGGCTGCATTGATTGGCACTGGTGAGTATAATACACTCTTCAAATGTGCTTTAAAATGCATGGTATTCCGTTTTATGAACAAGAAAATAATGACGTTATGCTGTTGGGCTGGTATAATTATGCTATAAGGCTGGTATGAAATGATTTCCAGAAATAACTGTGATATTGGGGTGTTTAGCTCAAGTGATAGATGCATTTTTTGTGCAGTGAGTCCACTTCAGACAGGCGTTTATAGTTAAGCGCCTGCTAGCCCACGTTTATTGAACAGAAAAACAAAGCTGAAGTCCACCCAGGAATCCCACGCAGGAGTTTAAACTTCATTTTGCACTCATAAATAACAGAAACATACTGAGCCACCGGGCTCTCTTGTCAGCAGACTTGATTACTTTCAGCCCCCTGGACTCACTGGCTTCCTTATTCTCCCCAACTCTCAAGGCTGGCCAGACTTTCCTAGTTCCTGGGCAAGCAATCCCTCTTACACAGGCTTCAGTCTCCCACAGGGCAGACCGTTTTCCAGACACCGGGGTCTGTCTTTACACTGCAGCAGCAAGCTGCTCACACTCCACCTTACCTCCCCCTTCTGCTCTCACCAGCCCCTTGTTATATTGGCTGCATCCACCTGGGCACACACCCTGCTGGCTGTCCACTAGAGTTGATCGAACCTCTGGAAGTTCGGGTTCTGCTGGTTTGGCTGAACTTCGGGACAAAGTCCGGGTTCGGGTCCGGATAGGACCCGAACTTTGACACAGACCCTGAACCCCATTGAAATCAATGGGGACCCAAACTTTTAGGCACAAAAATGGCTGTAACAAAGTCCTGGAAATTCCTAGAGGTTTGCAAAAGGAAGGAAAATTGGGGTAAGAGTAGGCTAATGTATACTTTTCACACACAGTTTTAAGATGATTGTAGTATCATCTTAATGTATACTTTTCACACACAGTTTTAAGATGATTGTAGAACAGTGATATGGCTTCTCCCCGCAAATTTATACTTTTCTCACACAGTTTGAAGTTGATTGTACATTCTACAATCATCTTAAAACTGTGTGTGAAAAGTATACATTAGCCGGGAGAAGCCATATCACTGTTCTACAATCATCTTAAAACTGTGTGTGAAAAGTATACATTAGCCGGGAGAAGCCACATCACTGTTCTTAGCACATCTGCAAACTGTGTGTGAAAACTATGAATTAGCAGGGAGAAGCCATACCGCTGTTCTAAGAACAGTGATATATCATATCACTGTTCTTAGAACAGGGGTATGGCTTCTTTCCGTTAATTCATAGTTTTCACACACAGTTTGAAGATTATTGTAGAACAGTGATATCATATCACTGTTCTACAATGTAGAACAGTGATATGATATCAATGTTCTACAATTATCTTCAAACTGTGTGTGAAAACTATAAATTAGCGGAGAGAAGCCATACCACTGTTCTAAGAAGAGCAGAAAAAAGAAACATAAAGAGAGGTGACACACTGACTGCCCTGCAGAGCACTGATATCAGTAATAGTATGTGTACCAGGACTCCGATCACTTACCCACACCCTCTGCTTCCAAACTACCGCACTGTGACCTGTGCATTGTGACCGGGGGAGGTGGTACAGTAGTGAGTAGGGTGTATGAGTTGCAATGTAAAGGCTGGGGGAGTCAGTGATATGTATAAGGCGGCATTTACAAGCACCAGTCGGTGGTATTTTCCTCCACTGATGTCTCCCTTTACATGGGATGTGCAGCTCCCCATATAGGACTTCATCTGTGTGTGTCAGTGCCCAGGACAAGTGTTGTGAAGACACTTCCAGGCTTCTCTGTGTATTGTTCCTAGCAGGGGAGCGCAGATCACTCCCATACACATGTACTGCGGAGCGACTCTACCAGAAATCTGCTGTCTTTGCCTCAGTGACTGAGCCGTGCCATCTCTGCACTCCACCCCCTTCTCATGTTTGTCTGTCCTGTCAGACTAACACCCGGCTCTACTCCCAAAAGGCTGTGATCTCCACACCAGAGAGCTGTGTACATAGGAGCCACAGTTGCGCCCTAGGTGGCAGTGCCCCCTAGGCGGCTGCCTAGTCACTGATATGATATCACTGATATGATATCACTGTTCTGAAAACATCTGGAAACTGTGTGTGAAGAGCGAAACCATATGCATGCTCTTCTCTATGCTGTATTTTCAAACACACTATCCAGATGTTTCAAGTGCATGTGTATGGGTTCTCCCCGGTTTTAGGTAAAGTGTTCTATTCTATTTCCAGATGTATGAAGAAAAGATGTAATGTGTGAAGAACATCTGTTCTGGTGCAGAACACATGTGTGTGAATAGCAGATGTGCAAGCATTAGCGGCAATATGAAAAGCGACCGACTAAAAAGAAGTGTGAAG
>BLSH010472052.1:9084-21248 GCA_018402905.1 Glandirana rugosa
CCTTTTAAAAGTTCTACCCACCACTGGTACTGCCGGTAAAACTTCAGCCGGTAAAACTTAGGTTGAAAACAAAAAAGTTATCTTTCTCCCAGTACACTGTGTAGTTTGAATAACCCTTAAAGTGTTCTTTTTGTTACCACACACACCATTGTTTTTCTTGTGAAATTCCCAATAAGTTTGATGTGTCACATGACCCTCTTTCTATTGAAAAAACAAAAGTTGGATTCAAAATGGCCGACTTCAAAATGGCCGTCATGGTCACCACCCATCTTGAAAATTTTCCCCCCACACATATACTAATGTGCCACAAACAGGAAGTTAATATCGCCAACCATTCCCATTTTATTAAGGTGTATTCATATAAATGGCCCACCCTGTACTCTAAACTAGTCTGTGTAAATGTACACATAAGATAACATTAAATGAGTTCAGGGGCAGCTGGAAAAAACGTCCAAATGCTCCTGAACATCCATTTATCAGACTCAGTGTGCATGAGGCCTTACTCCTTGCCCCCGTAGCCTGTGTGAATTCTTACTCTTGACTTCTAAACATTTTGCATGTCTTACTCTTGAGCCCTGTACTCTTTCCATTATTTCCTGCTGACTCCTGCACTTCTGTCATTTACACATGACTAAGGCACTCTTTGTGGTAATTACACCTGAGCCCTGCTCTCTGAGGGATATCCACTACTGACCCCTACACTCTGAGTGTTGCTTACTCCTGACACCGACACTATTTGTCTTACGCACTCCTGAACCCTGCACTTTGTGCGTTTTGCACTGCTGGCCCCTGCACTCTTTGCATTATGCACTCTTATCTCAAGGAAGAGAAGACTCAAATTTTATTTAATCGTACCCCTTTAAAACCACTTCAGCCCCGGAAGATTTTCCCCCTTAATGACCAGGCCATTTTTTGCGTTTCGGCACTGCATCGCTTTAACTGACAATTGCATTGTGTGACGTTGTACCCACCGAAATTGACGTCCTTTTTTCCCCACAAATAGAGCTTTCTTTTGGTGGTATTTGATCACCTCTGTGTCACATCTGATCACCACTATAAACAAAAAAAGAGCGACAATTTTGAAAAAAAAAACAATGTTTTTTACTTTGCTATAATACATATCCAAAAAAAAGTATAAAAAACTAATTTATTCATCAGTTTTGGCCGATATATATTCTACATATTTGTGGTAAAAAAAAAATCGCAATTGCCGTATATTGATTGATTTGCGCAAAAGTTGCCACGTTTACAAACCATGAGAATTCATTTATGACGTTCTTACTATTTTTCTTTTACTGGTAATGGCGGTGATTTGCGATTTTTATCGGAACTGCGGTATTGCGGCGGACATATCAAACTTTTATATATATACACATATATATATATATTCAATCTTTATTATTATTCAAATAAAACCATTTACAGTACAATGTATTCATGGCACCAAAAATACTTCTTTATCATACTGTCTCGCCATATCTCATTCCATTATTTTAACCAGAGGCGTAACGATAGGGGTTGCAGGGTTTGCAATTGCAACTTGGCCCCATGGTCCAGGGGGCCCATGTGCCTCCCTTGTACACCTGGATAGGAGGGATGGCAGGGGTGGCATTTAGAGGACCCAATCACTTCCATTTTCCTCTATCCAGTTTACTTGTCTTCTGCTGTTCCCAGCGTCCCTGTGTGCTTCCTTGGTCCCCCCCACAGAGCTGCTGTCTTCCCCCCTCCTGCCAGCTGCTGTAGAAGATGTGTCATGATGGAGAGATGGGAACGGGTCAGTAAATTTGTCATTTACCGGCTCCTTCCTTTTCTGAATGGACAGAGTCAGTAATTTGGTACCAATTGGTTCATTCATAACTGAAGCATAGTAAACAGTTTTTACTATACTTCCGTTTCTGAATGAATGGGAGGCTCGGTACACAACTATTCCTGTCCATTCATTTTGTGCAGCTGAGGCTACATAGATGGAGACTGAGAGCTGAGGTTTGTTTAGACCCCTGATATCTCATCAAAGCCCCCCAACAGAGCTCCTAAAAAAATGTAAAAAATAATAAATATAAAATTGTAAAAGAAATAAAATGAAATGGTGAAAAAAAAATAATAAAATGAAAATATGAATTAAAAATTCCTGACACCAGTGAGGAAACTATCAGGATTGCAAAGGTTGCAATTCTGACCGGGCCCTGGCATTTCACCACCATGGGGAGGCCCGAAGATGGCAGTACTTGTGAAAGGGCCCCGATGTGGGACCATAATCAAGGGACCCGTGATAGGAGTAAAGGGCCCCAGGATCAGTGGGAAGAGGGAAGGGCCCTGGCCAGGGGTCAGGGGGGCCCTTCATAAATTCTTGCATCGGGGCCCTGAAGGTTCTAGTTACGCCACTGATTTTAACCTATCCTGCCTCATCCACCCCCATCCCGCTACACTTTCCCTGCACCTGTCTCTCTCTGTCCACCTCCTAGGTATCGAAAAACTTATCTCCACTTTTTGTCTATCTATTTCACTCCATCCACCCCATCATTCTCATATACTCTGTTGAATTTAATCCACTTCCCCCATATTGTATGGTACATTTCTAATGAGTCTTCTACTGTAGGTATTGTTTCTTTCAATGTTCTTATCCAATCTACCTTTACTGCCCATTCTTTTATTAGTGGGGCTTCAGGGGTTTTCCACAGTTTTGGTATCAGACTTTTCGCTGCGTTTAATAGTATTTTTATATTGTTTTACTGGTTTCTCTGTACAATGGAACAAACATTCCCACGGTCCCAACTTAATCTGCTCCCTTGTGATCATATATATCCCTCCTACGATCTCCTCCCAATAGCTACTTATTGTTGGGCACCCCCCCACCACAGGTGCACAAAGGTTCCTGGTGTATCATACCCACTCCAGCAGTTTGGGGGGCCCTCTACCCCGATCCTCTGCGCCCTTTGCAGCATTATGTACCACCTCGCCAATAGTTTATAACGCATCTCCATTGTCCCCAGATCTCTTGCTGATGTACTATTAAGTCTTAAGATCTTCTTTCTAAATTCTCCTTCTTGAATATTTCCTAGCTCCCCCTCCCATTTCTTCAGATATGGTGGGTTCTTAGTTTCCGCTTCTTTTACCAAGATTTTATATGTCTTGGATATATTTTGCCTTAAACATTGTGGTGAGCTAAATAATTTCTCAGTTAATCTTCCTCTGAGCGGTTGAGGTATTATCTGTGTAAAGAGTTTAAGATGTGTGTATCTCCATTTATCTAATGGCCTCTTAGCCCATTTTTGTGTAATTTCACTAAACGTGCAAACCCTTACCCTTCATAACATCTAATAACACTATTTCATCCGTTTTTGCCCATCTACTGAAATATATATATATATATATATATATATATATATCTATTCCTCCTTCCCTGGCATAAAGTAATTTGTGTCTAATAAAGATATTAAAGGAGCGTTGTGTTCCCATTTGTTCTTTTTACTTATAGCGTCCCGTATTTTAAATGTGTTTCTTGTTAATGGGCTAGTGCTAGTCGCTAATTCCCAAATTTTTTAGGTATCCAAACCATTTTCCCTTAATCCACCTTGCTTAGTGTCATTTCAATATCCACCCATCCCTTCCCTCTCTTATTATGTATCCACTCCGCTATTCGTGAAATACAGCTGACTGATAATATTTCTCCGGGGCAGCCAAACCCCCTGAACCTTTTTCCTTCACCATCAGTGCATATGATATCCTCAGGTGTTTATGTGCCCAAATATATTTTAGGTAATTGATCTTAATTTCTTAAAGAGTTCTTGCTGTACTGCTATGGGGATAATCTGAAATACGGATGTTAATTTTGGCAATATAATCATTTTTAAAGTGTTTATCCTCCCTAACCAGGAGAGGGTTTTTTGTCTCAACTGCTTCAATTGTTCCTTTATGTTATTCAGCATAGGTATGTAGTTAATCTTATATAGAGCTTCTACCGATTTACTCAATTTAATCCCCGGGTACCCCATTTCCTCTCTGCACCATCTGAAGGGGAATTTTAATTGTATGGCTTGTTGTTCTTTCTGAGCTATAGCTATATTCAATAACTCAGTTTTCTTTGTGTTTATCTTAAAATTTGATACCTTACCATATTGATTTAATTCCTTTACTATGTTGGGTATTGGCTATCCTGGGGTTGTTAATGTACAACAAGATGTCAATTGCGTAAGCCACTATCTTATGCTCTCTTTCGCCGATTCTCACCCTCCGTATATCCGTATTCTTGTTTATTGCCACCAATAGGGGTTCTAGTGCAAGCACAAACAGAATTGGCGAGAGGGCATCCCTGTCTAGTTCCATTAAACAACTCAAATGAAGATGAAAGGTTTCCATTCACCTTAATTTTAGCCGTGGGATGGTAATATAATGACGAGATCCACCTCATCATCCTATTTCCAATTCCCAGGCACTTCAATGTTTCCATCATGAAGCCCCAGTCGACCCTGTCAAATGCCTTCAAATCGGCGTCTATTGACATCAGGGTGACCGTGGGCCCGCTTCTTTCAACTTCATGCATCACCATCAGTGATTTAAGACAATTATCTTTCCCCTCTCTTCCTTTCAAAAACCCAGTCTGATCTTACTGTACCCATCTTGGTAAGAGTGGCTTTAGTCAATCAATTATTTTTTTGAGTAAATTTTCGTATCTATGTGCACTAATGATATTGGCCAATAACTTTATCGGAAGTCCGGATCTTTACCTTCCTTCCATATTAGGGTTATGTAAGCCATTAATGTTTCTTCCCTTGGTTTCTCTCCTTCTGCCAGCCTGTTAAAATATTTGCATAATTTAGGGGCCAGTATTCTTTGAAACTTTTTATAGTATATCAATGAGTACCCGTCAGGGCCCGGGCTCTTCGCTGGTGCCATACTTTTGATTGCATCAGTCACTTCCACTTGTGATATTGGATCATTCAGATAATCCAGCTCCTCTTTAGGCAGCCTTGTGAGCTCTAGCCCCTTAAGGTACTCATAAATTTCCTGATACTCATCTCTTTTTCTCCTCCTTTTTTCATTCCTAACATTATAGAGCTTACCCTAATACTGGTGAAAGACTTGGGCTATTTCAGGGGATTTATGAACTATCATCTCTGTTGTTTTCAATCCTAGGGATAAACGTCATATTCTTTTTTTCCTTACTGCTCTAACCAGCTGTTTCCCTGATTCATTCCCCCCTTTGTTACTTCTTCTTCATCGCTAAGTGGAAAGCCCGTTTTCTATCTGATCTGCCAATTCCTCTTTTTTCACTAGCAATTCTTGTTTTTCTGGGGTACCTTTGGGTCTAGTCTGTGCTTCTAATTCCTGAATCTCTCTAAACAAGGTGCTTATATTCTCTGTTCTTTCCTTCTTTTTTGAGCCTATACTGATAAGGATACCTCTCATATAGACTTTGAGTTTCCCATTAAAGGGAACGTGTAATTTCTGGTGAATCATTAATAGAAAAAAATCTTTCTAGCTCCTCCTCTATTTTCTTTATTATGTTGGGGGTCATGGATAAGGGACTTGTTTAATTTCCAGGTCAACCCACTCCTTTGCCCCCTGTCCCCACCTCCAACTGGACCCATAGTGGCGTGTGATCAGAGATAGTAATGACTTTAATCTCTACTTTCTTTAGCTTAGGTAGCATCTGATGTTCGATTAAGACATAGACTATTCTTGAATAAGACTTATGGACGGCAGAGTAATGCATGAAGTACTGTGTTTTTGGGTTCTATATTCTCCACGTATCCACCAACTGATTATTTAACATCTTGTTCTTCACTTCCTTGTAACTACGTGATGACAGATACAGAGAGGCTCCAGATGAATCTACTCGCGGGTCCATACACATATTGAAATTCCCCAATATCATAAGGCTCCCCTCTCTAAATGTCATCAGTTTTTTCATTATTTTCCTAAAAAAAAATTGCCTGGGTCTTTATTTGGAGAATAAATATTTGCAATTGTGCATTCCATGTTAATTAGTCTACCTTTTATAAACAAGAATCTCCCCTCATGGTCTGCCAATTGCTCTTTAACAGAAAATACTATATTTTTCCTAAAGCCAATGGCAACTCCTCTTGCACGGCTCGATGTTGAGTCCCCATAAAACCAATTTGGAAACCAATGTGAAGCCAGCTTAATCCCTGAGGCGTGCGTGATATGGTTCTCTTGAAGGCCAACCATGTCCGCCTCACAGAAATGTAGTTCCTTATTGACCTTGTATCTTTTACCCGAGGTGTTAAGTCCCCGTATATTATAAGTCACTATATTTAACTTCCCCATCAGTCAGCAAGGGGCACCCCCCCTTAACCCTATTCTCTCATCTGCAAGATCCAAATCCTTTATCATCTCGGAGGAGAGTAAGTGCAAAGAGCAAGTGGCATACCTTCTTTTATTCCCCCCCACAGGAGCATTATCCCCTTATGGGGTTGAACGGCTATTTTTGTTTCATTCAATGTATGGAACCAGCTTCCCCTCATAAGGAGTTGCCTTATCTCCATACCTCGTAGGGAAGTTCACCGAACCTTCACCTGCCCCATGGTCCCCACGCCCCCCCTCCCCACCTTCCCCCTGCATCTCATCACTTCCTTTTCCCTATATATTTATATGTCCCCCGGCCTACCTCTCAATGCACCCCTCGCACAGTTCACCAGTAGTATTTCTCTTCTTCTACTTCCTTACCGGGTAGCAAGGGGTATCATTTGATATTTTCCTAGGGGGTGTGCTTTAAACACTTAGCTACCCCTTTTTCCTTTACTACTTACTCTCCTCCCCCTCTCCTCCATCTTCCCTCCTTGCAAGTCCATCTCCTATTTTCTGGAATCAGTGCTAGGGTATCGCTTTCTTCTTCCCAGCCTGGCAGGTGGGGAGGTTGGCGATCCAATTTATTACAGAACTCTTTTAAGTCTGTAGGAAATCTCAGAACTGCCGTCCAACCATCTTTTTTCCCCTTTAGGCAAGCTGGAAATCCCCACCAATAATTTATGTTAGAGTTTCGGATTTGTTCTGTTAGAGGCTTCTGCCCCAGGGACATGACAGATCTAACTGATCCCGATGACAGGGATCAGTAGAACACTGTTATGTTCACTGACAGAGCGGGGAACCGCCATGTTTACATTGGCGGTTCCCCGGTCTTCCTGTGTAGTAGGCGATTGCGGGTCGCTGGTGGACATCGAGTCCGCCCAACCTGCGGCCCCACTGAGGAAGCGCACGGTGGGCATGACAGCGTGCCGGCGGAATTGCGAATTGCACAGTGCAGCAGTAAATGTACGTGAGCCGCTCTTTAACCAGTTAAGACCCTCCCACTATTACAGTTACATGGACACACCTACCGTTCACCACCATGTGCTACATGCACTGCATAATTTCTCTGATCATGGTGCCCATTTTTTCCGTATACCTTGAATGTCTGCCTCTTGTTATAAAAGTCTGCGACCAACCATTTCAGAGTATGTTAGAATGGGTCCATGATGATTTTTTGTTGTGGTTACAAATAGGGACGGAAATAGGATCAGCTGCACACCGACATGGAGAAAAGTCCTTTATTGAGGCATCAAAGGATAATCCAAAATGACACACCGCAAGTGCAAAAAGCCTAAAAGAGTGGACGCGTTTCACACATCTGTGTGTGCTTACTTATCACTATACTCACAACTACTGTCTGAGCTTAAATACATGAATAAGCGCCCCTCCAAGTGTAATCACCTGTGTACAGGTGTGGGAGGAGTTACAGGAGCTGTGGTTAATTGAATAGGCTAGGGCGGACAGCATAGGAAGCTCAAAGGAGTATGCAAACCGATGAACCAAGCTAAGATCAAAGGAGCCAAAATGAGTGACGTACAAAGATAAAAGACATGGATAAAAATATATGGTCAAGTTATTTCATACTCCGACGGCACCTAGGCAAAATTAGATACGAGCTAAGAAGCCTTAGCGGAGGGAACCAGTATCCAAATAAAATCAGTGCAAGGTAAAAACAAAATACATACCCATAAATATGGAATTCAGACATGGATAAACACCCAAAAAAAGAAATTAATTATATGACAGCAAAGTGTCTGTACAGGAACTAATAGACCAAAAGAATACCATATGTATATATGACATAATTAGATAAAAATTATGACATGATACAATGATGAATATAGGCCACAACAGCAGCATAATGTTAAGGAGACTGTAAATGGCCATAAATTAATGTGTGACTAGCCCTAACATAATATATATATATATATATATACATACACATGTGTATATAACCTGGATTAAAAAGACTAATCCAAGCTGTAGAATTGAAGATACCAATCTGGACTATGGATATATAGAATATGTGGGGGTGATGTGACCATCAGTTGATTTGATATAAAATTGTATAATTGAAAATGTTTTTATTATGAAATACATAGTATAATTAATGTTTTTATTCTGATGAATCCACAAGAACAATATGTTAATGCATCAGATGTATAAATCTCTGAATGGAACAGTCACTGGGACTAACATAAAGAGCCTAATGACGAACACCACCCCAACACATATAACAGACAGGGCACAGGACAACCAAGACGCCCAGTCCAATGGAAGCAAGGAGTCAGAATTGTGAAAGAGAGCATGTGTGCTCAACGGAGATCAGACATGTAATAGAGAGGTGCTTGGACACAGAGTTTTAGTCATAAAAATGATTTACACCCCATTCAAAGTTTAAACCTTGAGCGATGCGAGTCTGTAAATAAAAAATCCAAAACACCTTTCTACGACATAACAACTGAAAAGAGTCTCTTCCTCTTTTGGAAACTCTGACTTTTTCAATGACCTGTACCTGTAGCGTGGAACCTCCATGGCATGAAGAAAATGTCTACCTACATTTGTGGTCTTGGTTTTGCCAATACTGTTCACGTGTTCTTAAAACCTGTCCCTTAACCGTCTTATTTTTCTCCCAACGTATTGGACATTACATGCGCTGCACGAGATCAAGTATATAACAAAACTAGTGTTGCAACTGTAAAATGAGTTGATTCTAAACTCTTTATTCATAGACATGGAGACAATTTTGGTACCCTCCAAGATATGCTTGCAGCATGGGCACTCCTTTGCTCCACATCTATAATTACCTTTGCAATGTAACCATGTTGTAGATTGCGCTGGTCTCTGGGCAAAAAAGTGAGGTGACAGAGTGGACCCCAAAGTCGATGCCCGCCAGGGGAACCAAATGAATCCCTTCCTTAAGGACTTCACTGCATATATCAGCCATACATATTATGGGTAGGCGTTTCAAAATGATGTCCCTTATGGAGTTAAATTCCACACTATATGGAGTGGTCAGAGAAAGTTTGGAATCCCGCTTTTCCTCATAGTCTTTACGAATAGTGATATGAGGTTTCTTGAAAAGTAATTCTGATCTATCCTTGTCCCTGGCTATTGACAGAGCCATGTCAATCATCCATCTTGGGTATCCTCGGTTGAGGAAGCGACTATACAAGGCAGACACCTCCCGTTCAAAGGTCTCCTCGCTATTGCAAATTCTCCTAATCCTGAGGAATTGTCCAACAGGTATCCCCTTGATGTGGTGTCCGGGATGACCCAATATGGCAAGAAGTAATGTGTTACCCAATGCGGGTTTCCAGTATAGTGAAGTAGTTACCCCTGATGTTGTACCCATCAGGGTAACATCTAGATAACTAATAGTATGAGGATCATTCTGTCCAGTAAAGGTTAGGTTTAGAGTGTTGGAAATTAGATATGAGAAAAGAGTCAAGGTGATTGACTCCGTCTTCCATAATGATCAAGAGGTCATCTATGTACCTCAAATAAGTTTTAATAGATAGTCTAAAGGGGTTCTTAGATCCAAAGATGCGGGACCGCTCCCACCAACCCATATAGAGATTAATGAGAGAGGGAGAAAATTTGGCCCCCATAGCGGCCCCGCATCTTTGGAGGTAGAACCCCCCCATCAAAGGTAAAGTTATGGGCCAGAAAGAATTCAAGGGTATCCAGAATGAAAGAACGATCCTCCACAAACAATTTGGTCATGCGTTCTAAAAAGAATGAAACCACCTCTCCAACCAGGGAATGTGGGATCGAGGAGTAAAGGCTACATACATCACAACTAAGACAAGTGTAGTTCTCCTTCCATTCCCACTTATCTGCCAACTGAAGAAGGTGATTCGTATCTTTAAGATACCCTGGAAGTTGGACCACCAATGGCTGAAGCTGTTTGTCAAGCCATTGGCCCAACTTCTCATTGAGAGATCCGATGCCAGAAATAATTGGTCTGCCTTGCAGGGGATCTAACCCCTTGTGGGTCTTCGGCAGATGATAAAATGTGAGCAAAACTGGATGTTCTGGTATGAGTGAGGCAGCCGCCTCCTCATCAAAAATGCCCATACAAACACCCCTGTTTATCAAATGGGACAAAAGAGTCTTAAATCTAGCTGTAGGATCCCCAGGGAGGGTGATGTATGTGATGGAATCATTAAGATGATGCATAGCTTTCTCTCTATATTGTACTGTACCCATTACTACGATCAGACCTCCCTTATCAAAATTCCTGATGGTAATTGATTCATCATCCTCAAGGCTCTTGATCAACAGACAATCCCCTCTAGAAAGGTTGTCACGCCATGAAGTGGAACCATTCCGAATCTGACCAGCCAATTCAGTCAGGTCCCGCTCCACTTACTTTTGAAACTTCTGCATCTCAGGGGTGTGGGAGCTGATCGGGTAGAACACTGACCTGTTATTAAATTTCACCTGTTCTACAGCCCCAGCACCCTGATCAGAGATGGGAGAAGGCTGGTTTTCATCTGCCAAATCCTCCAAATCTCTCAGTGCACAAACCTCACCAGTCACCTGAATAGAATCAACCTGTTCATGTTTATCTATTGCAAAATAATGTCTTTTAATCGTTACATTTCTAACAAACTTGTTGATATCTAATATAGCTTCAAAAAGATCAAAGTGTCTCTGAGGACAGAATCCTAGCCCTTTAGATAACAATGAAATTTCATTACTAGACAAAGTCCTCTTGGAAAGATTGAGAACGCTCGATTGGATAGAGTGGTTGGTTAACTCTTGTGTGTCTGGCGTTGAGAAGCATACCGTTTCTCGTCTCCTGTGTTTCCTCGTCATGTCCCCTTCCATCTCTTTTTTGCTTCTTCCGGTTTTGTTTCTGTTTTAATCACTTGTTGCAAATCCACAATCTTATTGTAGGGAATCCATCTCCTTTTTCTTAGATGCAATGATGATGCTAATTAGGGTATTTGAACAGGTGGATAGAGCATCCGTTCATTGTTTCCAGAAAGCCTCATCTTGTAGCTCAAATGATGGAAACTTTTTTATTCTAAGACCCCAGGGAATGCGCTCAGTAGGCAAGTATTCTGACAGTGTAGTAATGTCCCAATATGCCCGGATTTCTTTTGTCATGCTGTGCTCAAGTCGACAAAAAAGCAGTTTAATGGAACCAGCCCCATTATCCATGTTGCTATTGAACAACTCATGTACATTTCTTAGGGGATTATCGCCCAACTGCCGAAAGGTGCAGCTAGCATCCTGCGATGTTGTGTCAGTCATATTTCATAAGTTAATGCAGACAAACAATGTGGGGACTCACCGAGCTGGCCAAGCAGGAAAGTCTGAATGAGAAAAGCAAGAGAGACGGCCGCTCCAGGTGAATAATCATATAGATGAAGTTCACAGTTCCTCCTGTACAGGTGCTAGCTCCGGTCTGCCGGAGGGATAAATGTGTTCCCTAGTGTTCTAACTGTGTGGGGGCTGGGCTGGCAGGGGCATGACAGGTCCAACTGATCCCGATGACGGGGATCAGTAGAACACTGTCATGCCCACTGACAGAGCGGGGAACCGCCGTGTTTACATCGGCGGTTCCCTGTTCTTCCTGTGTAGTAGGTGATTGCGGCTCGCTGGCAGACATTGAGCCCACCTGACCTGCGGCCACACTGAGGAAGCGTGCAGCAGGCACGAGAGCACGCCGGCGGCTGAGCATGCTCGCCCTCTAGCCGCACCTGCGCGAATCACCGTTTATAAACGGCGATTCACGTTACGCTGCCACAGTGCAACAGTAAATGTACATGAGCCGGTCTTTAACCGGTTAAGACCCTCCCACTATTACAGTTACTTGGACACACCTACAGTTCACCACCTGT
>BLSH010472052.1:40453-50610 GCA_018402905.1 Glandirana rugosa
ATTTTCTTCAAATTTTTTTTATTTTATTTTTGGCGTTCTTTATATTATTCCTAATAATCCTTTTCAACCATAAGTTTACCGTTAGTCTGAATTAATTAGGAAGTCGTTATTTCCCATTATCTCTTCCATGATACACCTGTGTATCATGAGATGTTGGATAATGTTGGACTGGGGGTCGGGGCACAGAATCCATTGTATCCCTGAATGATCTTTTTCTAGGGTGAGCAACATGAGAATGAGTCATCCCTTGCTTCCCCCATCCTGAAGGGGGTGCCTGGTAGACACCTTTGACAGAGTCCCAGCCCCTCACAGGTTGAATAAGCACAGGATTAGGATTAATAATCATGCCTTGATTGGCCAGTGAAGGACCATTTATTGCTGAAGGATTAATTAAGTCTGATTGCCATTTGAATACCAACTTTTCCTAATAATCCTTATTATATTTCTTGCGGTTTTTATTTTATTTTTTTTAAACTTCTTTTATTTTAAATAAGAAGAATACAGAACAGGTTGAAGGCTAGAATACGTTGATAGTACACAGATTGAACGTAATAATAGTAATGAAAATTTACCAAAACTTCAGAGTGTAAGGTTTCCGGGAACTGCACAGTAACCAGTAGTTCAGATGTGGGTGGGTACGGGGGAGAAGAATGAGGCTGGGAAGTATATACCAAGAGGATCCCGACAGACTTGTCTGCCCTCTAGACACCCCGTATGGGAGCTCACTGTGTCGAGGAGGGAGAGGGTCGGGGATCCTGAAAGCAAATACAATATTCTTCAGGGGAAAGAAGGCTGTGGTTCCGTGGATCCTTTAGAGGGTTGGATTTGATTAAATACAGTTCGGTATGTTCATGTATCTAACATGAAGGGTAGAGATAAGGGGGAGGAAGAAAGAAAAGACGAGAAGAAGAGGAGAGATAGGGGTGAGGGCAAGACAAGAGAGAGGGGGGAGGATAGAGGGGAGAATAACACAGTCCAAGTCCGTGGGGGTATTCCAGACAGCCACTCTGAGAACCCTATGATTGCCGGGTGAGGGCTGTGGGATCTCACCATGGTAGAAGTACCTCTTTATGAAAGGATTTAGGGAGATATTTGTCAATCCAGGGTTTCCAGGATCGCTCAAATTTGGGTATGTGGTCTTTTTCGATGGCATCTAATTTTTCATGGATCATGTAGGAGGTTACTCTGTGTTTTACTTCGGGGATTGCTAAAGAGGATGATTTCCAAGACTTGGCTATGGTTTGTTTGGCGGCAGTAAAGAGGGGGATTAGGCGAATAAGCGGTTTTTATTTTTTTGTTCTAATTCTTCCTTCCCTAACTGATTTAACTAGATACTCAGGGTCATTTTTAAGGGGATCAGTTTACCCTTCACCTCACTAATTTTCCCATCAAGTTTACATAGTTTACGCTGTTTCCTTTCAACCATGAATCTGAGAAGGTTGATACCGGCATCATTAAAGAATTTATACCAACTATCCAGTTCATCATCCCCATTATGGGGAGTAACTTCCCATCATAAACTCCGGGGTACCATACCGTCCTTGATATAATGTTCCAAGAATGCTATGTCCCACCACCTGTGGATCTCTGTTACCATGAGTTTTTTTAACTTTAAAAAATAATAAGGTCATTATTCTCCACATTCGTTTCATCAAATACTCTTTCAGTGTTCAACTTGTATTGAGCTCTAAAATCAATATATCCATAATATTTGTCCAAAAAGGATTATCTTTCCCTTGATGGGATCAACGCAGCAGATAAATGTGTAAAAAAGGAAACTATAAAATCTAGAAAAAATCTACGCAAAGAAAAATATATGCACCATTAGTGGTTCCGGTTAGTTGAGTAAAGGTTTAAATAGCAGCTGAGCACAATGTCCAACACAAAACATTAAAAAGCAATCTGAATAGAAGGTGCAGCGCTTAAATCAGCAGAGAATATTCATATGTCCATATAAAGGTCAGTGCAAATCTTGCATAAGAAGATAGATTCCCACAGCCGTGAAAGAAGTAGCAAGGTATCGTGACAATCACCACCATATACCGTATCTCACAAAAGTGAGTACACCCCTCTCATTTTTGTAAATATTTTATTCTATCTTTTCATGTGACAACACTGAAGAAATGACACTTTGCTACAATGTAAAGTAGTGAGTGTACAGCTTGTATAACAGTGTAAATTTGATGTCCCCGCAAAATAACTTGACACACAGCCATTAATGTCTAGACTGCTGGCAACAAAAGTGAGTACACCCTTAAATGAAAATGTCCAAATTGGGCCCAATTAGTTAGGCTATAAGAAGATTGACTAGACCCTGAAACTGAGCTGCAGCACGGTGGCCAAGACCATACAGCGGTTTAACAGGACAGGTTCCACTCAGAAAAGACGTTGCCATGGTCAACCAAAGAGTAGTTGAGTGCACGTGCTCAGCATCATATCCAGAGGTCTTTAGTAAATAGACGTATGAGTGCTCCTAGCATTGCTGCAGAGGTTGAAGGGGTGGGGGGGTCAGCCTGTCAGTGATCAGACCATATGCCGCACACTGCATCAAATTGGTTTGCAAGGCTGTCATCCCAGAAGGAAGCTTCTTCTAAAGATGATGCAGAAGAAAGCCTGCAAACAGTTTGCTGAAGACAAGCAGACTAAGGACATGGATTACTGGAACCATGTCCTATGGTCTGATGAGACCAAGATAAACTTATATGGTTCAGATTGTGCCAAGCGTGTGTGGCAGCAACCAGGTGAGGAGTACAAAGACAAGTGTGTCTTGCCTACAATCAAGCATGGTGGTGGAAGTGTCATGGTCTGGGGCTGCATGAGTGCTGCCGACACTGGGGAGCTACAGTTCATTGAGGGAATCATGAATGGCAACATGTACTGTGACATACTGAAGCAAAGCATGATCTCCTCCCTCCGGAGACTGGGCCGCAGGGCTGTATTCCAACATGATAATGACAATAAAAAAAGCACCTCCAAGACAACCACTGCCTCGCTAAATAAGCTGATGGACTGGCTAAGCATGTCTCCACACCTAAACCCTATTAAGCATCTGTGGGGCATCCTCAAATGGAAGCTGGAGGAGCGTAATGTCTCTAATATCCACCAGCTGTTTTGTGCTTGCTGTTTTCTCTTGTTAAATCCATATGTTGTGACTACGATTGTGTGAACATACATTTGTTATGATCATTATAAAGCAATAAAATATATTCAACCATAATATCTACCAGCTCCGTGATGTCATCATGGAGGAGCGGAAGAGGACCCCAGTGGCAACCTGTGAAGCTCTGCTGAACTCCATGCCCAAGAGGGTTAAGGCAGTGCTAGAAAATAATGGTGGCCACACAAAATATTGACACTTTGGGCCCAATTTGGAGATTTTCACTTAGGGGTGTACTCACCTTTGTTTCCAGTGGTTTAGACATTAATGGCTGTGTGTTGAGTTATTTTGAGAGGACAGCAAATTTACATTGTTATACAAGCTGTACACTCACTACTTTACATTGTAGCAAAGTGTAATTTCTTCAGTGTTGTTACATGAAAAGATAGAATAAAATATTTGCACAAATGTGAGGGTTGTACTCACTTTTGTGAGATACTGTACACACCGCTCTTACCTTCACTCATGCGACCACCTGGATAAGAGTGGTCAGTTGCGCTTTATTTACAATAAACAGCACAGGAAGTGTCTCCCTTTTCTTGCCAGCTCCTCGTCCCAGGTCACAGGTTGATGTAATACATTATAGTTCGCCCAGCAGACAAAGGGGAAGCTATAGTTATCTTGCATAAAACAGCTTATAACAACGACCTAAATAGAATTCTGGCAGATTCAGATACTTATGCCCCATTGCTATATGATCCAGTATTGAAATACAAATGCAAACTGAAGTCCCTGGTAAATGAGGGGGTTAGCCTGGGTGTACTTAATAAAAAAGAAAGCAAATTTCTGGTTCCCTTGGCACCTAGGTTACCTACCATGTATTGCCTGCCTAAAATTCATAAGAGCTTGAAGGCTCCCCCTGGTTGTCCCATCATCAGTGGGATAGATTCGGTCACGGGCAGGCAAATACATTGATTATTTCCTGCAACCGCTGGTAATGGGTACACAATCCTATCTTAGAGACACTAAACACGTCATCAATTTATTAAGGGGCATACAGTGGAAACCGGAATATTTATTGGTTATGGCTAATGTGGCCTCTTTATATACGGCCATTTCCCACACTTTGGGATTAGAAGCAGTGGACCATTTCTTAACACGTGATGCGAATATCCCATGCATACAGAAGCAATTTATTTTGGATCTACTGATTTTTGCCATATCACACAACTACTTCTGGAACCAGGACTCCTTCTACCATCAGAAGAAGGGAGTAGCTATGGGGGCTAAGTTTGCCCCGAGTATGGCAAACTTGTTCATGACAAAATGGGAGGAGGATGTGGTATTGGGTGATCGTAGAACATAATTGGTTGTATGGCGGCATTTTATAGATATTATATTCATCTGGGAGGGTGATAGAGATTCAGTTATATCTTTCCTTAACCATCTCAATAGTAATGACAGGTGTATAATTTTAAGTTACGAAATTAGTGCAACGGAAATACATTTTCTGGATTTACATATTAAAGTAGCTGGGGAAAGTTTGGTCACAACTATGTTCTTCAAAAATACAGATAGAAATAGCTACATACCTGTTGACTCATGCCATCATCCCTCGTGGTTATCAGCATTGGCCGGTACTCAGGGGGGATCGGATCCTTGGTCCCTTACTTCCTGAGTGACCAACAGTAATTATTAGGGGGTCTGGCAACTTAAGGAACTGAGTGGCAACAAATGTACCTGTTCCACCCTGTAGGAAGGCGGAGTCCTTTAGTTCCTCATATACGGGTAGAACCTATGAGATACAATCATGCATCACATGCTCCACCCCTAATACGGTATATCTCATAAAATGCCGATGTGGATTCGATTATGTAGGTAGAACCAAATGTACTTTGGCAATTAGATTGGGGGAACACATTTCCAATATCAAAAAGGGGTTTCCGGGGCATAGTGTGTCTAGGCACTATGACCAAAAGCATAATAGGAACCCGGCTGGCACAACTTTCATGCTAAAAGATGTATTTCCCAAGCTGAAAGCAGCTGGATATATAGTTTAAAATCCTATTCCCCATTAGGGTTGAGAATGGGATTTGAACTGTTTTACTGGTATTGATTTTGATATCTGATTTTTTTAACGTAATTTTAACTGTATTTCAATTGATTAAAGTATTTTAATGTTTATTATGAACTGTGAACTGTGAGTCTGTATGAGATGGCTATGTATATTCAACTTGCATTTTTTATTTATCATTTATTGTTTATGACATTTTCTCTATTAGCAGTGTGTAATGTGCTTGTCATATTTCATTTGCACACTAGATGGCGTAGCGACTAGTAACCCCTTTGTTTGGGTTCTTGTATATGGTCCGCCATTGATTTGGTTGGATTGTGAATTTCATTTTTGGTCGCTGTATACAGTATGCCATTTGCTTGGTAGGATTTGTGGTCCTATTGGGTGTTTTTATGGCTTCCTTCCCTTTTTAATTAGATCTGCAATGAGATTGGCCCTCCCAGGCTGATGATCGGTATTTAATGGCGTGGTGTGGACATGTGGGCATGCCCCTGTTGACGTCAGATGGGACGAAACCAGTAGGGTGGAGCCACGCACACACGTTCACCACGCTACTGCGCATGCACGGCCGAGTGTGGCCATCTTGGATACTGGCAGATTGTTTTATGCTCTCTGAATGCTGGAAACATGTGAGTTTGTTATCTGTGTTTTAAATCATATTAAATTGGTTTTACTGGATTACGCTATGTCAGCATTTTATTTTCCTGCATGTTCAACTGGCTGAGATTATATGGTGTATTATATCCACCTGTGACCTGGAACAAGGAGCTGACAAGGAAAGGGAGACACTTCCTGTGCTGTTTATTGTAAAGAAAGCACAACTGACTGCTCTCATCCAAGGGGTCACATGAGTGAGGGTAAGATCGGTGTGTATATAGTGGTGATTGTCACGATACCCTGCTACTTCTTTAACGGCTGTTGGAATCTATTTTCTCATGCAAGATTTGCAATGACCTTTATATGGACATGTGAATATTGTCTGCTGATTTAAGCGCTGCACCTTCTATTCAGATTGCTTTTTAATGTTTTGTGTTGGACATGGTGCTCAGTTGCTATTTAAACCTTTACTCAACTAACCGGACCACTAGTGGTGCATATATTTTTCTTTGCACAGAATTTTTCTAGATATTAATAGCAAATTAATATTTGCTATTGTCACATTGATTCTCCTCCCGGACAATCAGGAAGAGGGTCGTGAGACCCGTCACCTGATTGGCTGAAAGGACAGGTGATCCTATTGAGTGCCTAGGAGGAGGGAGGAGACAGACGGTGGAAGCCACCGTGATGCAGAAGAGGAGGAGACACGATGGAAGCCACCGCCCATAGGAGCGCCGCCCACCCCCTACCTAGGCTGACCGTGCGGGGGGGGTGATTTGGTGCCAGCTGACTGGGGGGGGGGTGATTGCTTGCCCCCCCAAAATAAAAAAAAACACCAGCTGTCACTGAACTTAAGGGTTATGTAATGTACCAGCAGAAAAGGTGAGCTCTAACACCAAGCCAGTTAAATGTGAAGACGGAGCACAGAGAGAAGTCAGCAGCAGAGAACATTTTATTATTAAAAAGCAAACATATACCCTTACACATGGATTGCAGAGGAAGCAGGTAGGTAGAAATGAAGCAGCATGATGACAGTTATAAAAAGAGATCCAAGAAGACACAAAGTAGCGCAGAGGCAGCAAGAATCCTGCTGTTAAGAGTGGCTTGCAGATAAGGTCAAAACACTGCACTGGCAAGGTGCTGGCAACCTTCCTACTCACAAAACACAGTATGCAATGGGCAGAGAGCACATGTGTGGATGGGAATCAAACAGACAATGCATTTTCAGGCTTTATCCCCTTTTGTCAAGCCTGATGGTGATAGTGGAGGATATTTAAATTCTGAATGGCAGGGACTGGGATCAAGAGAAAAAAGCAAAGGATACAAAAATGTAAAAATCACAAAAAAAAAACTTAGAAAATAAAGAGAAGTAAAAGTTAAATAAGGAATCTGGTGACAAGTGTGGCAAATGACTCTCAGAGACCAGTGTATGGCTTCCTATATCCCATTTATAAAGAAACCAGACAGACAGAAACTATTCTTACCCAAAGAAATTGCCCAAACATTTGGGGAATTTTATTCCTCCCTATACAATCTCCCATCTCCTCCCCGCTCTTCTTCTATAGAAGACTAACTCTTGCTGGCACCCTTGTCTCACCTCCCATCCCCAATTCGTAGTGAGCTTGAAACCCCCATCTCTGTTGCGGAGCTGAGTGAAGACTGCCAAAAACAGGAAAGCGCCCGGCCCGTACGGTATTACTGTACAGTATTACAAGACCCTTCTCCCCCTGCTGATATGGTCAAAACGTTTAATGGCCTAGGCCAGACCGTTTCCTTTCCTCCGGCCTCACTCTTAGCCCACATTTAGTTATCCCGAAGAAATGGAAAGACCCCTCTGTCTTCAGCAGCTACCGGACCATTTTGTTGCTCAATGTGGACCTGAAGCCCTTCACCAAAATATTTGCCTCTCAACTTCAGTCTTCACTACCTCAGCTAGTCCACTTGGACCAGGTGGGCTTCATTCCTACTCATGAAGTGACAACACTGTTAAGGTGCTCAATTTGGTCCATTTTGCTAATCAGACGCACTCTCCCTGTGTGTTCCTTAACATAGTTACATAATTAGCCACGTTGAAAAAAGACACAAGTCCATCTAGTTCAACCAATAAAAAAAAAAAAAAAAAAAAGAAAAGATATATGTAACCGTACAATCCCATATACACAATCCCACCCACAGTTGATCCAGAGGAAGGCAAAAAACCCCAACAAAGCATGATCCAAGGAAAGAATCCAGGCCTTTTTTAAAGCAATCTACTGTGCTGGCCAGAACCACCTCTGGAAGGAGCCTTTTCCACATTTTCACAGCTCTTACTGTGAAGAAACCTTTCCGTATTTGGAGTTGAAATATTTTTTCCTCTGGACGTAAAGAGTGCCCCTTGTCCTTTGTGATGACCTTAAAGTGACCTTAAAGTGAATAACAACACCAAGTTCACTATATGGACCACTTATGTATTTGTACATGTTAATCATATCCCCCCTTAATCTCCTCTTATCAAGAGAGAATAAATTAAATTCTTCTAATCTTTCCTCATAGCTGAGCTCCTCCATGCCTCTTATTAGTTTGGTTTCCCTTCTCTGCACTTTCTCCAGTTCCCCAATATCCTTTTTGAGAACTGGTGCCCAAAACTGAACTGCATATTCAGAAGAGGCCTCACTAATGATTTGTACAGGGGTGTTGTAGAAATTTAGGATGTATTATGTATTGTCACAGTGTCTCCCAGTGTCGGTTTACCGTATTCGCTGTGTACAGCGAATATGGCTTTAACCGATATTGCGGAAAGGCCACATACAATGAAAATCTTCCATCAATTGATAATTACACGCTACCCGCCCGATCATCCCGACCAGCAGGCACCCTGAGCGGTTATCGCTGGAGCAAACGCCGGTCCAGATCTTTGAGGTGCAATGCACGTTCTGTGGCGCGGGTGTATTACCGTCAATCAGGGGGCCCCTGTCTTCTGTACAGATCGATCTGCTTGGCGGCGGTTCACTTGCGTTATGGAATTAGTATTGCCTTTTATGTAAGGATAAAGATCTGTAGGCTTTCTGTGGCATCTGATCAATGTGACAGAAATCTGCAGCTATATTCCTTTGTGTTGTAATTTACCCTTTAATGGAACAGTAGCATAATTGCTATGTAATATAGTTCAGAGAGCTGTATTGGGTAGTGATTCATTGTAATTGGCAGGTTAGTGCATGTGTGGGGTGATTTGTTGTGTGGCCTTTGTGAGAAAGCACATGGCTTCCATGTGCCAGTTGTTTTCTCATACGGGCCGGCCAACCCCAAGTCTGTGTCTGTGTCTGTCTGCTTCAAACACAGGTCGATCAAATGCATTATGCAAAAGAGCTGAAAAGTGCGCTTATTAGCGCAGGCAAAATATAATGCATACAAGGTATTATAACTTCCCTAACAGGGGCAAAATGATTTCTCTCTCTCTGGAGTCCATACCTCTCTTAATACAAGAATGGATTTGGCTTGCTTTGGAAACCGCAGCTTGGCATTGCATGCCATTATTACGTTTATGATATACCAAAATCCCTAGATCCTTCTCCACTGTGGATTTCACCAGTTTACTCCCCCTAGTATGTATGATGCATGTATATTCTTAATCTCAAGTGCATAACTTTACATTTATCAACATTTACATAACAATTACATTTAACACTGACGCAGAGAAGGCCTTTGATAGGATGAATTGGGCCTTTATGTTTGCGGTTCTGCGGTATATGGGCCTTGGGGATCAGATGCTCTGTTGGACAGCTAGCGTCTACTCTGCACCGTGGGCAGCAGTTAAGGTAAACAGGGTTTTTCAGATCCATTTTCCATCTTTAACAGCACCAGTCAGGGATGCTCCCTCTCACCCCTGCTCTTCGCCCTTTCTCTAGAGCCCTTCCTGAATAGGATCAGACTAAACCCTGATGTCTCAGGCATAACGGTATCTTACGCAGATGATCTGCTCTTCTCCCTGACCATTCCACATATTTCTGTACCGAATCCTCTGGAAGAATTTGAGCATTATGGAACAGTATCAAATATGAAAATAAACTGCTCCAAGTCCAAGGTGATGGGGGTTGCTTTGCCCTCCTCTTTGCACCAATCTTTACAACACAACTTTGGCTTAAAATGGGTGCCCTCTTCACTAAAGTATTTGGGCACCCACATCCCCCCGAACCTAGCTGATATGTTTCAGTTGAACGTCCCACCCTTGCTCAGAGAGGATTGCTCCCTTTTGGACAAGTGGAATCAAGGATTACATTCCTGGTTTGGTTGATGTAACACACTTAAAATGAGCATCTTACCAAAATTGTTGTACCTCTTCCAAACTTTGCCTATCTTCATCCCATTGGCCTTCTTTCGCCAAATTAATTCCCTTTTCACCCAGTTTTACTG
>BLSH010472067.1:24444-40255 GCA_018402905.1 Glandirana rugosa
AGTAACCCGTAGGAAGATATATCATGTCATGTTATACCGGGTTCGGTTCACTTTCATACTTCATGGTTTATTTCACTTGGCTTGGGCCATATTGTACTGTACTATATAGAAGGATGCCCAATGAGTGTAAAACAAGTGGAACTTGGGTGAGCCAAGATGGTTTTCATGTAGGAAAACCTTGTCTTCTTATTCGGAAATTCACATTCAAATACATTGATGACAGTGTCAAGTTTGGTTCCATACTTCATGGTTTATTTCACTTGGCTTGGGCCATATTGTACTGTACTATATAGAAGGATGCCCAATGAGTGTAAAACAAGTGGAACTTGGGTGAGCCAAGATGGTTTTCATTTAGGAAAACCTTGGCTTCTTATTCGGAAATTCCCATTGAAATACATTGATGACAGTGTCAAGTTTGGTTCCATACTTCATGGTTTATATCACTTGGCTCGGGCTAAATTGTACTGTACTATATAGAAGGATGCCCAATCAGTATAAAACAAGTGGAACTTGGGTGAGCCAAGATGGTTTTCATGTAGGAATAGCTTGGCTTCTTATTCGGAAATTCCCATTGAAATACATTGATGACAAAGTGTCAAGTTTGGTGCCATACTTCATGGTTTATTTCACTTGGCTCGGGCCAAATTGTACTGTACTATATAGAATGATGCCCAATGAGTATAAAACAAGTGGAACTTGAGTGAGCCAAGATGGTTTTCATTTAGGAAAACCTTGGCTTATTCGGAAATTCCCATTGAAATACATTGATGACAGAGTGTCAAGTTTGGTGCCATACTACATCGTTTATTTCACTTGGCTCGGGCCAAATTGCACTGTACTATATAGAAGGATGCCCCATGAGTATAAAACAAGTGGAACTTGGGTGAGCCAATATGGTTTTCATGTAGGAATAGCTTGGCTTCTTATTCGGAAATTACCTTTGAAATACATTGATGACAGAGTGTTAAGTTTGGTGCCATACTTCACGGCACCAGCAGGAGAGGAGAGAGAGCTCCGTACTCTCTGTCTCCTCCAGCCCCCATCCCCCATGTCTGCCCCGCCCACATTGCAATCCTCATGTGCAGCCTGAGAAAAGGGATCGTGGGGGCAGGAGATCTTGGGTACAGCAGCTGGCAGATCCATGGGGGCTGCTAGATGGATTCCCTGTGTGATCCTGCATATTCCAGCCTCTGGTGAGTCCCCCATCTCCCTCCTCTCTCTCATCCATCTGTCTCCTCCCCCCTTCCAGGAGCTGCCAAGTTGATTTCTTGTCCAGGAGGCACTTAGGGCTGACTTCACTCTGATTTAAGGGGACACTGTGCCATGTTCTAATGTCAGGGGGTACCTCGCCATGTTCTGATGTCAGGGGGTACTGTGCCATGTTCTGATGTCAGGGGGCACTGCACCATGTTCTGATGTCAGGGGGTACTGTACCATGTTCTGATATCAGGGGGTACTGCGCCATGCTCTGATATCAGGGGGGTACTGTGCCATGTTCTGATGTCAGGGGGCACTGCGCCATGTTCTGATGTCGGGGTACTGTGCCATGTTCTGATGTCAGGGGGCACTGTACCAGGTTCTGATGTCAGGGGGCACTGCACCATGTTCTGATGTCAGGGGGTACTGTGCCATGTTCTGATGTCAGGGGGTACTGCGCCATGTTCTGATGTCAGGGGGTACTGCGCCATGTTCTGATGTCAGGGGGTACTGCGCCATGTTCTGATGTCAGGGGGTACTGCGCCATGTTCTGATGTCAGGGGGCACTGCACCATGTTCTGATGTCAGGCACACTGTACCATGCTCTAATATCAGGGGCACTGTGCCATGCTCTGTCAGGGGACACTGTGCCATGCTCTGATGTCAGGGGACACTGTGCCATTCTCTGATGTAAGGGGGCACTGTGCCATGCTCTGATGTAAAGGGCATTGTGCCATTCTCTGCTGTAAGGGGTGCTACTGTGCCATGCTCTGATGTAAGGGGACACTACTATGTCATGCTCTGATGTAAGATGGCACTACAGTGCCATGCTCTGATGTAAGGGGCACTGTGCCACTCTGATGTAAGGGGCACTGTGCCACTATGATAGGGGCACTGTGCCATGCTCTGATGTAAGGGGGCACTACTGTGCCATACTCTGATGTAAAGGGACACTGTGCCATTCTCTGATGTAAGGGGAGCTTTGCCATGCTCTGATGTAAGGGGGCACTATTGTGCCATGCTCTGATGTAAGGGGACACTACTGTGCCATGCTCTGATGTAAGGAGCACTGTGCCTTTCTCTGATGTAAGGGGACGCTACTGTGCCATGCTCTGATGTAAGGGGCACTACTGTGCCATGCTATGATGTAACGGGGCACTGTGCCATGATCTAATGTAAAGGGCACTGTGTCATGCTCTGATCTAAGGGGGCACTACTGTGCCACTCTCTGATGTAGGGGGCACTGTGCCTCTCTCTGATGTAAGGGTCACTTTGCCATGCTCTGATATAAGGGGACACTACCGTGCCATGCTCTGATGTAAGGGGGCACTACTGCGCCATGCTCTGATGTAAGAGGGCACTGTGCCATGATCTGATGTAATGGGACTGTGCCATGCTCTGATGTATGGAGGCACTACTGTGCCATGATCTGATGTAAGGGGGCACTACTGTGCCATGCTCTGATGTAAGGAGCACTGTGCCTTTCTCTGATGTGAGGGGACGCTACTGTGCCATGCTCTGATGTAAGGGGCACTACTGTGCCATGCTAAGATGTAACGGGGCACTGTGCCATGATCTAATGTAAAGGGCACTGTGTCATGCTCTGATCTAAGGGGGCACTACTGTGCCACTTTCTGATGTAGTGGGCACTGTGCCTCTCTCTGATGTAAGGGTCACTTTGCCATGCTCTGATGTAAGGGGGCACTACTGTGCAATGCTCTGATGTAAGGGGGCACTACTGTGCCATGCTCTGATGTAAGGGGCACTGTGCCATGCTCTGATGCAAGGGGGCACTACTGTGCCATGCTCTGATATAAGGGGACACTACCGTGCCATGCTCTGATGTAAGGGGGCACTACTGCGCCATGCTCTGATGTAAGAGGGCACTGTGCCATGATCTGATGTAATGGGACTGTGCCATGCTCTGATGTAAGGGGGCACTATTGTGACATGCTCTAATGTAAGGGGGCACTACTGTGCCATGCTTTGATGTAAAGGGGCACTGTGCCATGCTCTGTAAGAGGGCACTACTGTGCCATGCTCTGATGTAAGGGGGCACTACTGTGCCATGCTCTGGTGTAAGGGGCACTGTGCCATTCTCTGATGTAAGGGGGGCATTACTGCGCCATGCTCTGATGTAAGGGGGCACTACTGTGCCATGCTCTGATGTAAGTGGGTGCTGTGCCATTCTCTGATGTCAAGGGGCACTGTGCCATGCTCTGATGTCAGGGGGGCACTGTTCCATGCTCTGATGTCAGAGGGCACTGTTCCATTCTCTGATGCCAGGGGGCACTGTGCCATTCTCTGATGCCAAGGGGCACACTGCCCCTCTGTGGGCAATCTGGTACTAACATTGGCTGACAGGGTCACGAACTGACATGACATTGATGTCAATAGTGACACTAATACAGTGATCGATGATAATGCTGTACTAATGACACTGGCTGGGAAAGGGTTAACATCAAGGAGTTAACTGTGTGTCTAACAATGTGAAAAGTGTGCTGCTTTTACTTAACTAATCTGGCTATTTTTTCTCCCTGCTTTTTAGGGAGAAGAAAGAGCCAGATCACTATTCCTATGTACACAGAGCTCTGTGTGTTTGTGTGAAAAATATACTATATATATATATATATATATGTGTGTGTGTGTGTGTGTGTGTTTGAGCTTCTGTTTGGGGTGCACACCTTAATGCAATAGGCTGCACACGCCTATGGTGTTCCCTATTACCCTGGCACTGGCTTACATCTTTCTAGCAGTGACTGAAGAGGGCTGTGAATATTATGATAGTTGTACAATGTGAAGTTTATTATACATCATCCTACAGACAGCTAGGTGTAGGGAGGAGACAGCCGTGTCCAATCAGCTCTGATGACATTTACATTGATGTCTGCACTCTGTATTTAATACACAGGGGAGATAGAATCCAATCCAGAGATCTCTGGCTGAGTCACCTGCACCATGTCGTGGTCGGCCCTCTTCATCACCTCTCTATTATTCTGCACAAGTAAGAGGGGGAAATGGGTTATTAATGTCTAAGCTGGAGACCGGCTATAGGAGAAAGAGGGGGTTTAATGTACAGATTACAAGTGATCCCTGCTGGACTTTTTATATGAATTTATTTCTGTATTTCAGATTGTGCTGGTGAGGTGAGTGTGACCCAGCCAGCCGCTCAATCCGTCTCTCCTGGGAACACGGTGACATTGTCTTGTACAATTACTGGGTTCAGTGTAGGTGATCGCCGGGTGTACTGGTATCAGCAGAAAACAGGGGACAGACCCCGGTATCTGTTATGGTATAACAGTGAGAGTAACAAAAACCAAGGAGCCGGGGTCCCTGATCGCTTCTCTGGATCCAAGGACACCTCAAAGAACTCAGGATATTTAACCATTAAGTCAGTGATGTTAGAAGACGATGCAGATTATTATTGTGCTGTGTGGTATCCTGCTGGCAGCACGTTGCACACCGTTAGATTCTAAGGAGGAAGCTATACACATTACTTGCACAGGACTGGGTTATTTTGCAAAAGCAGAATATATTTTAGAAATTCTATTGAATATTTTTTTTTAAAGTTTTTTTTTGTATTGTGTTTATTAATTATTTTGTCACATTTAAATTTGGAGCATTAGCAAGGTAGGATCCCAAGATATGAATAGGTATTTAAAGATAATTCCATGCTACTGTCAGGGACATTACAAGATTTAAAAAAAAATATCCTTAAATTTGCCATTTTTTATAATAATTGTCAGCACATACAGTATGAGATTCCTACATTTGAATTGTCTTCCAAACCCAAATAAAAAAATAAATAAATAGAAAATAGAAAACATCCATATACAGAACCCTAAACCACACCATTGACTCAGAGTAAGGCAAACAGCAACCCCCATACAGCATGGTCCAATTTTCTCCAAAGGGGAAAAAAATCCTTCCTGATCCCTTGAGACGATCGGATGTTCCCTGGATCAACAATCTCTGGTATTACTGTCACACAAGCAGAAAATAAACACTTCATGCTTTATATTGATAATTGAAATTTTTGAAAATATATTATTATGTTTTAATTTAAAACCTAATGCCAGCCAACATTTTTCTAGTCTTGGAAAGAGTGGGGAAAATTGCTCTATTTTACCATATATCACATCACATGTATAGATTCCTATACCCAACAAAAATGTATGATCAGTCAAATATCACATCTTTTTTTTTTTATCTTCTAAGATAAAAACTTTCTAATGCACAGTTTCATATTTCATTTATAGTTTTTCTGCCATGTTTTCAGTTAGTGGCTGTTCAGAGAAAACAATGTGGATTATTTTAACCACCTCAGTACCGGGCACGTAAACCCCCTTCCTGTCCAGGCCATTTTTCAGCTTTCAGCGCTATCACACTTTGAATGACAATTCAACTCAGTCATGCAACACGGTACCCATATGAAATTTGCGTCCTTTTTTTCACACAAATAGAGCTTTCTTTTGGTGGTATTTATTTTTTGTGCTATAAATAAAAAAAGTTTGAAAATTGTGAAAAAATGCATTCTCTTTGTTTCTGTCATAAAATTTTGCAAATGAGTAATTTTTCTTCATAAATTTTGGCCACAATTTATACTGCTACAGATCTTTGGTAAAAATAACCCAAATAAGTGTACATTATTTGGTCCTTGTGTAAGTTATAGAGTCTAAAAGCTATGGTGCCAATCAATTAAAATTGATCACGCCTGATATACTGACGGCCTATCTAATTTCTTGAGACCCTAAGGGTCCTTTCACACACACAGACTGTTCAGGTCTGCCTGTCAGTTTTTCAGGCAGAACTGAACGGACACTCCATTGTTCTCAATGGAGCGATGGATGTCATCGGTGACATGTCAGCTGACATCCAATCAGCTCCGATCCCCCAAACACAGACGGATGGAAACCCTATTTTCATCCGTCTGGCGAATTGGATCATATGAACACAGATAGAAAGTCCATGTTCATCCGATCCCCCATAGAGGAGAATGGAGCTGTGACAGGTCTGTTTCTGCATGGAGTGCAGAGATAGTCCTGTCATCTGCCAGCTCAGCGGGGATCAACGGATGCATCCCCGCTGAGCAGCAGAGCCCGTCAAGAGTTGTAATTTTTTCCCACAATTCTTTGCAAAATGAAGATTTTTTTTTCTTTTTTTTTTTTACAAAAGTGTCATATATTAACAGGTTACTCCTCACACCCAGCATATGCATACCACAAATTATACCCCAAAACACATTCTGCTACTCCTCCTGAGTATGGTGATATCACATGTCTGAGACTTTTTCACAGCCTGGCCACATACAGAGGCCCAACATGCAGGGAGCGCCGTCAGGTATTCTAGGGACATAAATTACACATCTAATGTCATGATGACCTATCACATTTTTGAAGGCCCTGGAGCACCAGGACAATGGAATTGCCCACAAAATGACCCCATTTTGGAAAGCAAACACCCCAACATATAATCTATGAGACATAATGAGTCTTTTGAACATGTCATTTTTTTCCAGTAGTTTTTGGAACATGTGGGGAAAAAATGAAAACATGTTTTACACAAAGTTGTCCATTTATATGATATTTACAACACATAGCATGTACGTACAAAAATGACACCCCAAAATACATTCTACTACTCTCCCTGAGTATGGCGATACCACATGTGTAAGACTTTTACACAGCCTGGCCACATACAGAGGCCCAACATTGAACTAGCACCTTCAGGCGTTCTACGAGTATAAATTACTCATCTCACTTCTCAACCACATACCTATTACACTTTTGAAGGTCCTGGAGCACCAGGACAATGGAATTGCCCACAAAATGACCCCATTTTGGAAAGCAAACACCCCAACGTATAACATATGGGGTATAATGAGTCTTTTGAACATGTTATTTTTTTCCAGTAGTTTTTGGAATATGTGGGAGAAAAATGAAAACGCTTTTATTTTTACACAAAGTTGTTCATTTATATGATATTTCCAACACATGCATGTACATAGCAAAAATGACACCCCAAACTACATTCTACTACTCCCCCTGAGTATGGCAATACCACATGTGTGAGACTTTTACAGGTGATGCTTACTGATAGGTGATGACGGTCACTAACAGGTGATTGGCGATGGTCACAGATGGGTGACTGATGGAGGTCACTGATGGGTGACGGGTGTCTGGTGGTGGTCACTGATGGGTGGTGGGTCACTGGCGGTGGTCACTGATGGGTGACTGGCAGTGGTCACTGATGGGTGACAGGTGATGGCAGTGCTCAATGATAGGTGACGGGTGACATGGGCGGTGGTCACTGATGGGTGACCGGTGTCTGGCGGTGGTCACTGATGGGTGACAGGTGACATGCCACAGTCACTGACAGGTGACAAGCCAGGAAAGTACAAATACCCCCCAAATGACCCCTTTTTGGAAAGTAGACAGTCCAAGGTATTTAGTAAAAGACATGGTGAATTTTTTGAAGTTGTAATTTTTTTCCCACAATTCTTTGCAAAATTAAGATTTTTTTTTAATTTTTTTTTCACAAAAGTGTCATCTATTAACAGGTTATTTCTCACACCCAGCATATGCATACCACAAATTACAGCCCAAAACACATTTTGCTACTCCTCCTGAGTACGGCGATATCACATGTCTGAGACTTTTTCACAGCCTGGCCACATATCGAGGCCCAACATGCAGGGAGCACCGTCAGGTATTCTAGGGACTTTTACAGGTGATGCTTACTGATAGGTAATGATGGTCACTGACAGGTGATTGGCGATGGTCACTGATGGGTGACTGGTGGAGGTCACTGATGGGGGACAGGTGACTGGCGATGGTCACTGGTGGGTGACAGGTGTCTGGCAGTGGTCACTGATGGGTGACGGGTGTCTGGCGGTGGTCACTGATGGGTGATGGGTGACTGGCAGTGGTCACTGATGGGTGACGGGTGATGGCAGTGCTCACTGATAGGTGACGGGTGACATGGGCGGTGGTCACCGGTGGGTGACTGGCGGTGGTTACTGATGGGTGAGGGTGTCTGGCGGTGGTCGCTGATGGGTGACGGGTGTCTGGTGGTGGTCACTGATGGGTGACTGGTGGTGGTCACTGATGGGTGACTGGCGGTAGTCAATGATGGGTGCCGGGTGTCTGGCGGTGGTCACTGATGGGTGCCGGGTGTCTGGCGGTGGTAACTGATGGGTGACGGGTGTCTGGCGGTGGTCACTGATGGGTAACCGGTGTCTGGGGGTGGTAACTGATGGGTGACGGGTGTCTGGCGGTGGTCACTAATGGGTGAATGGTGTCTGGCGGTGGTCACTGATGGGTGACGGGTGTCTGACGGTGGTCACTGATGCGTGAAGGGTGACTGGCGGTGGTCACTGATGGGTGAAAGGTGACTGGCGGTGGTCACTGATGGGTGACGGGTGTCTGGCAGTGGTCACTGATGTGTGACGGGTGTCTGGTGGTGGTCACTGATGGGTGACTGGTGGTGGTCACTGATGGGTGACTGGTGGTGGTCACTAATGGGTGACTGGCGGTGGTCACTGATGGGTGACGGGTGTCTGGCAGTGGTCACTGATGGGTGCCGAGTGTCTGGCGGTGGTCACTGATGGGTGCCCGGGTGTCTGGCGGTGGTCACTGATGGGTGACCGGTGTCTGGCGGTAGTCAGGCCATGGTCAGTGATGGGTAACGGGTGACAGGCCGTGGTCAGTGATGGGTGATGGGTGACACGCCACGGTCACTGATGGGTGACGGGTAACAGGTCACGGTCAGTGATGGGTGACAGGCTACGGTCACTGATGGGTGACACGCCACGGTCACTGACAGGTGACATGCCATGGTCACTGATAAGTGACAAGCCAGGAAAGTACAAATACCCCCCAAATGAACCCTTTTTGGAAAGTAGACAGTCCAAGGTATTTAGTAAAAGGCATGGTGAATTTTTTGAAGTTGTAATTTTTTCCCACAATTCTTTGCAAAATGAAGAGTTTTTTTTCTTTTTTTTTCACAAAAGTGTCATATATTAACAGGTTATTTCTCACACCCAGCATATGCATACCACAAATTATACCCCAAAACACTTTCTGCTACTCCTCCTCAGTATGGCGATATCACATGTCTGAGACTTTTTCACAGCCTGGCCACATACAGAGGTCCAACATGCAGGGAACGCCGTCAGGTATTCTAGGGACATAAATTACACACCTAATGTCATGACGACCTATCGCATTTTTGAAGGCCCTGGAGCACCAGGACAATGGAATTGCCCACAAAATGACCCCATTTTGGAAAGAAAACACCCCAACGTATAATCTATGAGGCATAATGAGTCTTTTGAACATGTCATTTTTTTCCAGTAGTTTTTGGAAAATTTGGGAAAAAATTAAAACTTTATTTTTTTACACAAAGTTGTCCATTTATATGATATTTACAAAACATAGCATGAACGTAGCAAAAATGACACCCCAAAATACATTCTACTACTCTCCCTGAGTGTGGTGATGCCATATAGACTTGTGCATGGCTAAAAAAAATAGTTTTTTTCGTTTTTCGGAAATTCGGAAATTCAAAAAATTCGTAATTCGGAAATTCAGAAATTTAAAAAAATCGTAATTCGGAAATTAAAAAATTCGGAAATCCGAAATTCGGAAATTCGCGGTAATTCTGCAATTGCGGTAATTCGGAAATTCGCGGTAATTCGGCAATTACGGTAATTCGGAAATTCGCGGTAATTCGGCAATTGCGGTAATTCGGAAATTCGCGGTAATTTGGCAATTGCGGTAATTCGGAAATTCGGCAATCGGAGCAGACCAAAATCCGAAATTCGGAAATCCGAAAATTGGAAAAAAATAAGAATATTTGAAATAATAACTAACTAATAACTATTAAATTATAGGTATTTGAATTTCCTTGAAAGTTTGGCTGTTAATGAACTTAAATATGAAATTTAGCACTAATAGTCATACTTTCAAGAAAATTTCAATACCTATATTTAATAGTTATTTATTATTATTTCAAATAGTCTTTTTTATTTCCGAATTTCGGAAATTCGGAAATAAGGAAGAACATTTGAAATAATAAGTTATTCATTTATTATTTTTACTTATTATAAATTATAATAAGCTATTATTATTTCAAATGTTTTTCCTTCTTTCCGACTTTTGCAGTGTGTGACTGTATATATGCATACTGTATTTATGTGTGTGTGTGTGCATACTGGGTGTGTATATACTGTGTGTATATTGGATGTATATTGTATGTATACTGTGTGTTTACATATAATATAAGCACAGTATGTACACACCCAGTATGAACACACACATACATACAGTATGCATATATACAGTCACACGCTGCAAAAGCTCGGAAATAAGGAAGAATATTTGAAATAATAATAGCTTCTTATAATTTATAATTTAAAATAATTTATTTATAAACTATTATTATTTCAAATGTTCTTCCTTATTTCCGAAATTCGGAAATAAGAAAGAACGTTTGAAATAATAATAAATGACTATTAAATTATAGGTATTGAAATTTCCTTGAAAGTTTGGCTGTTAGTCAACTGAAATATGAAATGTATCACTAATAGCCATATTTTCTAGAAAATTCCAATACCTATATTTAATAGGTATTTATTATTATTTCAAAGTTTTTCTTATTTCTGAATTTCCGAATTTCGGAAATAAGGAAGATCATTTGAAATAATACGTTATTAATGTATTATTTTAACTTATTATAAATAATAATAAGCTATTATTATTATTTCAAATGTTCTTTATTATTTCCAGAATTTTGGAAATTCGGAAATAAGGAAGAACATTTGAAATTATAAGTTATTCATTTATTATTTTAACGTATTATAAATTATAATAAGCTATTATTATTTCAAATGTTCTTCCTTATTTCCGACTTTTGCAGTGTGTGACCGTACATATACATACATACATAGAGTATGCATGTAGAGTCACACACTGCAAAAGTCGGAAATAAGGAAAAACATTTGAAATAATAACAGCTTATTATAATTTATAATAAGTAAAAATAATAAATGAATAACTTATTATTTCAAATGTTCTTCCTTATTTCCAAAATTCTGGAAATAAGAAAGAACATTTGAAATAATAATAATAGCTTATTATTATTTATAATAGGTTAAAATAATACATTAATAACTTATTATTTCAAATGATCTACCTTATTTCCGAAATTCGGAAATAAGAAAAACATTTGAAATAATAATAAATACCTATTAAATTATAGGTATTGGAATTTTCTTGAAAATATGGCTATTAGTGATACATTTCATATTTCATTTCACTAACAGCCAAACTTTCCAGGAAATTTCAATACCTATAATTTAATAGTTATTTATTATTATTTCAAACGTTCTTTCTTATTTCTGAATTTCAGAAATAAGGAAGAACATTTAAAAGAATAAGTTATTAATTTATTATTTTAACTTATAGATTATAATAAACTATTATTATTTCAAATGTTCTTTCTAATTTCCGAATTTCGGAAATAAGGAAGAACATTTGAAATAATAATAGTTTATAAATAAATTATTTTAAATTATAATTTATAAGAAGCTATTATTATTTCAAATGTTCTTCCTTATTTCCGACTTTTGCAGTGTGTGACTGTTTATATGCCTACTGTATGTATGTGTGCATACTGGGTGTGTATATACTGTGCTTATATTGTATGTAAACACACAGTATACATACAATATACATCCAATATACACACAGTATATACACACCCACACACTGCAAAAGTCGGAAATAAGGAAAAACATTTGAAATAACAATAGCTTATTATCATTTATAATTTAAAATAATAAATCAATAACTTATTATTTCAAATGTTCTTCCTAATTTCCGAAATTCGGAAATATGGAAATAAGAAAGAACATTTGAAATAATAATAGCTTATTATAATTTATAATAAGTTAAAATAATAAATGAATAACTTATTATTTCAAGTGTTCTTCCTTATTTCCGAAATTCAGAAATAAGAAAGAACGTTTGAAATAATAATATATAGGGGAGCGCATGCGCGCGAGCAAGCAAGATGGCCACGTAAGAAACTTGCTCCGTGCTGTCGGACCGTTAAACCTCGCCTAACACAGCGCAGCCGGCACAGTGCTACCTCAGACCTGCAAATTGTGCCGCCGGAACACTCTGGGCACACGGCGGTTATGTTCCGCTCGTCCAGGAGACGCCAGAGAAGTCAGTTACAGCACAAGGCCTCCCCAGCCATGTACAAGGGCAAACCAAAGATGGCGCCCGAACCACCGGAGCCAGATGACTCTACACAGCTCTCCGCGGCGGACCCTGCATCTCCGGCTGACAGCATCAATCAGTTTCCATCGGACCTGGTGAGTCCTATAGCAACCGATTCAAATACTCTGTTAGCCAGATTTTGTTCTATTGTAAGGGACGAAATCACCCAGGCCTCCCGCAAGCTCTCCACAGACCTTGTCAAAGGCCTTAAAGAGATAGGCCACCGCACAAATCAGCTAGAGCAGTGCATGGACTTGGCCACCACTGTACTTGAGGGACATGAGGAGGAAGTGGATAAACTGTCCACTGAACTAGACATTCTAAGGGACAAGCTGGAGGATGCAGAAAATAGAGCCCGCAGGGACAATCTCCGCATTCGCGGTCTCCCTGAAAATGTCACTGATCTGCAGGGCACAGCCACAGCTTTTTTCCAAGAACTGGCTCCTGAAATTCCCATGGAAAGGCTGGAATTCGACCGCATCCATAGGTCCTTAGCCCCCAAACCATCTGAGGGCCCGCCCAGAGATGTGATTATTAAGTTCCACTACTACCGTACTAAAGAGAGACTTCTACAGGCAGCAAGGGAACAACAAGATCTATCTTTTCAGGGCAACCCCCTTCAATTGTTTGCGTACCTGTCTCCAGCCACAATAGCCAGAAGATGGCCTTTAAAACCCTATCTGCGAGGTTTATAGGCTCAAAACATCAAATACAGATGGGGGTTCCCCTTTAAGATCTCCTTCACTTATCAGAGCCGCCAGTTCCATGCCTCCTCTCTGTCCGAACTGCATCACCACTTTCAGGACCTGCAGTTTGACTTGCCCTCTTCACAGGAGCTTCAATCTGCACCAGCTCGTTCTAGACCCACCCAGGCTACCCGCCAGGCCCCTCGAATGTCCCAAAGGTCTCAAGGATCCCAACCTACATCCCAGGCCCTGCAAGACCTTCAGGCTCAACGCTTTAAACCTGTTTCAACTGGCTGAAAATGGTCTACACAAGTTTTTGCATTTCTATAATAATTTTTGTTTTCTCCGGTTTCTCCTGGAAAGTCCCAGCAACATGATACTACTTTCCTCAAGGAGCCTTACTTGAAATACCTTTGTGTCCTTAGCATCTGATCAGTGCCTTACTCTTACACATGATGACTTGAGGTTGATACTGCTGAGGCCCTGGTCTGACACACCCTCTGTACACCTGCACCCCAACTGGTGTGAGACTGTGTGGGGGATAATTTTTTTTTTCTTTTCCTTTTTCTCCCCTGTTTGGTGCCACCCCATTTGTGTGATGTTGGCCTGGGGGGTGAATGGACCTCTTTGCATATTATTCAGATCCCCTGACCCTAGTTGTTGATAAAGCCTTCTCCTTCTTCATTTTCCTAGTTATTAGATGGTTCAACGGGTTCTTGGGTCTTTGTATGCTGGGGGGTGCAGGGTGTCTCACATTTTTTTTTGTTTTTTTATTGTTTTATCTTTGCCATGGCTCATGTTTGCTTAAGCTACATTATACCTGTGGTCTTACTGAATTGAGGAGATTTCCTCATAGTTGTTTAACTTTAACACCAGTCTAGTAGGTGTAATTTGCCTTGCGCTGCCGTCTGACCTCCCTGGTAGGCGTTAGCTGCCTTGGGGCATCGGAGGCGGTGCGAGGGAAAAACCTTTTTGAATTCTCTCAGATGGACCCCACCCTCGGGGATTGGGGGTCCGCCCGGGAGTAATAGAGGAATTTCCTTTTATACTGTTAAACAGTTTGAGTTTGATTTCTGTTTTTTCCTATTTGTTATAGAGTGATCGGCTTTGTACCAATATTGTTCTAAATGATAAAGCGTATCTCATTGGCGAGTGGTCTCGACGGACTACTGCTCCCCCCTATGAGCCGGAACTTGACCGGGACCTTTGCCCCGATCAACCTCCGACCACTTAGTGGGCCTTCAGCCCCACGAACAGATGCGTTTATGCTTATACTGATTAATGTGCTGCATTTATCTTTTGGCCTACCAAACTTTATGGCCCTGTATCTTCTTCTCTTCTGTCCTGTTTCTTTCCTACCTAACATTCTTTTCTTTCTTTTTTCTTGGTCCTTGGGTGGGGAGTACGGGGTACAATATGAAGCCTTTTTCTGGGGCTCATGACACTAAATTGGTTGTCCCTGAACGTTCAGGGACTGAACTCCCCTCACAAGAGAGTTAAAGTATTTTGGCACCTCAAAAAACAGCAAATAGACATAGCATGCCTTCAGGAGACCCATTTTTCCTCCTCTTCCTGCCCCAAATATTTTGACGCCAGGTACCCCCAAGTTTTCATAGCCAATGGCCCAACTAAACAAAAGGGTGTACTTATAGCCTTGCGTAAATCAATTCCTTTTACTTGCAGTAAACAAATAGCAGACCCTAATGGTAGGTATATTTTGATACAGGGTAGTCTCCAGGATGTGGACGTCACTATTATGACTTACTACGCCCCTAATGTTAATCCAGGGCCCTTGATGTCCCACATTTGCTCTTTACTGAAAGCCCACCAGAAGGGTACCTTGTTACTGGCAGGTGACACCAATGTGTTGCTGAACCCATATCTAGATAAATACCCCTCGGAAGACAAAGTCCCCTCCACTGATGCTAAGAAATTTTTAAGCTCGCTACAGTCCTCTGACCTGGTAGACATCTGGAGGGGGATACACCCCACGGGGAAAGATTATACCTACTACTCCCATCCCCATCATATACAGTCCAGAATTGACCATATGTTTATCCTTCGTCAACACCTTCCCCTGGTGCAGTCTGCTTCTATTCTATCAGCGCCGTGGTCAGATCATGACCCGGTGCTGGTAGTTTGCCATTCTCTCCTCTGTAGGCCACAGTACTCCCCTTGGGTTATGAACGATTCTCTCTTATCAATCAAAGATATCTTAACTGACATTCAACAGGCTTCAGTAGAGTATTTTAGTACAAACACTGGGTCGGTCTCTTCTTCAGTAACCCTCTGGGAGGCGTATAAAGCGGTTCTGCGGGGTAGAGTTATACAATTGGCGATGAAGAGGAGGCGCGAACGGGCGCCCTGGAGCATCGCCTAGACGTAGCTTCCCAAACTTTCAAACAAACTCCAACTCCGACTAACCGCAAACTGTTGGAGCAGGCCCGGACAGAGCTAGACTTATGTTTAAAAAATATAAATTGCAGCGCCCAAGTAGTGTAAATAAGTATAATGAGAGATAGTACTCATAAAAATTAAAAAATTAGAGTTCGCACAAAATGAAAGGACACATGCTTGAGATTAAAAAATTAAAAATACTCATGATAGAGAGTAATATGAATAAATGTGATGAACCCGCGACGT
>BLSH010472067.1:68875-85252 GCA_018402905.1 Glandirana rugosa
GTCAAACGTCGGTCACTGTGTCCACCCCCGTCAAACGTCGGGCACTGTACCAACCCCCGTCAAACGTCCTGCCCCCACCTGTGTCACTGGCTGCAAACTGCCCCCATCTGTGTCACTGGCTGCAAACTGCCCCACCTGTGTCACTAGCTGCAAACTGCCCCAACTGTATCACTGGCTGCAAACTGCCCCAACTGTGTCACTGGCTGCATAACTGCCCCCACCTGTGTTATTGACTGCATAAGTGCCCCCACCTGTGATACTGGCTGCAATTTACCCCCACCTGTGATACTGGCTTCAATTTTACCCCACCTGTGATGCTGAGCTGTATACTGTGTCCTTTGATGCTGAGCTGTATACTGTGTCCTGTGATGCTGAGCTGTATACTGTGTCCTTTGATGCTGAGCTGTATACTGTGTCCTGTGATGCTGGGTCTGTATACTGTGTCCTGTGATGCTGAGCTGTGTACTCATGACATAATATGTGGAATACAGGGGATGGAGTGGGTGGGGCCTGTAGGAGGGTTCAAAAAGGAAGGGAGGTTCCTGGCACCCCCCCCATCCTAAAACTTCACCAGCCGCCTCTGGTCTATACTGTCTTCACCCAGTGGGGGAGGCTTCCCCCGCCCCCCCCCTAATGTCAGGAGCAGACAATAGCTCAGCAGGAGGGATTCCACAGCACTTTCTGTGTTGATGGGGGGAATCCTGTGGAAGGCCCCAGGAGCCGCTGGGCAGCGTTCCCCTCCTATTGGCCGCCAACGCGTGACTGCTCTCCCCTGTTTCTCGGGAGTTGGTGACGGAGACGTAGATGCCTTAAGCCTTGCCCTCCTCCCCCTCCAAGGTACGCCCTTGCCCCAGGGCCTTGAGGGGATTGCAGTCCGTGTGGTGGCCGGGGAGGTGGCACAGGCGCGGTGTTTCTGGTTTTTCCCGGGCTCGTGTCGGTGACGTCACATGCCGACACGAGCGGACGGCTTTATATGCCAGCTCCATGTAACGAATCCCTCACTTGGCTGCAAGAGGGTTACAGAGGCGCTCTGAGGTCTTCCTACTTTTGGGTAAATTGAAGCTTTTGTTTTGATATAGCCTATTTGCTCTAATCTTCTGTTAGATAGTAACTTTTCGTTTTTTGATTTTGCATATATCTAGCTGGTTCCCTTGGAGGGCGCTTTTTGCCCTGTTTTAAAAGGGCCAGAAGTTAAAGTTAAACTTGATGTGCTATGGTATTATAGTCCTTTTTTATGTACTTCTTATGGATTCGAGTTATTGAAAGGATTTGATTAGATTCAGTATTTTTGCAGCCATTCCTTACTATTTTTCTTTTTTATATTCTTTCTAGCCGACACCATTGTGGTTTCCCTAAGTGGTGAGGCTTCTTTAGATGTCCTCTATGCTTGATCGATCTACATCCCTGGTATTAGTAAGTGTCATTTGTATTTTTGCAGGTATAACTGCCAACATAGGAGGGGACCATTTTTGGCCCTCCTCTCTATATTAATCTATCTTGGCAATTTGTGAAACATCTGTTCCCCTTTTTTTGTTTACATAGTCTCTGTTCAGCACTTAGGATAATCAGCTGGTTTTGTGGGGCCGTCTATGGGCATGCAGGGGCTCCCTGGTGTGATGTGCATAACGGTCTGGGACCTGGTGTGCGTCTGATCCTGGTGATTGAGCCAAGTTGTAAGAGGTGAACGTACCCATAAAAGTATCTCTTCAGTAAAAAATTAAGTTTTAGTTATGTGCTAACCCTTTTTTTGTTATATAGCATTAAGTACTTTTATGGTGGCCCGCTAAAATCCCTGATGAAGCCACACATTGGCGAAACATGTAGGATATGGACCATTATGTGATGCTGCCATCACTAGTCTTGTACAGTATGGCAATTATTTTTAATACAGATTGTACTGTATTGAACTGGTATTGTATCAATGTACATACCTTTCTTTTAAAAAATTGTATGAATAAAAAAGATGTTTTTTATAAACAAACGGTTGTGAATTGAATCAAGGCACCGTCATAATCCCACCCACTTTTTTCTTCCCTTTTTCCCTTTAAAAAATTAAACATGACATATACGGGATGAGGTGCTGACATATATTGTGTTGCTATGTCACCTGACTTACAATCTACTAACATACACTTATTGTTTTTTATTTTTAACCAAAAACATGTAGCAGAATACATATTGGCCCAAATTGATGAAGAAATTTGATTTTATTTTACATTTTTTTTTTTTATTGGGTATGTTTTATAGCAGTGTTCCCCAACCCAGTCCTCAAGGCCCACCAACAGGTCATGTTTTCAGGATTTCCATTATTTTGCACAGGTGATTTGATCAGTTTTACTGCCTTAGTAATTACCACAGCTGATTCATCTGAGGGAAATCCTGAAAACATGACCTGTTGGTGGGCCTTGAGGACTGGGTTGGGGAACACTGTTTTATAGCATAAAATAAAAAATATTGTATTTTTTTTTCTCAAAATTGTCGCTCTTTTTTGTTTATAGTGCAAAAAGGGACATCAAATCTATTTGGGTACAACATCAGTTACAAAAAAACATGGATGAACCAAATCAACCATAGGGGTTAAACATAGGACTTTAAAGGATTGGTGTAAGGTCAAAGTGAGCACAGAGCACAGACTACCATATTATAAAATTGGATACTTTATTTTTGCATATTTAAAATCATATATTTGTTAAAGGATAACATTACAGCCATACACAATAATTCCAGTATGTGTGTGTATACATACAGTAATACATAGAGAGCAATTCAGGTGGAATAATAATCAACGTTTCGCAAAGTTAATTGCTTCTTCAGGATTTATTCCCCTTTTTGTCATGCTTATCTATTAATCAAAGCACAGAATATCAGTATATTCCAAACATTGTTCATATAACACAAAAAAAAAAAAAAAATAACATTGACTTATCTTGTAGATGTTGTGCTCACCCGTTCTCTCTTGGTGTTACCAGCATGGCCACGCCGCTAGTGTCCAATTGATCAAGGGTAGAAACCCCCAAGGCTCCCTCCCCTTCATAGGCAGGTGGTGCCAGGTCCACCTCCCACAGGCTGGATGGGCAACAGATTATCCCTCAGTTGTGGCCACAGCTTATTTGGTTCAATCCAGATTCAATGTCTATAAAACAGGTATATGTCCATTTACAACGGCCCATGTGTAACAGCATTCTATCTAACCCGTATATATTGGGGGCCATCCTTGCTTTCTGCCTCATAAGGGGTGCATCTCATTGGTCCCAGGGGGTGCCAATTAAATACTATGTATTCCGGACTGAAGACGGGGGAGGGAAAAACCAACCCCCATCCTTATCTACACCTGTCCCCCCATATCCAAGGACATGTGCCCCAATACCGGTCCTGCTCCTCACAAAAATACCCAACCTGCAACACAAGTTCCATGTCTGCCCTTACCAAGGATTCGTCCAGGCGGGGAAAACGCAGCAGCGGGGCTTCCATGCCTCCTCGCTTAGCTGCGCTCCCGGCCTTAATGAGGGTAGTCAATGCGGAAGTGACGGATCCGAACGGCTCCCCTAGCGTCACTTCTGCATCGGCGTCTGTGTGACGGCGCATGCGCGACGTCCCCGAGGCCGGCGGATACGACCGCATCCGCCGCCGTCATGGGACATCGGGCATCACCGCCTCCCCCAGGTGTATAGGCACCTGGGGGGGATAGAGCGAGGGCAGGGCCTTAGAACAAGCTCCACCACTCCTCCCAGACGTCCGCATTGCCCACCCCTTTCCCACAAAAGAGTGGGGAGATATGGGAAGTTAATCCATCGGACCAGGACCTCACACAGCGCCACCCGCTGGCAACCACAACAGAGAACTTGATATAAAACAGTCATAGAACAGTTACATCTGTTAGAATACCAAAAGAAAAAGAAAATGAAAATGTAATTATACTGAGCTCATATAAAGAAAAAATATTACAATCTAGGTACAATTACCAACATAAACATCATTGCTCATGCCCAGATCAAACACAACAAAACAGCAAACAGGACAACAAACAAAAATCATGTATGAGGGATTCATAAGTTAGTCCATTATCCTGATCCCTGGCCAGGAGAACCACTTTTTAGAGGAACGCATTAAACGTAAGGGATGTGTTTAAACCTGGGTACTCAGTAGCACTTTGGTTATATATCCATTTTGCCTCCTTCCTTAGGATTGCTGCATCCCAATTCCCACCCCGGGGATTCGGGTATACCCTTTCCAACACAAAAAATTATACAAATAGAGGGTCAAAACTATGGTTGAGCCCCAGGTGTTTACATATGGGGGTGTACATTAGTCCCGCATCCACATAATAAAGGTGATCCTGTATCTTTTTACTTAAGGTCCTTTTAGTTTTTACCTATATAAAAGGCACTGCATTTGCAGTTGGCCATATACACCACTCCTTCGGTCTGGCAGTCAGCATAGGCCCTGGATCTGATACTGCCTCTCCTGGGCAGTTGGTGCGTGGCTGGCACCTTCATTGATCCAGGGACATTGCGTACAGCCCCCACATTTAAATGTACCCAATACTCCAATGGCTCCCACATCTGGGATCAAGGGTATAAGATGACTATGGACCAGTTTGTCCCTCAATGATGGAGCCCTCCTATAGACCACCTTGGGACGGTCCCTAATGTACCTAGAGACAACCACATCGTCTGCCAAGAAGTGCCAATTCCTTTGTAACATATCTCTAAATGTCTGTTGTTGGATACTGTACGTGGTGACAAGTTTCGTGGTGCCCAGATTGGCACTTTTCTTGTTTTGGGTACAACGTCACATGACCGCGCAATTGTCAGTTAAAGTAATGCAGTGCCGAATCGCAAAAAACGGCCTGGTCATGAAGGGGGTAAATTCTAAAGCAGCAGTGATATTAGGTAATGTTAGTAAATCTTATCTGGGCACCTCCATCATGAACAGAACATGAGAATAATGTTGGAGAATATCCTGGTAGTAATAAGTGTTCCCTATCACCCTGGCACTGGCTTACATCTTTCTAGCAGTGAGTGAAGAGGGCTGTGAATATTATGATAGTTGTACAATGTGAAGTTTATTATACATCATCCTACAGACAGCTAGGTGTAGGGAGGAGACAGCCATGTCCAATCAGCTCTGATCACATTTACATTGATGTCTGCACTCTGTATTTAATACACAGGGGAGATAGAATCCAATCCAGAGATCTCTGGCTGAGTCACCTGCACCATGTCGTGGTCGGCCCTCTTCATCTCCTCTCTATTATTCTGCACAAGTAAGAGGGGGAAATGGGTTATTAATGTCTAAGCTGGAGACCAGCTATAGGGGAAAGAGGGTGTTTAATGTACAGATTACAAGTGATCCCTGCTGGACTTTTTATATGAATTTATTTCTGTATTTCAGATTGTGCTGCTCAGGTGAGTGTGACCCAGCCAGCCGCTCAATCAGTCTTTCCTGGGAACACGGTGACATTGTCTTGTACAGTTACTGGGTTCAGTATAGATCGCCTTGTGTACTGGTATCAGCAGAAGACAGGGGACAGACCCCGGTATCTGTTGCGATATTACAGGGACAGTGACAAACACCAAGGGCCCGGGGTCCCTGATCGCTTCTCTGGATACATGGACACCTCAAAGAACTCAGGATATTTAACCATTAAGTCAGTGATGTTAGAAGACGATGCAGATTATTATTGTGCTATGTGGTATCCTGCTGGCAACATGTTGCACACCGTTACAGTCTAAGGAGGAAGTTATACACATTACTTGCACAGGACTGGGTTATTTTCCAAAAGCAGAATATATTGTAGATATTCTATTGAATATTTTTTTTTTTAGTTTTTTTTTGTATTGTGTTTATTAATTATTTTGTCATATTTAAATTTGGAGCAGTAGCAAGGTAGGATGCCAAGACATGAATAGGTATTTAAAGATAATTCCATGGTCCCTTGAAGTAGAACATTTGTACACACCAAACAATGCTACTGTCAGGGACATTACAAGATTTAAAAAAATTATCCTTGAATTTACCATTTCTTATGATAATTTCTAGCACATACTAGGTCCCTACATTTGAATTGTCTTCCAGTCTTGCATTGGGAAGTGCACTAACACTCAGTGGGTAATGTTTCAGAGTTCCATGGTTAGTCAGCTTGAAAAACCACACAAGTCCATGTGGTTCAACCAAATAAAAAAATAAATAAATAGAAAATAGAAAACATCCATATACAGAACCCTAAACCACACCATTGACTCAGAGTAATGCAAACAGCAACCCCCATACAGAATGGTCCAATGCAGTAAAAGATAGCGGGCGGGTAGTGGTAGCGGAGGGGGGGAACGGTGCTGGCAGGGAGCAGGGAATCCATACACAAGATACAAGACCTTCACCGCCCGGGGATTCCCTGCTTTGTCCCCGGCCGCGTCTTGTAATGATCCCTGCTCTGCACATTTGTGCTCCGGTGATAAACGCACATATGTGCTCTGGTAATAAAAGCACATATATGCTCCGGTGACAAACGCACATATGTGCTCCGATGACTAACCAACATATGTGCTCTGGTGGAATAAACGCATATATGTGCTCCAGTGACAAGCGCACATATGTGCTCTGGTGGAATAAACGTACATATGTGCTCTTGTGACAAATGCACATATGTGCTCCGGTGGAATAAATGCACATATGTGCTCTTGTGACAAATGCACATATGTGCTCCGGTGGAATAAATGCACATATGTGCTTCGGTGACATACGCACATATGTGCTCTGGTGGAATAAACGTACATATGTGCTCTTGTGACAAATGCACATATGTGCTCCGGTGGAATAAATGCACATATGTGCTCCGGTGGAATAAATGCACATATGTGCTCCGGTGACATACGCAGATATGTGCTCCGGTGGAATAAATGCACATATGTGCTCTGATGATATAAACACACATGTGTGCTCTGATGATATGAATGCACATATGGGCCCTGATGATTACAGCAGAGTACAGTGTGTATAATATATCATTATGGGATGTGTCTACAGTTCAGTAATGATTACAGAAAGTAAGGGCAATATGTTTATCTCCTGTGGCTGGAGGGGAGAGAATACACATGCTGTGTGTCACTGGTTAGTGGGCCTGGCTGCAGAATGAGGGGTCTGATTCATGTTGAAGTGGGCTTGTCCACATTTACATGTACAGGCTAGTGTACCTCCCACATTCACTGAAATGTGCAATGCATGATGGGAAATGTAGTGTAAACAGAAAGAAGAATATATGATGCAATCACTCTTCTACTGAGCTTGCCTTGCAGAATACATAATGCATCATTTGAATCACAGAGCTGACTTCCTGTAGATTAAATTGGACATATCTCTTCAATGATAAGGAATTTCACAAATGTAATGAGTGTTTAGTGTAGGGAGGTGTGCTAATGAGGGATTTTTTTTTAAATCCCGGAGTTCTGCTTTAAAGCAAGATGGGCAGATGTATCTGTACATAATGGAAAGGTGTATTCAGTCACCACATGCCTTATTCATATTACATAAAAAATCTAAAAACAAAGTTTCACTAATTTTCAATCCAACATCACCATGCATTAAATGCCCATTTGTTCCCCCTGGCAGCCTTTGGCATTAACTCAGGCATATGAGTTAATGAATTTTATTGAAGAAAAGTTTTCAAGAAATAGTTATTGTGGGAGGTTACAATAGGTGATAACATGCCTCTGGTGGCAACTGAGGTGGGATCATACAGCAATATAGACACATGTACAGAAGAACATTTACAAAGCATGTTACTTAAAGAGGAAGTAAACCCTGATGGGTTTTACTTCCTCTTTTACCCTGGAATGTAAAAACATAATGGGCTAATATGCGATGCATACTAGCCCATTATGTTTTTACATTCCAGGGTAACATAGAGGAAGTCACATCGCATATTAGCCCATTATGTGTCACTTACCTGCATTGGAAGCCTGCGGTGTCCTGCGGTGTCCATCGATATCCCTGCTCCAGGCCGCATCCATCTTCTGCCCCTCTTCCTTCCGGGGCTGCAATCGCTGGCTCTGTGACTTGCCGGATTCGCATGACGTCACTCTCGCGCATGCGCGCGGGAGCCGCCAGTCACAGCACGATCTCAGTGAAGAAACGGCACTGAGGCTGTTTCTTCACTGCCCAATGATGTAGGCACATCACACTAAACTGTATATCTCCTGAACCGAGCAGGTTTGGGAGATATGCAGGTCACCTATAGGTTAGCCTTATTGTAGGCTTACCTGTAGGTTAAAGTGGTTGCCACGGGTTGACAACCAAGAGAGAGCAACAATTCTCAGAAAGAGAGGAAGGGAGCAGAAAGTGGGACCAAAGAAGGAAAGATAGAGGGGGTCGGGTGGGCTACCTGGAGTCATTAGTAGACCAGACTCCAGATATTTGGATGCATCTATTCATCCTAGAGAACCCTTAAGTGTTGATCAAATTCACACAGCACATACCATTTTTTTAAATGTAGGCATGGTATCTAGCAGTTTAGCTATTCATTTTTCATTGGAGATAGTCCAGTGGAGTTTGGACTTCATATCAGCTATGGTAAAGGATCTAGAGTGGGGAAAAGTGTTCTCCTTTATCATATATGGCATGTGTGGTTGTATATAGACAACACAATATACATGATTTTGTAAAACATCACATATCTTTTTCTTGATCTAAGGAAATCCATTCTAGTGCAAAGTCTCACATTTCATGTATAGTTTTTCTCCCATGACTGTTTTGGAGTCATATAATGATTGATCAAAGAAAAGAAAGTGGATTATTTTAAAAGGCAAGATGAGCATATGTATCTATAAGCATAGAATGTATAAGGGGTCTGAAGGACAAGTAGGATGGTTAGAAACAAACACATCTCCTATACAACCCCTCTTGGACTTTGTCCTTTGCTGTCCCAATAATAATGTAACCCCTTCAATGCCTATATAACTGAAGGCATGCATTCATGGTAACTTTCTATAAGTGACTTTCTGGAAGAAGGAGTAGACAGCGCCTCCATATTCCTCATCTTCACCCTAAGGGGACATTCCTGGTAGCATCTCGTAAAGCCGCCATCACTCTGGAACTATGCTATTCAAAATTCATTCTTTCCATGTCCTAGCACAATTTCCAAAATTGAATTTAAGAAGCTTGATTTACAAATTCAAAAATTGTAATCACACCATACAGGATTTTATAGACTTCAGATTCATAGATATAATATATATATATATATATATATAACTAAACCTAAAGCAGTGGTGCAGCTGCATATGCAGAAAGTAATTCTGATGACCTGTATACCACGTGGGTTAATCAATGCTGAAAGCCAAATTAGCATATATGCAAAAAAGGTCCCAAGCGAGGGCAAAGTGGCTTTATGAATGACTCAAGTCTGACAGGTCACTAAATGGAAATAGAATCAAATTGTATTGTGTAAATATACCATGATTAAAATCTCAAACTGAGGGCACTCCCAGTGTGTGAGGTGCCATCCAATACCAATACACAATGGGGTAACACGAAACATATAGACCACGGACTAACAAACACCAATAAACAGACAGACAAATAAACGTTCGGACACCAGTGAAATTGCACTGTCTGTGCCGCCGGGGGAACAAATAGTATCCCCTTATATATGAAAAGGTGTAAGGTGGCTCGGGCACTCCAGTGCCTCTGGTGGCATATGCGGTGTATATGCTAAGACTTCGGGAGGGGTGTGTGAAGAGCAATATCCCTGAGCCTAACACCGCTTGGTACAGCGGAAGGGGGGGGGGTAGTAGAAGTAGTTTTTCTACTACCCCTCCCCCTTATATATATCCCCTTGTCCTTATAAGGGGATACTATTTGTTCCCCCAGGTGGTACAGACACTGCAATTTCACTGGCGTCCGGACATTTATTTGTGTGTTTATTGTTGTTTGTTAGTCCTTGGTCTATATGTTTCGTGTTACCCCATTGTGTATTGGTATTAGTGCCCTCAGTTTGAGTTTTTAATCATGGTATATTTACACAATAAAATTTGATACTATTTCCAGTTAGTGACCTGTCAGACTTGAGTCATTCATAAAGCCACTTTGCCCTCGCTTGGGACCTTTTTTGCATATATATATACACAGTATCTCACAAAAGTGAGCACACCCCTCACATTTTTGTAAATATTTTATTCTATCTTTTCATGTGACAACACTGACGAAATGACACATTGCTACAATGTAAAGTAATGAGTGCACAGCTTGTATAACAGTGTAAATTTGCTGTCCCCTCAAAATAACTCAACACACAGCCATTAATGTCTAAACCGCTGGCAACAAAAGTGAGTACACCCCTAAGTGAAAATGTAAAAATTGGGCCCAAAGTGTCAATATTTTGTGTGGCCACCATTATTTTCCAGCACTGCGTTAACCCTCTTGGGCATGGAGTTCACCAGAGCTTCACAGGTTGCCACTGGAGTCCTCTTCCACTCCTCCATGACGACATCACAGAGCTGGTGGATGTTAGAGACCTTGTGCTCCTCCACCTGCTGTTTGAGGATGCCCCACCGATGCTCAATAGGGTTTAGGCCTGGAGACATGCTTGGCAAGTCCATCAACTTTACCCTCAGCTTCTTTAGCAAGGCAGTGGTCATCTTGGAGGTGTCTTTGGGGTCGTTATCATGTTGGAATACTGCCCTGCAGCCCACTCTCCGAAGGGAGGGGTTCATGCTCTGCTTCAGTATCTCACAGTACATGTTGGCATTCATGGTTCCCTCAATGAACTGTAGCTCCCAGTGCTGGCAGCACTCATGCAGCCCCAGGCCATGACACTCCCACCACCATGCTTGACTGTAGGCAAGACACACTTGTCTTTATACTCATCACCTGGTTGCTGCCACACATGCTTGACATCTGAACCAAATACGTTTATTTTGGTCTCATCAGAGCACAGGACATGGTTCCAGTAATTAATGTCCTTAGTCTGCTTGTCTTCAGCAAACTGTTTGTGAGTTTTCTTTTGCATTATCTTTAGAAGAGTCTTCCTTCTGGGGTGACAGCCATGCAGACCAATTTGATGTAGTGTGTGGCGTATGGTCTGAACACTTACAGGCTGAACCCCCACCCTTCAACCTCTGCAGCAATGCTGGCAGCACTCATCTGTCTATTTCCCAAAGACAACCTCTAGATATGACGCTGAGCACGTGCACTGATCTTCTTTGGTCCACCATGGTGAGGCCTATTCTGAGTGGTACCTGTCCTGTTAAACCCCTAAATGGTCTTGGCCATCATGCAGCAGCTCAGTTTCAGGTTTTTGGCAATCTTCTTATAGCCTAGGCCATCTTTATGTAGAGCAACAATTCTTTTTTTCAGATCCTCAGAGAGTTCTTTGCCATGAGGTGCCATGTTGAACTTCCAGTGACCAGTATGAGAGAGTGACAGCGATAACAACAAATGTAATACACCTGCTCCCTATTCACACCAAAGACCTTGTAACACTAATGAGTCACATGACACCGGGGAGGGAAAATGGCTAATAGGGCCCAATTTGGACATTTTCACTTGGGGGTGTACTCACTTTTGTTGCCAGTGGTTTAGACATTAACCAGTTGCCGACCGCCGATCGGCATCTGACGGCGGCAAAGTGGCTCGTTCCCGCCAATCGCCGTCATACGACGGCGGCTGCGGGAACGAGTTTAGTGAGCGCGCGCGCGCCGCCGGAGGTGCGCCCGCGCGCTCACTGTGTCCAGGGGGGGCCAGGGAGTGGGTGCGGCAGAGGTCCGTGTATGTAAACACGGACCTCCGCTCTGTGTGAGGGGGAAGGGCTGTGATCACAGCCTTCCTTTACGTGAAGGCTGTGACCACTTCCCTTCCCCAGCTAGGCAAGCCCCCATACAGTTAGAACACGCCCAGGGAACATAGTTAACCCTTATCGCGCCCCCTGCAGGTTAACCCCTTCACTGCCAATGGCATTTACACAGTAATCAGTGCATTTTTATAGCACTGATCGCTGTATAAATGCCAATGGTCCCAAAAAAGTGTCAAAATGGTCCGACATGTCCGCTGAAATATCGCAGTACCGCAAAAAATCGCAGATCGCCGCCATTTTTAGTAAAAAATAAAAAAAAATTAAAAACCCCAAAAATGAATTCTCATCATCCGTAAACGCAACCACTTTTGCGCAAACCAATTAATAAACGGCGATTGCGATTTTTTTTATCGCAAATATGAGGAAGAATATAAATTGGCCAAAAACGGTGAAAAAAAATGTTTTATATTTTTTTTTTTGATTTGTATTTTAGGAAAAAGTTAGAAATTTGTTTTTTTTTGCAAAATTGTCGCTCTTCTTTTGTTTATAGCGGCGATCAGAAATGACGCGGCGGTGATCAAATACCACCAAAAGAAAGCTCTATTTGTGGGAAAAAAAGGACGCAAATTTCGTTTGGGTACAACGTCGCACGACCGCGCAATTGTCAGTTAAAGCGACGCAGCGCCGAATCGCAAAAAGGGCTCCGGTCCTAAAGCTGGAAATCCTTCCGGGGCTGAAGTGGTTAATGGCTGTGTGTTGAGTTATTTTAAGGGGACAGCAAATTTACACTGTTATACAAGCTGTACACTCACTACTTTACATTGTAGCAAAGTGTAATTTCTTCGATGTTGTCACATGAAAAGATAGAATAAAATATTTACAAAAATGTGAGGGGTGTACTCACTTTTGTGAGATACTGTAACATTATCTTTATTACAAATTTAGATAAAACAACATTAAACATGGTCAGCTGATGCATTCATGTTTCTTGTGGAAACCATCAGATTACCACATATGTTATATGGCTATCATCATTACCTTATTGGAATTCACAAGTATCCAAAAGGTAATCAGCCACAAATGCAAAAGAAAAGATCCCAAGGCTGTCATCCATGGGCCATTGTAAATTTGAGGTTGAAAGAATTCACATTGATAAATGTCAGACATTTGTGCAACAGTTCAACTGGACTATCCCAATTTTGTTATTGTATATTTGTTATTTGTATACTGGACTGGTTGCTTTGACAAAAAAATTGATTGATGACCTGAGGACATTTATGGTGAGGGATGGAGCTATAAAAAAAACTCCACATTTATAGTTTTTTTTTTTTTTTGTTTCAATAACGCTTTATTAAGAGGTTTGTTACAGAAAAAATGTATATTGCGTCTTTAGTCAGAAAAATATTCAAGTGATTGCAGTTTCCAAATTACATGAGCATGAAAAAAAGTACATTTCACACCTGAAGCATGTTTTTTCAGAAAGGAGTTAGGAAATGGGATCAAGAGAGGGGGAGAGGAGAAAAAAGGGGGTTTAGATCATGGGGGTTGTTTGTTAATGGTAATATTTCTTAGTTGGGTGTATGGGTTGAGTTAGGTAAAGTAGTGTGGTTGTTTAAAGGTATTTCTGTGTGAATGTGTGTTTAAGATCCTGGGTTAATAATGAGTGTATAGGTGTACTCTGATGTGATAGGTGTTTCAACCTAATAATAGCTTGTATTCTTCTGATGATTTGAAGAGAGTCCAACTATACCACATTTTGTGAAATTGTGAGGTGCTTTCTTTTTTAATTGCCAGAGTTTCTTCCATTTCATGGATCGAGTTCACTTTGTGTATCCATTCTTTTATGGATGGGGTGGTTGGGGATCTCCAGTGTAGCGGGATAAGTGCCTTGGCTGCGTTTAAAAAATGTCTCAATAGGGATTTTTTATATTTTCTGTATGAAAGGTTGTTTATGTGTAAGAGACAATGTGCTGCGTCTAGTTTTGCGTTTGAGTCAGTGATTTTAGTTGACCATTTTGTTACTTCGGTCCAGAATTTTTGGATCTCTTCGCAGGACCACCATAGGTGCAGGAAGGTTCCTACCTCTTTGTGGCATCTCCAGCATGAGTCTGAAAGTTCAGGTGACCATTTTTTGAGTATCACCGGAGTGGTGTACCAGTGGTTGCGTATTTTAAAGGATGTTTCTTGCATACGGGTGCTAAGAGAACATTTGTGGGAGAATACACACGCCTTTTTCCATTGGTCATCTGAAATGTTAATTTGGAGGTCCGCCTCCCAGATTTCTTTGTGTTTATCTCTGAAATCAGAGCAAGGCTGGGAGATCCACTTGTAAGCTAAAGAGGTGGCACCTTTAAGGGGATGTCGGTCTTTTATTATTTTTTCAAAATAGGTTAGTGGTCTGGCCAAGAGATTTTTGTTTTTATTATTCCGGACGAAGTCATATATTTGTAGATATGTCCAATAGTTTAGTGTGTGGTCAGGGATTTTTTGTTTAAGTTGGGTGTATGTTAAGATCTTGTCGTTGTTAAAACAGTCTTTCGCCAGCAGGGGTGTGTCAGGGTCCGTTTTTAGGGTGTTAATCTTATCAGAGCCTGGAGGGAATTCGGGGTTGCCCGAGATAGCTGTGAGAGGGCTTGTTATTGTGGTGATCTTGTGTTGTTCAGTTATTTTTTGAAAGATTTTTAATGTTGTGAATATTACTGGATTGGATCTAATTTTTTGGGGGTAAAATTTGGGAGAGGTCCACGGGAGGAATTTGGTGTTTATTGATGGGTCAATTTCTTCTAAGTTTACCCAATCTTTGTTGTTGGCATGGCAATGCCAATCGATTACTCTAGTGATATGTGTGGCATGATAGTATTTTTGAAAATCAGGAATGCCTAGACCGCCTTTCTCTTTGGGATATGTGAGTTGTTTCCATTGCAGTCTGGGTCTTTTGTGAGCCCAAATAAAGCTTTTTTGGGCTCTATTAAGCCTTTTAAAGAATTCTTGTGGGATTTCTAACTGGAGTGTGTGAAAGAGGTATAGGAGCCTGGGTAGTATTGCCATTTTTAATATTGCTGCTCTGCTGAACCATGAGAATTGTTTGGTATTCCAGTTTTTGAGGTCTGTTTCAATCTTTTTTAGTAGTGGGAGGAAGTTATGTTGGTATAAGTCTTTTGGGTCTCGTGTTAGTTTTATGCCTAGGTATTTTAGGGAGTCTTTTTCCCACCTGTAAGGGCAATTTTGTCTCGTTAGCTTTTCGAGGTCGGGTGTGAGTGAGAGGTTCATTGCTTCTGATTTACTACTGTTTATTTTGAAGTTTGATAAGATTTTGTAATGGTTTAGAATTTTGTTTAGGTTTGGTATAGATATATGAGGTTGGGAGATGAAGAACAGTAAGTCGTCAGCATATGCTGCTAATTTGAGTTCTCTTTGGTTAATTTCAATTCCGTGTATGTCTGGGCTGTTGTTGATGGATCTAATGAGGGGTTCAAGTGATAAAATAAACAGAAGTGGGGAAAGCGGGCAACCTTGCCTTGTACCGTTTTTGATTGGGAATGGTTCTGAAAGGAGATTATTAACTTTGACTTTGGCTGTAGGGTTAGTGTACAAGGATTGAATCCAGGTTAGTGCTTTGGTTTCTAGTCCTATATGTTCGCATGTCGCAAACATGAAGTCCCATGCGACTCTGTCAAAGGCCTTCTCTGCGTCAGTTGACAAAAGAAGGCCCTTGCAGTCTCCCTTTCTCATTCTGTGTATTATATTTAATGTTTTGATAGTGTTATCTTTGGCTTCGTGCCCTGGCATGAATCCAACTTGTTCTTTCCCTATGATTTTGTGTAAGAAGGGCTTGAGTCTGTTTGCAAGGATTGTTGCGAGAATTTTTAGGTCTATATTCAAAAGAGAAATGGGTCTGTAGTTGGCGCAGTTTTGGTGGTCCTTCACATTTATAGTTGATAAAATTGCATTGTCAGGAACCCAAAGGCCTTTGGTCCTTTGTAAAAAGTAAATTGTGCTTTGATATATGAAGGTAGATGAAAGGAAGGGGTTACTGTATCCTCGGCTTGCTCCTGGACCTCCAACAGTCACCTTCATGTTTATCAGACATGTCTGAAGATAATTTGCGTAGATAATAAGGACACGCACAGAACAATAGTTAAGCAGGGAATTGTGTATATTGTGACGCATGGGAGGCACCCTTTATAAGGCAGTACACGTCACAGATCATTCAAGAAATGGCACATGCGTACATCATCAAGCAGTAAAAACTGGTAAAAACAGGTGTTCTTTGTTACAAGATACAAAGGGTACATTAGCTGCAGAATATTGTTACAAAATACATTGTGTGACTAGCTGACTTCAGCTATTTCATGAGAGCTGAGCATAAGACATTCTCTCAAGCTAAGGCCAGAAACAAGCCAGACTAACAGATATTTAAAGTGGAACCCTAACATATAAAATGGATACTATCAAATCCTTTCAAATCCCCTCTTAAATCATGAATATGACTTCTATAGCTTTGAGATTTCTTGGGGCACTTTAGTCTGATCCTTATGTTTACACTGACCCATATAAAGCTTGAGATATTGGGTGTATGCATGAGAGGG
>BLSH010472068.1:29149-47110 GCA_018402905.1 Glandirana rugosa
GCGCGCGCCCCCTGGTGGGCAAAATGCGAATCGCCGCCTATTTACGTCGATTCGCGCCCAGCTCCCCGACTGCCGCCGTGAAAAGACGGCGCGCGGTGGGGAAGCGGTTAAAGAGGAAGTAAACCCTGGTGGGTTTTACTTCCTCTATTTTACCCTGGGATGTAAAAGCATAATGGGCTACTATGCATCGCATATTAGCCCATTATGTGTCACTTACCTGCATTGGAAGCCTGCGGTGTGCAGCGATGTCCCCGCTCCAGGCCACATCCATCTTCTGCCCCTCTTCCTTCCGGGGCTGCAGTTGCCGGCTCTGTGACTGGCCGGAGTCGCGTGATGTCACTCTCATGAGCATGGGAGCCGCCAGTCACAGCACGATCTCAGTGAAGAAACGGCACTGAGGCCGTTTCTTCACTGCGCATGTGCCCAATGACCTAGGCACATCACACTACACTGCATATCTCCTAAACTGTGCAGGTTTGGGAGATATGCAGGGCACCTATAGGTAAGCCTTATTATAGTCTTACCTGTAGGTTAAAGTGGTTGTCACGGGTTGACAATCACGAGAGAGCAGCAATTCTCAGAAAGAGAGGAAGGGAGCAGAAAGTGGGACCAAAGAAGGAAAGATAGAGGGGGTCGGGTGGGCTGCCTGGAGTCAATAGTAGACCAGACTCCAGATATTTGGATGCATCTATTCATCCTAGAGAACCATTAAGTGTTGATCAAATTCACACAGCACATACCATTTTTTAACTTTAGGCATGGTATCTAGCAGTTTAGCTATTCATTTTTCATTGGAGATAGTCCAGTGGAGTTTGGACTTCATATCAGCTATGGTAAAGGATCAAGAGTGGGGAAAAGTGTTCTCCTTTATCATATATGGCATGTGTGGTTGTATATAGACAACACAATATACATGATTTTGTAAAACATCACATTATCTTTTACTTGATCTAAGGAAATCCATTCTAGTGCAAAGTCTCACATTTCATGTATAGTTTTTCTCCCATGACTGTTTTGGAGTCATATAATGATTGATCAAAGAAAAGAAAGTGGATTATTTTAAAAGGCAAGATGAGCATATGTATCTATAAGCATGGGATGTATAAGGGGTCTGAAGGACAAGTAGGATGGTTAGAATCAAACACATCTCCTATACAGCCCCTCTTGGACTTTGTCCTTTGCTGTCCCAATAATAATGTAACCCCTTCAATGCCTATATAACTGAAGGCATGCATTCATGATAACTTTCTAAAAGGTGACTTTCTGCAAGAAGAAGGAGTAGACAGCGCCTCCATATTCCTCATCTTCACCCTAAGGGGACATTCCTGATAGCACAAGCGTTTCACTGGTTTGCCCTTAGAAGCCATCACAGCCATGCCTACTAATGGCATGGCTGTGATTGGCCAGTGCACCATGTGACCCAGCCTCTATACGGGGCTGGAGTCACCGTGCTGCATGTCATATGCTCTAAGGATAGTTTAGGGAGAGGATGCTGCTGGCTCTGTGAGGGACAGATTGCAGATATTATATAACATCTCATCCTGCATTACTGAACGATCTGATTGTGGACTAGGGAGAGATTACTAGTACTGCTGATTTGAGGAACAGATTGCAGACCTCATCCTGCTGCACAGAACGATCTGACTGGACTAGGTAGAGTCTACTGCTTTGAGGGACAGATTATTGTTCTAAAATCATCTGCAAGTTCTATAGGGAAAGGTTCCAGCTGTTGCTTTAAGGGACAGATTATTGTTCTAAAATCATTTCCAAGTTCTATAGGGAAAGTTTCCAGCTGTTGCTTTAAGGGACAGATTATTGTTCTAAAATCATTTCCAAGTTCTCTAGGGAAAGGTTCCAGCTGTTGCTTTAAGGGACAGATTATTGTTCTAAAATCATCTCCAAGTTCTATAGGGAAAGGTTATTCCAGCTGTTGCTTAGAGGGACAGATTATTGTTCTAAAATCATCTCCTAGTTCTATAGGGAGAGGTTCCTGCTGTTGCTTAAAGGGACAGGTTATTGTTTCTTGCACAAAATTAAAAAGTGCATCTACATTGCTGGTTTAAAAAAATAAAAATTCTAAAAACTACATTTGCGGTCAGCGGTGCATTTCTTGCACAAAAATAAAAAAAATGTCTACATTACTGGTTTAAAAAAAAAAAAATATTCTAAAAACTACATTTGTGGCCAGCGGTGCATTTCTTGCACAAAAATAAAAAAAAACAGTGTTGGCTACCTCCTCCTCCTCCACCGCCACTTCCACCGCCTCCTCAACCTCCAAATACACATCCACCTCCATTTTTTATTTTTTTATGTGATTTTAGCTTAAAAATTATTTTAAGTTATTTCCCTATCCCCAGTTCTTTGTAGGGCACTTGTCCGACTCTTACCCCCATTTTCCTTCCTTTTGCAGACCTCTAGGACTTGCCAGGACTTTGTTACAGCCATTTTTGTGCCTAAAAGTTCGGGTCCCCATTGATTTCAATGGGGCCCGGGATAAAGTTCGGGTCAACTTTGGTTCTGAACCCGGACTTTTTCCTGAAGTTCGGCCGAACCTGCCGAACCCGAAATTCCAGAGGTTCGATCAACTCTAGTCCCAAGCGAGGGCAAAGTGGCTTTATGAATGACTCAAGTCTGACAGGTCACTAACTGGAAATAGTATCAAATTGTATTGTGTAAATATACCATGATTAAAATCTCAAACTGAGGGCACTCCCAGTGTGTGAGGTGCCCTCCAATACCAATACACAATGGGGTAACACGAAACATATAGACCACAGACTAGCCGGGGGGAACAAATAGTATCCCCTTATATATGAAAAGGTGTAAGGTGGCTCAGGCACTCCAGTGCCTCTGGCGGCATATGCGCTGTATGTGCTAAGACTTCGGGAGGGGTGTGTGAACAGCGATATCCCTGAGCCTAACACCGCTTGGTACAGCGGAAGGGGGAGGGGTAGTAGAAGTAGTTTTTCTACTACCCCTCCCCCTTATATATATCCCCTTGTCCTTATAAGGGGATACTATTTGTTCCCCCAGGCGGCACAGACACTGCAATTTCACTGGCGTTTGGGCATTTGTGTGTTTATTGTTGTTTGTTAGTCCGTGGTCTATATGTTTTGTGTTACCCCATTGTGTATTGGTATTAGAGGGCACCTCACACACTGGGAGTGCCCTCAGTTTGAGATTTTAATCATGATATATTTACACAATACAATTTGATACTATTTCCAGTTAGTGACCTGTCAGACTTGAGTTATTCATAAAGCCACTTTGCCCTCGCTTGGGACCTTTTTTGCATATATATATATATACAGTAAGTGAGTGCAACCCTCACATTTTTATAAATATTTTATTATATCCTTTCATGTGACAACACTGAAGAAATGACACTTTGCTACAATGTAAAGTAGTGAGTGTACAGCTTGTATAACAGTGTAAATTTGCTGCCCCCTCAAAATAACTCAACACACAGCCATTAATGTCTAAACCGCTGGCAACAAAAGTGAGTACACCCCTAAGTGAAAATGTCCAAATTGGGTCCAAAGTGTCAATATTTTGTGTGGCCACCATTATTTTCCAGCACTGCCTTAAGCCTCTTGGGCATGGAGTTCATCAGAGCATCACAGGTTGCCAATGAAGTCCTCTTCCACTCCTCCATGATGACATCACAGAGCTGGGGGATGTTAGAGACCTTGCGCTCCTCCACCTTTCCGTTTGAGGATGCCCCAGAGATGCTCAATAGGGTTTAGGTCTGGAGACAGGCTTGGCCAGTCCATCACCTTTACCCTCAGCTTCTTTAGCAAGGCAGTGGTCATCTTGGAGGTGTGTTTGGGGTTGTTATCATGTTGGAATACTGCCCTGCAGCCCACTCTCTGAAGGGAGGGGTTCATGCTCTGCTTCAGTATCTCACAGTACATGTTGGCATTCATGGTTCCCTCAATGAACTGTAGCTCCCAGTGCGGGCAGCATTCATGCAGCCCCAGACCAAGACTCCCACCCCCATGCTTGACTGTAGGCAAGACACACTTGTCTTTGTACTCCTCACCTGGTTGCCGCCACACACGCTTGACACCATCTGAACCAAATACGTTTATCTTGGTCTCATCAGAGCACAGGACATGGCTCCAGTAATTAATGTCCTTAGTCTGCTTGTCTTCAGCAAACTGTTTGTGTGTTTTCTTTTGAATTATCTTTAGAAGAGGCTTCCTTCTGGGATGACAGCCATGCAGACCAATTTGATGCAGTGTGCGGCGTATGGTCTGAACACTGACAGGCTGACCCCCCACCCCTTCAACCTCTGCAGCAATGCTGGCATCACTCATATGTCTATTTCCCAAAGACAACCTCTGGATATGACGCTGAGCACGTGCACTGATCTTCTTTGGTCCACCATGGTGAGGCCTGTTCTGAGTGGAACCTGTCCTGTTAAACCGCTGTATGGTCTTGGTCACCATGCTGCAGCTCAGTTTCAGGTTTTTGGCAATCTTATAGCCTAGGCCATCTTTGTGTAAAGCAACAATTCTTTTTTTCAGATCCTCAGAGAGTTCTTTGCCATGAGGTGCCATGCTGAACTTCCAGTGACCAGTATGAGAGAGTGAGAGCGATAACACCAAATTTAACACACCTGCTCCCCATTCACACCTAAGACCGTGTAACACTAATGAGTCACATGACACCGGGGAGGGAAAATGGCTAATAGGGCCCGATTTTGACATTTTCACTTGGGGGTGTACTCACTTTTGTTGCCAGTGTTTTAGACATTAATGGCTGTGAGTTGAGTTATTTTGAAGGGACAGCAAATTTACACTGTTATACAAGCTGTACACTCACTACTTTACATTGTAGCAAAGTGTAATTTCTTCAGTGTTGTCACATGAAAAGATAGAATAAAATATTTACAAAAATGTGAGGGGTGTACTCACTTTTGTGAGATACTGTAACATTATCTTTATTACAAATTTAGATAAAACAACAACATTAAACATGGTCAGCTGATGCATTCATGTTTCTTGTGGAAACCATCAAATTACCACATATGTTATATGGCTATCATCATTATCTTATTGGAATGCACAAGTATCCAAAAGGTAATCAGCCACAAATGCAAAAGAAAAGATCCCAAGGCTGTCATCCATGGGCCATTGTAAATTTGAGGTTGAAAGAATTCACATTGATAAATGTCAGACATTTGTGCAACAGTTCAACTGGACTATCCCAATTTTGTTATTGTATATTTGTTATTTGTATACTGGACTGGTTGCTTTGACAAAAAATCGATTGATGACCTAAAGACATTTATGGTGAGGGATGGAGCTATAAAAAAACTCCACATTTATAGTTGATAAAATTGCATTGTCAAGGAACCCAAAGGCCTTTGGTCCTTTGTAAAAAAATCTTAACCCTGTTTTGGATCTTGGCATAGCATAGGGCAGGGCATATAAGGGCATAGAATGAAGGTATTCTTTGGAATTAGCAAGTCATTTTGGAAATAATATTGTCCTGATATGCCTCAACTACCAACCAATAATAATCAGTAAATGTATTTATTGATAATAGTGATGTGTGGCAGTACCAGTCCATGGTTTTAAAGCAGAACTTTACTCTCGCTATCAACATTGACTATTTTTAATCCTCATGGTGATAGCATTCGTTTATAGATAGGAAAGTATATCATATTTACTTGTTTCAATTTTTTTTTTTACATTTCTTCAGTTACTTCCTGGTTTCTTGCCTAGGCAAATTATGTCATATATCCCAGGAGTCTTCAGGAGGAGACGAGGGCGGATTTTCTCTGCTAAACACACTCTCCTGCATGCATACTTCAGCTAAGAGCAGATGGATCTCAGAAAATAAATGCTACATAAATAATTTGCCCATACTCAAGATGGCCACAACCAGAAATGCTAAGGGTTTTTTTTTTCAGAGTGATTTCTCAACAAAATAAAGCATAGAGGCATGGATGGGTGGAGGAGTTTGCTTTGAATATAAAAAATAAATGAAATGGTGTTTTTGGTTTGTGGTGTTTAGATGCAGTGAAAATCGGCTTTAAGAATGTCTAAACACATTGTTTCAGATGTTTTAGCTGGGTTGGGTTTTTTTGCATTCATTAGTTATTAGTTTGTTCATTTTTTGTGTCTTATTGGTCCAGATATACCTTTGTTACCTTCCTGGGGGTATAGCTTTGGTTTTCTTCCAATGCCTTATGTGTTAATATCTATGTATGACGCATACATTTATAACACCTGGCATCTATATAGGTAAGACCCCTGTATGGCTTTTTGCAGCTGTGATAACACTATGGGGTATTTATATCTATATTATACATGTCTCTCTAGATTTATAATCTTTCTTTTGGGTTGGTATAGGCTTGGCACTTCTTATGTCATACTTTGGGTCTGCATTTTAGTGGCACTGCTGCCAGCCTTGGGATCTTTTCTTTATATATATATATATATATATACTGTAACTCAACCCCTCCAAAGAGCTGTTGGTAATTTAGATATATTTCCTCCCCACAAGACAAACACGGCCAGGCACACAGCATCTTCTAAAGTCTTTTTCTGGCTCAAGAATCAGTCTAGGGGTTTTCTTTTTGTAGTTTTTATTGGAGAACAGTGAACTTGAAAGGAGATAAGGAGCACGGGATACCCTGGGGCTGTAGAACTTGAACTTTTACAACTTGAGGACTGATAACTTTTTGGCTGCTCTTGCCCAACTCCTGAAGCCTGTACAACTCTGGCTGTACTTGTACAACACTTGGCAGTATTTCACCCATGCTTGGCTATACTTGCACAAATTCTGGCTGCACTCTTCCCAGCAGAAAGTCCCAGAAGTGTTATACAACACTAAACCTTTCACCCTACTTCAATATGTATTGTTTTCTAATGAAAAGCCATTATTCAGGAAAAGAAGTGGAAGAAAGCACTCTAGGATTTAACTAATCATTTTCTCAGTTTAAATATTTATGGTCACATAACTGACAGATGGGTTGCCTTTGCCACCATACCTTGTGCTATAAGATGCCCTTCTTTTGGAGGTGTTCTAGCCTTATTATGGGCCTTATTACCCTGGGCCTTATTACCCTTAATTTTGATGTAAATACAACTACCGGTAATTTCCCAGCTAGGAGTGAAGGGATGGTTGCAATGTTATCTTCATGACTGTGTCACATACAGAGAGCCTGCCTGTCATGGTACATAGTAAATACATTTGGTAGAATCAGAAGAGGGTATCTTACATCAGGCCACCTTGGCACCAGTACCAACTGTATAGACCTGTCATCCTTTACATAACTTCTCATTAAGCCTCTGTTAAATTAAAGTGTTTGTGAACAATCACCTTGTAAAACAACCTATTCAATTTAAAATAGAAATGAAAGGCAAAACATTTTTGTATAGATATATAAAAATATATAAGTAATGACATTCTTTCTGTTCCCTCTGTTCTCAGCTGCATAAGAGCCGGGGGAGAAGAAGCAGCAGGACACTGAGCTTCCCAGTGATTGGCTGAGCAGTGGGGGAGGGACAGGACAAGTCTGATCATCGGAGGAGAGAACACTGAGTTCCCAGCAGAGCTAGAGAACTGACCATTGTGTGTTCTACTGCTTAGAGTGGTCGGTTTTTAATAGGAAAGCAGGGGGGGCTGGCAGGAATACCAGGTATTTCACATACAGTAAAATAAGCAATACAAAGAGAACAGGATACTTTCTCATACAAGTAGACGGCAATGGCGTCACTAGGGTTGGTGTCACCTGGTACAGTAAAATATGTTCCCTCACTTAATAATTAAATAATCCCCCCCCCCCCTCCCAGCCTGCCACAATGCTCTCACCTGACAGCAGGACAGAACAGTAGACACTGAACAGGATAGCGGATTGGGCTCTCTTCTGTCTAGCCTACCACAGTACCCTGCAGGGTGCTGGGCAGGCTAGTTTTGTCCTGGCAGCGCATGCTCATGGTGTGCACCCTATATCCACGTGCTGTCAAAGATTGGGTGACACCATCGAGGTTGTATATAAAAGTAGATGGGATCTCTGTCCCCAGGGAATATGGGGTCCCTGTCCCCAGAGGAGATGGTGGTCCCTGTCCCCAGGAAATATGGGGTCCCTGTCCCTAAGGGAGATGGTGGTCCCTTTCCCCAGGGAATATTGGGTCCCTGCCCCCATGGGAGATGGTGGTCCCTTTCCCCAGGGAATATTGGTTCCCTGTCCCCAGAGGAGATGGGGGTTCCTGTCCCCAGAGGAGACAGGGTTTCTGTCCCCAGAGGAGATGGGGGTCCCTGTCACCAGAGGAGATGGGGGTCCCTGTCACCAGAGGAGATGAAGTGCCTGTCCCCAGAGAAGATGGGGGTCCCTGTCACCAGAGAAAATGGGGTCCCTGTCACCAGAGGGGATGGGGTGCTGTCACCAGAGGAGATGGGGTGCCTGTCACCAGAGAAGATGGGGGTCCCTGTCACCAGAGGAGATGGGGTACCTGTTACCAGGGGAGATAGTATGCCTGTTCTCAGAGGAGATGGGGTGCCTGTCACCAGAGGAAATGGGGTCCCTGTCACCAGAGGAGATGGAGTGCCTGTTCCCAGAGGAGATGGAGTGCCTGTTCCCAGAGGAGATGGAGTGCCTGTCCCCAGAGGAGATGGGGGTTTCTGTCACCAGAGGAGATGGGGTCCGTTTCGCCAGAGGAGATGGGGTGCCTGTCTCCAGAGGAAATGGGGGTCCGTGTCCCCAGAGGAGATGAGGTGTCGGTCACCAGAGGAGATGGAGTGCCTGTCCCCAAAGGAGATGGGATCCCTTTCACCAGAGGGGATGGGGTGCCTGTTACCAGAGGAGATGGAGTGTCTTCCCTCAGAGGAGATGGGGTGCCTGTCCCCAGAGGAGATGGGGTGCCTGTCCCCAGAGGAGATGGAGGTCCCTGTTACCAGAGGAGATGGGGTGCCTGTCACCAGAGGAGATGGGGTGCCTGTCCCCAGAGGAGATGGGGTCCCTGTCACCAGAGGAGATGGAGGTTTCTGTCACCAGAGGAGATGGGGTCCGTTTCACCAGAGGAGATGGGGTGCCTGTCTCCAGAGGAAATGGGGGTCCGTGTCCCCCGAGGAGATGAGGTGCCAGTCACCAGAGTAGATGGAGTGCCTGTCCCCAGAGGAGATGGGGTCCCTGTCACCAGAGGAGATGGGGTGCCAGTCCCCAGAGGAGATGGGGTGCCAGTCCCCAGAGGAGATGGGGTCCCTGTCACCAGAGGAGATGGGGTTCCTGTCACCAGAGGAGATGGGGTGCCTGTTACCAGGGGAGATAGTATGCCTGTTCTCAGAGGAAATGGGGTCCCTGTCACCAGAAGAGATGGAGTGCCTGTTCCCAGAGGAGATGGGGTGCCTGTCCCCAGAGGAGATGGGGTGCCTATCCCCAGAGGAGATGGGGTTCCTGTCACCAGAGGAGATGGGGGTTTCTGTCACCAGAGGAGATGGGGTCCATTTCACCAGAGGAGATGGGGTGCCTGTCTCCAGAGGAAATGGGGGTCCGTGTCCCCAGAGGAGATGAGGTGCCAGTCACCAGAGGAGATGGGGTCCCTGTCACCAGAGGAGATGGGGTGCCTGTCCCCAGAGGAGATGGGGTGGGGTAAGGAACGGTGTATGGGGGAGATGGGGTTGTCTTACTCACTGTGACCATGGTGCACTGTCAGGTTGATGAAGTGCAGTACTAGATCTCGGCCAGCATGGTCTGGCTGTGCCTGCTGTGGCTTGTCCATGGTCGCTTCGGCTCCCTGAAGCAGCACAGAGAGGATGATCAGCATTGGAAGCTGCATCTCCACTCCATGGGCTCTCTGAGAGAGTTCTCTGCATGGGGCAAGGGGCAGGGGGACTGGGAGACAAGCCTGTGATGTCCTCCAGTAAGCCTGCTAAAACAGGGCTGCACCAGTGTGCTGGGAGTTTGGCCGGCACAGGGGGGCTCTGTCTAAATGAGGGAATGGATGTAACTTGGGGGGTCCCAGGACTGGGGAAGACACTAGACTGAGCAGCATTCTATGGGGCAGGAGAGAGGGGCTGGCCGAGGATGCCGATGGAGATTGAATAGTGGCTGCAGAAAGCTAGAGCGGTGCCTGCCAGTACGCCCTGCTTGTTAGGACATGTGGGACTGGTGTCACCCCTCTGGCGGGTGTCACCTGGGGCCACACCCCCCCCCGCCCCCCCATAGCGACGCCACTGGTACATGGTATTGCAGGCACATATCAGGAATATGAAGTGTTGGAGTAACAAACGCTTTAACAAGACACTTCCTAACACATGTATACACAGTTTGTAATGTGCTTTGTTAAAGCGGTTGTCTACCCTTTTTGTTTACTTTTACCTACAGGTAAGCCTAGAATAAGGCTTACCTGTAGGTAAAATTAATATCTTCTAAACCTGTATGGTTTAGAAGATATTCCCTTTCTAATGTAATAAATCGTTACGGCGCATGTATATATACGCCGTATATGTCTCGGCAAAAGCCGGCATTTGTTCCGGACCCTGCCGGGGAAAACGACCCCCGCGCGCATGCGCGGGAGTGACGTCTCGCGGCTCCGGCCAGTCACAGCGCCGGAGCCGCGTACCCGGAAGCAAGATCCGGGTGAAGATGTCCGCTGCCACGGAGGGGACCAAGCGGCTCGGTTGGATCTTCGTTCAAGGTGAGTATTTCATAATGAGCTAGTATGCGGTGTATACTAGCTCATTATGCTATTATCTTGCAGGTTTTTATTTTTTTTTTTTTTTAAATTTCAGTAGACAACCGCTTTAAATACAAAAGAGTCTTAAAGTGGTTGTAAACCTAGTTACATCACTTGTACCTACAGGTAAGCCTATAACAAGGCTTACCTGTAGATACTGCAAATATCTCCTAAACTGTGCAGGTTTAGGAGATATTTGCAGTACCTACAGGTAAGCCTTATATTGACCATATACGCTTGTGACGACATCATTGGCGCATGCACGCTGAAGAAAAGGCCCGCTCGTGCCGTTTCTTCAGGTACGGTGCTGTGACCGGCGGCATTTTATCTTGCAAATATGATGAGTTCCTTCTAATTGTGTGGGGTCATTCATTATCTGGTGAGTGGTTTCTGGTTCTAGATGTTTTAACACTGATATGGAAATGAAATGATCATAGAGAAGTTTAAATTTATGTTTTCTCTGAAAAAGATTTACATGGCATCATTGTGGATTTTAGACTGCAATCTCTTGGCATCATGCGGAGTGGGTCTCTGTGGGCTGAGTTCTGAAATTACAGGGACATTACCAGGTCACTAATATGAGAAACATATTCATTTTTTTTTATAAGCATTGTGACGTCATCGTGGCTCCGGCCAAACCCGCGAACCCGGAACTAACTCAGGGAGACATGTTGCCAGTCACAGCAGTGTGTGGGGAATGCTGCAACAGCATTGATCTAAGGTCAGTATTTCATAATGAGCTAGTATGCGATGCATACTAGCTCATTATGCCTTTGTCTTACAGGGTTTGTTTTTTTGTTTTTTTTTTGTTTTTTTTGGTTTACAACCACTTTAAACTCATTATTTTAAATATTTAGCACTGTATATTTATAAATATGTGGACCCTGGAAAATGCAAATATACTGAGTTCTTCTGCTGTTGACCTTCTAATTGTATGGGGTCATTCATTATCTGGTGAGTGGTTTCTGGATCTAGATGCTTTAACACTGATATGGATTTCTGTGTGGAGGAAATGAAATAATCATAGAGAAGTTTAAATTTCTATTTTCTCTGAAAAAGATTTAGATGGCATCATTGTGGATTTGAGACTGCAATCTCTTGGCATCATGCGGAGTTGGTCTCTGTGGGCTGAGTACGGAAATTACAGGGACATAACCAGGTCACTCATATGAGAAACATATTCATTGTTTTTTATAAGTATTGTGCAATATCTTTTTAGTGCTATTTCTGGATAAATAAAACAATTAAGAACAAAGGTTCACACTCCTCATGGAATTTTCACTTCTTATGCTCTGATCCAGCCTCAAATGGAACTTCCAAGGCACTCTCACTGCATAGAATATCCAGGATCTGTGCAGAGGAAACTGCATGAAATCCTTCTGTTCCATTATCTCCCCTACTCCTATCCCTTGTCCTTACACCCCTTCCTAGTCCCTATTATCATTTTTTCCCAAAAACTTCCTCCTCCCATACACGGACCTCCCTTTGACCGGCCATAAACGGTTCAAATTTTGGTCAGTTCCTGCTGACAGATTCAAATTATTAATGGGCAAGCTGAATATACCAAGTTGATCAATTATGCTGATCGATTGATCAACTTGGGTGCAACCAGCCTGCCGGATTGGCTTCTGATTATCACTAGCAGATACTTGTGTCCAGAGGCGGCTCTAGGCTTTGTGAGGCCTTAGGCAAAACCTAGACACGAGGCCCTTCTCACACCCATAATGGGAAAAATAATTCAATCGATAAAAAATTTAACTTTATAAATTTCATATATTAAGAGCTTTAAAGTGCTGGTGTCAGTACTCTCTATATCAGTGTTGGCGTCAGTGTCAAATTAGGTAGTTGCGAGGCCCCTGTGAGTGCGAGGCCTTAGGCGACCGCCTAATTTGCCTAATTAGAGAGCCGCCTCTGCTTGTGTCTATGCTGTCTTCTCCCAGTGGGGACGGCTTCCCCCGCCCGCCCCCGCCTTCCTATCGGGAGCAGACAATAGCTCAGAAGGAGGGATTCCCCTGTCAGCACTGTCTGTGTTGATGGAGGAATCCTGTAAATATCTTTCCTGCAACCAAAGGCTGCAGGAAAGAAATGTGCACCGTCTATGTCCAGCCTTAGAGATATGCATACAGTATATTCCATTCACTGCTCTGCCTACTTGCTGTACTACTTATTGCCATCACTTTCCTAGTGGAGTCTGGACTTAACCTAGCTATGGTTCGGGATCTAGAGAGCTGTGATTTTGCAATAGTTTGATTTGTAGCCATCAAAACATGGTCATCATGGCAAACTGATATTTGTGAATCCTTCTGGCTTCAAACTTAAGCCTCGTACACACGGTACGACGGTCGTATGAAAACGGTCATACAATAGCCTGTTGTATGTTCATCCAACCGTTAGTGTGCGATTAGAACAGCCGACGATCGACGGTCGTACAACAGAAGTTGGATGAGCAAACTAGAAAACTCTGGTTGTACAACAAGCGGTCCTATGACTGTTGTATCGCGTGTACAGAGAAGTTGGTCCAACAAAGCTGTATGTGCAAAACACGCATGCTCAGAAGTCAGGAACGCTCAGAAGTGTCTGTTTGTGTAAACCTACGTTCCCAATTCACAAATCACATTCACCTGAACTTCCTCTTCATACGCTCGTAACACGTCACCACGTTAGGCTTGGTCGTACGATCGCTTAGTGCACGTCAGTACGCGAGATACAACAGCCAACAGTGTGATTTTGGACGTTTGGTCGTACGACCGTCGCATTGTGTGTACGAGTCTTTAGAAGTGCTTCACATGCATTCACACCAATGGAGACCAGCAACAAGTGCAAAGCATCATATAAACATTTCTTCATAAGTCTTGGGCAGTCAGGCATGACCACTAGGTATAAAAAAGAAGTTACAGGGCAGCCCCAGAAACATAGGGATATCATGGTTCTTTCTCTTTGCACGATTTGTAACATAATACTGTAACAATATAATTTAAAACTGCTCAATTTCTCCATAAAACTCTCCATGACTTCCATTCTGTGATTTTACCTAAGCTGAATTGATATCATCAGTTTTCTGCAGGCAAGAAGAAGCATTTCCTTAGTCTCACCTCCCCCAGAGATCAGACATTGTAGTCATTAGGCAAGGAGCTGCAGCAGGAGGCTGATCTATGTCAAACATATGTGACCACAACCAGAAACTGCAGACACCAGGATTTACAAGACTATTTTATTTCTGTGTCAGCATCTCAGTCCAGCAAATAAATGTTGAACCCTGGATGGAGACTGAACAAAGATGGGGCTCTCCCTGTCAATTAGATTTGGATATTGTACTGGGGAGTACTGTGATCTCTGTTAGATATAATAAATACCTGCTGGTGTTACATCTCACATTACTTACCATTCATGGCATAACATGAAAATATATAGCTAATTCCAGCTTCACTTTAACCCCTTCTGGACCGCCCCACGCAGATATACTGTATACTATATATATATATATATATATATATATACTATGTCCACCAGGACCCGTTAATCGTTCTCAGGAGAGGCAGAAAGGTGCAAGGCAGACCACCGTTCTGTGAGGGGAAAGATGGAGATCTTGTGTTTCTGCTAAGCAGGAACATGTATCTCTGTCTTCCTCCCAGTTAAAGAGCCCCCCTCCTCACAGATAGAAAGCATTCCTTAGGAGCACATTTAACTTTTTGAACGCCACCCCTTCCCTGCCATTGTCATTAGTACAGTGACAGTGCATTTTTTAGCACTGATCACTGTACTAGTGTCACTGGTCCCCAAAAAAGTTTGAAAAGCGCCAGTTAAGTGTTCGATTTGTCCACCGCAATGCCGCAGTCCCACTAAAAATCGCTGATCGCCGTCATTACTAGTAAAAATAAAAAATGTAAATTCCATAAATATATCCCATAGTTTGTAGACACTATAACTTTTGCACAAACCAATCAACATACACTTATTGTTTTTTATTTTTTACCAAAAACATGTAGCAGAATACATATTGGCCCAAATTGATGAAGAAATTAGATTTTTTTTTTTTTTTACATTTTTTTATTGGGTGTGTTTTGTAGCATAAAGTAAACAATATGTTTTTTTTTTTTTTTCAAAATTGTCGCACTTTTGTGTTTATAGTGCAAAAAATAAAAACCGCAGAGCTGATCAAATACCACCAAAAGAAAATTATATTTGTGGGGAAAAGAGACACCAAATCTATTTGGGTACCACGTCACACAACCGCGCAATTGTCAGTTAAAGTAACGCAGTGCCGAATCGCAAAAACCGGTCTGGTCATGAAGGGGTTAATTCTAAAGCAGCAGTGATGTTAATGTTAGTAAATCTTATCTGGGCACCTCCATTAAGAACAGAACATGAGAATAATGTTGGAGAATATCCTGGTAGTAATGAGTGTTCCCTATCACCCTGGCACTGGCTTACATCTTTCTAGCAGTGAGTGAAGAGGGCTGTGAATATTATGATAGTTGTACAATGTGAAGTTTATTATACATCATCCTACAGACAGCTAGGTGTAGGGAGGAGACGGCCGTGTCCAATCAGCTCTGATGACATTTACATTGATGTCTGCACTCTGTATTTAATACACAGGGGAGATAGAATACAATCCAGAGATCTCTGGCTGAGTCACCTGCACCATGTCGTGGTCGGCCCTCTTCATCACCTCTCTATTATTCTGCACAAGTAAGAGGGGGAAATGGGTTATTAATGTCTAAGCTGGAGACCGGCTATAGGGGAAAGAGGGGGTTTAATGTACAGATTACAAGTGATCCCTGCTGGACTTTTTATATGAATTTATTTCTGTATTTCAGATTGTGCTGCTCAGGTGAGTGTGACCCAGCCAGCCGCTCAATCCGTCTCTCCTGGGAACACGGTGACATTGTCTTGTACAGTTACTGGGTTCAGTGTAGATGATCGCTATGTGAACTGGTATCAGCAGAAGACAGGGGACAGACCCCGGTATCTGTTATGGTATAACAGTGACAGCAGCAAACACCAAGGAGCCGGGGTCCCTGATCGCTTCTCTGGATCCAAAGACACCTCAAAGAACTCAGGATATTTAACCATTAAGTCAGTGATGTTAGAAGACGATGCAGATTATTACTGTGCTTTGTGGTATTCTGCTGGCAGCACGTTGCACACTGTTACATTCTAAGGAGGAAGTTATACACATTACTTGCACAGGACTGGGTTATTTTCCAAAAGCAGGACATATTTTAGAAATTCTATTGAATTTTTTTTTTTTTGTATTGTGTTTATTTATTATTTTGTCATATTTAAATTTGGAGCAGTAGCAAGGTAGGATCCTAAGACATGAATAGGTATTTAAAGATAATTCCATGGCCCCTTGAAGTAGAACATTTGTACACACCAAACAATGCTACTGTCAGGGACATTACAAGATTTTAAAAAATTATCCTTGAATTTGCCATCTCTTATAATAATTTTCAGCTCATACTACTGTGATCTTCGGCTCTGTGACTGTCCGGAGTCGCGTGACGTCACTCTCGCGCATGCGCGCGGGAGCCGCCAGTCACAGCACGATCTCAGTGAAGAAACGGCACTGAGGCCGTTTCTTCACTGCTCATGTGCCCAATGACGTAGGCACATCGCAGTACACTGCATATTTCCTAAACCATGAAGATTTGGGAGATATGCAGGGCACCTATAGGTAAGCCTTATTGTAGGCTTACCTGTAGGTTAAAGTGGTTGTCATGGGTTGACAACCACAAGAGAGCAGCAATTCTCTGAAAGAGAGGAAGGGAGCAGAAAGTGGGACCAAAGAAGGAAAGATAGAGGGAGTCGGCTGGGCTACCTGGAGTCATTAGCAGACCAGACTCCAAATATTTGGATGCATCTATTCATCCTAGAGAACCATTAAGTGTTGATCAAATTCACACAGCACATACCATTTTTTAAATGTAGGCATGGTATCTAGCAGTTTAGCTATTCATTTTTCATTGGAGATAGTCCAGTGGAGTTTGGACTTCATATCAGCTATGGTAAAGGATCTAGAGTGGGGAAAAGTGCTCTCCTTTATCATATATGGCATGTGTGGTTCTATATAGATAACACAATATACATGATTTTGTAAAACATCCCATATCTTTTACTTGATCTAAGGAAATCCATTCTAGTGCAAAGTCTCACATTTCATGTATAGTTTTTCTCCCATGACTGTTTTGGAGTCATATAATGATTGATCAAAGAAAAGAAAGTGGATTATTTTAAAAGGCAAGATGAGCATATGTATCTATAAGCATAGGATGTATAAGGGGTCTGAAGGACAAGTAGGATGGTTAGAATCAAACACATCTCCTATACAACCCCTCTTGGACTTTGTCCTTTGCTGTCCCAATAATAATCTAACCCCTTCAATGCCTATATAACTGAAGGCATGCATTCATGATAACTTTCTATAAGTGACTTTCTGCAAGAAGAAGGAGTAGACAGCGCCTCCATATTCCTCATCTTCACCCTAAGGGGACATTCCTGGTAGCATCTCGTAAAGCCGCCATCACTCTGCGACTATGCTATTCAAAATTCATTCTTTCCATGTCCTAGCACAATTTCCAAAATTGAATTTAAGAAGCTTGATTTACAAATTCAAAAATTGTAATCACACCATACAGGATTTTATAGACTTCAGATTCATAGATATAATGTATATATATATATATATAACTAAACCTAAAGCAGTGGTGCAGCTGCATATGCAGAAAGTAATTCCGATGACCTGTATACCACATGGGTTAGTCAATGCTGAAAGCCAAATTAGCATATATGCAAAAAAGGTCCCAAGCGAGGGCAAAGTGGCTTTATGAATGGCTCAAGTCTGACAGGTCACTAACTGGAAATAGAATCAAATTGTATTGTGTAAATATACCATGATTAAAATCTCAAACTGAGGGCACTCCCAGTGTGTGAGGTGCCATCCAATACCAATACACAATGGGGTAACACGAAACATATAGACCACGGACTAACAAACACCAATAAACAGACAGACAAATAAATGTCTGACCACCAGTGAAATTGCAGTGTCTGTGCCCCCAGGGGGAACAAATAGGCCCTGATTTACTATACCTCCCAAATCTACTCCAGCAGTGCCTTAAAATAACCCCCAATTAAAGGCAATTACAACTTCAGTTCTCACAAAAGGGAGTAAATTAACTCACATGCGGCGTCTATTTGCCTGTGAAGATGCCTCTCAGATCACATGTTCTATGTGCCTGATGTTGGCTGGAATCAAACCTGTGAT
>BLSH010472070.1:1844-15452 GCA_018402905.1 Glandirana rugosa
GTTGTCCGTGCGATCGTTCGGGTTCCGTCCGGACCCGGACCTGGACTTTGTCCCGAAGTTCGGACGGACCAGCAGAACCCGAACTTCCAGAGGTTCGCTCAACTCTAGTCAGGACAAGATACCATGCTCTAATGACTGCTTTCATAGCTAGTGTCAGAGATGGGTATGAAACACTCAACCCCCTATAAAGTGTGTTGCGAAAAGCTTCAAAGGATCCCGAGTGTGCCGCCTCTAGAACTACAGATGCATTAGTGTCGACTGAGAGAAGCCAATTATGAGCGTGAGTGAACATGGCCTCTAAGTAATATGTGTAAGAGTCTGGACAGGCCAGTCCCCCCTATGTCCAGGGCCTGTATAAGGTTATTTTGCTGAATCTAGATGGATGTGATTGCCACAAGAAAGAAGCTATCATTGGGTCTAGTTGTCGGAAGCTGTTTTTTGGAATCCAGACCGGGGAGTGCCGTAAGTTGTACAGCAGCACCGGCAGGGTTTTCATTTTAATTAGGTTGACTTTCCCTATATGGGATAGTGGGAGGTTTGACCAAGCCTTTAATTTTTGTTTACACCACTGCAGTGCCGGGGCAGATTGAATTTATTGAAGTCATGGATATTAGAGGAAATACTAATTCTGATAGTGTCTGCCCATTGTAGTGGGGAATTAGGGTCAACCAGCCTCTTTGGCTCTGAATCTTTAGGCAGAATAAGCGTTTTACCCCAATTAGTGTTGATACCAGAAAAAGCTGCAAAACGGCCCAGAATCTGCAATGATGCGGAAAGCGAGGGGCCAGGGTCCCGCAAAAAGAGGATCAAATCGTCTGCGTAAAGTGCAAGCTTTTCGATTATTGAACCTACAGAGATGCCAGATACCTCGCTTGACCTTCGCAAAGCCTCAGCCAGTGGTTCCATCACCAAGGCAAACAATGCAGGAGAGAGAGGACACCCCTGCCTCGCCCCTCTCCTGATTTGGAAAGGAGTGCGAGAGTTTACTATTTAATTTAATACAAGCCTATAGAGCAGGGATATGCAATTAGCGGACCTCCAGATGCTGCAGAACTACAAATCCCATGAGGCTTAGCAAGACCCTGCAGTCACAAGCATGACACCCAGAGGCAGAGGCATGATGGGACTTGTAGTTTTGCAACAGCTGGAGGTCCGCTAATTGCTTATCCCTGCTATAGAGCATGCCAATCCATTTCCTAAACATCATGCCACAACCAAAGAGTTCCAGAACCTGCATCATATAGGACCATGGGACAGTATCGAAAGCCTTCTTGATGTCGAGGGCTACGAAGACTCTCGAGGCAGACTCATCAGGTGGGAGCTGGAGGTGAGTAAAGACCCACCTAATATTAATGTCTGTGGACTTGCCGGGCATGAAACTGGTCTGATCTATGTTAACCAGAGATGGAAGGACCTTCATAATTCTGTTGGCCAGCACTTTGGTAAGTATCTTAAGGTCATCGTTAAGTACGTATATAGGTCGGTATGACGAGCAACATGTTAAATCTTTGCCCGGTTTAGGTAGTTGTACTATGTGGGCCTGGTACATACTGTCAGGCACCCTCCTGGTTTACAAGCAGAATGTAAATAATTTATTCAGTTTGGGAGCTATTAGGGCAGCATGCGTTTTATAACATTCCCCCAGAAGACCGTTAGGTCCCGGATATTTATTATTGGGAAGGGAAAAAATTGCATCCTCAATCTCCTGACACGCTAAGGCCTCATACACACGGACGTTTTTTGACGCCGGCGTTTTCTGGCGTTTTTTGCAGCTCTCCATGTTAGTCAATGGCCTCTTAAAAACGCAGATGTTTTTGAGCTGTAGATGGCTTCGGCGTTAGTGAGCTGAAACTAGAACCCACGGCCAGCGCATTCTGAGGCTGGAACGTTTTGGCGTTTTTTGACGCAGACGCTGCAAAACGCTCACTAACGCCAACTAACGCCATACCGGCGTTAACCGGCGTTTTTTGACGCCGACGTTTTTAGGTTGAAAAATAGCGGAGGGATGATTTTTAAAAAAAAATGCCTATTGACGCCGACGCTCACTAACGCTCACTAACGCCGATGCATAAAGCCGAAAAACTACGATTTTTTTTCCTTGACGTCTGGCCCGACGTTTTGTTTATTTTTTAAGAAATGTCCGTGTGTATGAGGCCTAAAGGTTTATCTAGGGCTTCCCTGTCCTCCTCAGATAGAAGAGGCAGACTGATCCTTCCAAGTTCCTATAACAGGGACCCATCTGATCTAGGGTGTGGGTTGTCATATAGGGAGCTGTAAAATAGATGAAACTCATTCAAGACACCCTCTGGGTCTGTAACCTGGCCTCCCATGGAGGATTGCATCCTGGGGATTATAGTTTGATGGATGGGCCCTGCCACCAAATTAGCTAGCAATTTGCCGTTTTTATCCCCTGACTCGAATAGCTTGGCTACAAGCTTGTGGCTGTCAGATTGCACCAAACAGGTATAATGCAGCCTCAGTTCTCTTCTGACTCGGGCTAGGTTAGAATAATTGTCCGGAGTGGGATCTGCTGTAAAAGTTGTCATAGCCTCAGTCTCGCTCTGTTCCAGTTGGGTAGTTTGTGAAGGAAAGCCAGACCTCTTGGCCTTAATAGAGGAGACATATTCCCCCCGGCTATGGGCCTTGCTTGCCTCCCAAACCACATCAAGGGAGGTTGAGCCTTCATTAATCATCCAGTTACATTGAAGTAGCACCTACAGGCATTCTAGGAGCATAAATTACACATATCATTTTCTGACTACCGATCATATTTTTGAAGGCCCTTCATATTTCTAACACATAGCATGTACATACCAAATAACAAAAGATTACCTGTGGTTTTAGTAGTGCAGTGGTCCACAGAGGAGAGCATCGGTCCAGGCAGCTGGCAGGGATGTGGTCAGCGACAGCAAAAGCAATCGTCCAGGAAGCAGGCAGGAATACTGTCCATAGTTAGTACAGGCAGAGATACTATCAGCACAGCCAAAGCATTGATCCAGGTAGCAGGCATAGATGTCCAGGCAGAAATAGTCCATAGTCAGTAGTGGCAGCAGGCAACACAGCCAAAGTATTGGTCCAGGCAGCAGGAAGAAACATGGTCCATAAAGTCCTGCATCATTGCGATATGTTGCGATATGGTCAGCACAGCCAAAGTATTGGTCCAGGCAGCAGGAAGGACCATCAATCTTAGGGCCGGGAAGCCAGACCCTGTTCTGGCAACACAGAAAACCAAAAATTGTTTTTCTCTACTCAGAACGCTTTTCTAGAGCCCCTCACATATGTGAGACCTCTTTGTACTAAAGTAGATGGGCAAAAAGCCAGTCCAGGTGGCAGGCAAAAACATGGTCAATTAATAGGCAGGCAAAGGCATCGTCGGTAAACAGGCTGAGGTTGGTGCACGTGGTAGTCAGAAACGTGGTTTAAAACGGCAGGCAAAGACATCGTCGGTAAACAGGCCAGGGTCAGTTAACGTGGAAGGTAGAAACAGGGTAACAGCCAAATGATCCGCACTGGTTGAAACGGGGAAATGGCAGTCTTAAAAATAAGGGGAACTAATATCTGATGGAAGTGTGATAAATTCTGAAACAATCTCCGATGCACAGGCCAGATTGGGAGGGACATTGGGGGCAATAGTAACTGTTGTCTCTTCTAATTCCTCCACTGCTGCATGCACAAAATTTCCTCTGGTGTCTTCTTCCGGATTCTATGTGGTGGATGTTGTAGCAAAAATGTTGCTCATGAAGCCGACTCACACTCAGAAGGAATGTTTCCTGGGGCGGGTCCTTGTTGGTAAATTGGAAGGCCAGTATGGTGGCCTGAATTTATGTGAGGAGCCCGGAGGGTATTTAAGCACCTCACTCGCCGTGCTCTTTGTCAGTTCCAGTGCACGATAGCACATGTTACTGGGCCGACTCTCCCCAGCTCACTTCATGTTTGTGCGTTCAATTACCAGTGTGCTGCAGCTTCTCAGTTCGTGGCCTTCGTCGGCGGTTCTCGCTCGCTGTTGCAGATAGGATTTGAACCTTTTCATTTCATACGCAATGTTACAATTTGTAATGTTTCCTATCCTGCATCCCCTTTTGTACTTAGCTGCCTCCAAGTTGTTGTCGATCGTGTCCCTGACATCATACGGCACAGGTATAGTAGATTCGTAGGTTCCCTCTGCCTATTTTACGATTCATTTTCAGAGCCAAGCCTCGAGCCACTGTTGGTCGTTATCCAATATCACTCGATACAGGCTTTGTTGTTCACAGCATTCACTGTCTATGGGGGTTGCCACCGCATCCATTGGGTGATTAGCATGTATTGTTTGCACAGGCTTCTGTGGCTGATTGAGGTGGTAGTTAGACCCATAGTACACTCTACAATCAAACTCGTATCAGATTCATTTCATGCATGCTACAACCACTTTGTATTGATCATGCCATTCACCATACAATCGATTTGTAGCAAATCCATTGCATACTCACCACAGTCCAATTCAAGCCTAGTCCCAACGGTTCGTATCGGATGCATCACACACACCAATTCGCATCGGACCATGTCACTTACTCTCTTCATATTATTACCCTATCTACCGATTTGTATCGGTTCATGCCTTCCCTTCAACCGATTTCGATTGGTTCATGTCATTACTCTGTTCATGTAATTTCCCTGATTACCGATTTGCATCGGTGCATGTCCTACCCCAGAAACGATCCATATCAGATACTTACCACAGTCCAATTTGTACCTAGTTACCGATTCGCACCGGTCATGTTGTTTACCCGGTCCATGTTATTTTCCCGATCGGTTACCCTTCCTACTGACTCGCATCAGTTCATACCATTTTTTCACTACCAAATCGCATCGATTCACGTCATTCCTTACTACCGATTCGCATCTGTTCATATCAGTTCCTACTACTGACACATGTCGGTTCATGTTATTCCACTACCGATTCGCAGCACTTCATGTTATTTTCTACTACCGATTCACATCGGTTCATGTGATTTCCTATTACCGACTCATGTTGGTTCATGTAATTCCACTACCGAGTCACATTGGTTCATGTCAGTTCCTACTACCAATTTGCATCGGTTCATGTCAGTTCCTACCACCGACGCATGTCGGTTCATGTCATTCCACTACCGATTTGCATCGGTTCATGTCAGTACCTACTACCGATTTGCATCAGTTCATGTCACTTCCTACTACCGACTCATGTTAGTTCATGGCATTCCACTACTGAGTCATATTGGCTCATGTCAGTTCCTACTACCGAGTCGCATCGGTTCATGTCAGTTCCTACTACCGAGTCGCATCGGTTCATGTCAGTTCCTACTACCGAGTTGCATCGGCTCATGTCAGTTCCCCTACCGATTCGCATCAGCTCATGTCATTTCCTACTAACGATTTGCATTAATTATGTTAGTGTTCTGCCGTTTTGAATCAGTTTGCGTCATGCTGCTAATTATCGTCAATTTATCTACCAATTTGCATCGGCTCATGTTATTTCCTACCACGGATTCGCATCGAAGCAAATCAGTTCACATGTAATTTAAGTCGAGTCACATCTTGCTAATGCCCACTACAGATTTGTGTCTCTTCCTTACTACCGATTCGTATCAATCCATGGTATCATTTCAAGTTCCACGCCAAGCACAGTTATGGTTAGTTTGGCCACAATACACCCCCTTTCTATTTTTTACTATCTTCATCTTTCACCTATCTATAGGTCAATTTTTCAATCGCTGCAAATTCATCAGTACAGGCTCTTGCAATCACTGCAAGCATGCCTTTCGATTACACTACACCTTGCGATCACTGCAAGCACAGAAGGAACTTCCCCCCCCCCCCTGTTTTTTTTCCGAATGATCGCATCATAACCCAGCACAAACTTTCTCGCAGTCACTGCGAGCATGCACAAGTCACTTGCTAATCGCAGCAAACATGCATTCGAGCTCCACATCATGCAATCGCTGCAAGCACAGGTACTTGTTACTCCATACATTACAGCAAGCAGGCATTGCAATTGCTGCAAGCATGTGTTGTAATTTAAACTCCTAGCAAACGCTACAATCACATAACTACACAAACCCCTTGCGATCTCTGCCAGCATGTACAAACACCATCTTCTTACAAACACTGCAAGTATGCTTAACTAAACGTCTTGCAAATCGCTGCAAGCACGCATTTTTGATACTCCCCACAATGCTGCAAGCATGCAGTTTAAACGTGAACTTCTTGTAATCGCTGAAAACACATAATTTTGTAACTCCTTGCAATTGCTGCAAGCATGCATCATCGCAAACCCCTCGCAATCACTGCGAACACTCATTGCCTAAAACGTCTTGCAATCGCTGCATGCATGTATTTCCATAAATTGCTCGCAATTGCTGCAAGCACGCATCAACATAAATACCTCGCAATCGCTGCGAGCATGCATAAACTAAACTTCTTGCAAATCATGTCAAACACACATTTACATAAACTCCTTGCAATCGCTGCGATCAAGCATCTCTCACAAATGCTGCGAGCATGCATGTTAAACTTATTGCAAGCGCTGCAATACGCATTTACATAAACTCCTTGCAATCGCTGCAAACACGCATTAAAACAAATCCCTCACAATCGCTACAGGCACGCATACTAAACTTCTTGCAATTGCTGCAAAAACCTAGCTACATGACTCCTCGCAATCGCTGTGAGCACACATCTACATAATCACTCACAATCACTGCGCACACACACACTTGCAATCGCTGCAAGCACACATACACTTGCAATCGCTGCAAGCATGGATTTACATAAACTCCTCAGAATCGCTGTGAGCACGCATCAACACCAATCCCTCGCAATCGCTGCGAGCAAGGACAAACACAACCCCATTACAAGCACATTCTCAGTGGCACACAATCAGCCAGACACCATTTTAGTGGCACTTAATCGGCCACTTGTCTCCAGTGGCATTAACATATGGGCCACTCATCATTTTCTCTGTCATTTCTCCTTAGGTCAGTCGAGTTCAGCTCCCATCCTGCATCAGATTGGACGCCCCCCCCAAAAAAAATCCCTCACAACGTAGGGATCGCTTCTTCATCAGGGCCACCCACATAACAAGGGTGGGACAGCCTGTGTAGGAAAATAAAAGAGATATACCTTTTTCACTCATGCCACCCCTACTACAGGTTCGATCCATACCAGGACCTTAATGATAGAGAGTTAGTCAGGTGTAGTTCACGGGTCTTTTCTGTCACATTATTCTGCAGCACTCTGTCACTAAATCTTCGATTTTTACATACACCATTCGGCATACTAAGGTTGGGCATTAGTTACTGTCACATATGTCTATGCATTACACTCTCTTTTCGGAGGCCGACTCTCCACCTCACAGACAAGGTCGCTGAACATCAACTTGCTGACAGTGCAAGAGTTAAGCAGACTGAGCATGCGTCATAAATCTACAGACCGAAGCATTCCTACATAGGCCGTACCAGACTCCAACTGCTTGCCCCAGTACGCCCTGGAACTCTGGTCCACACGTTTGTGCTCAGCACAGACAGGCACCTGAGCTACCGTAAAACACAGTCAGCTCTATCTATGCCTGTCATTTCCTTCCTGTACTTCTCTTTCCTCACTCTTGAATTTCTGTATCCCGCTCCATTCTTTTTCCCCTTTCCACACCCCCTTTTGACACCCACCCCCTTGTTTTGTCTCAAGACCATCTTGAGTGTCACTGGCACGGAACTCTTTTGTCGCCACTTCGTTGGCCTATGCTCCCCGCGCTGTGCGGTCTGCCAGCCAATTTGCCACACTGCAAACTAGTGCTCAAATGAGGGCACAAGACGCCCCTTCAACCTCCCCCGCCACCTCAGGATTCAACACCGGCCTCATCACTTTACCTCTCTCCACTCACGAGTGCAAAAAAACTCCAGTCAGCAACTCTCGACGAACAGGCCATCGATACCCTGTTACAGGCCAAACTAGACAAAGGATCTGTGATCGGCCCTTTCCCCCAGTAACCTTCCAAACCTGGAGACTCAGCCCTATTGGGCTTGTCAAGGGCAAGTTCTCCAATAAATTTTGATTAGTGCACGATTTTTTCTGCACCTCATTCTTCGCACATTCCAAGCTTGAATTCCCTGATTTCCTTCCAAGGAATTTTCCTTGAAATATACATCAGACGACGTAGCTATCCAAGCAGTCTTTTTCGCGGAGCCTGTCACATCGAGCCCAGTGTCAGATGGTTATCTATTACCTGGATGATTTTCTACTCATCAAGCAACCAGACATACCACCGGTAAACCTCGATAGGTTGAGAGCAGTGTTCAACAACTTCAGACTTGTATAATAATTATTCACATATAAGTGGTATCCTTTTACGAACAGGGGGTATGCTAGCTCCCAGACAATTTTCCCATTGGTTCCAATATATGTGGGGCAATCATGGGGCTGGAGCTGGGAGTCTTTACCTTCATAGATACGGAAGGTGTACACATATCCAGTGGCTCAATCACACAATTTGTTCAATATTAACCCATACCTGGCCCTCTTACAGGAAATATATTGCTTAAACTGCAGCCGGCCAGTAAAGTGGATAAGGGATTCGCCCCCACACAAATGTTTTGGTCTGGGATGAACACTTCCTTAAATCACTGGGCAAAAGAATCTATTAGGGTGCGTATCTTGTATAATTTGTAGGGGTTGGGGTGATTTCGGGGAGGGCACTGCGAATTGTCATTGAAATGTAGGAAACTCATAATTGTATCGTAGTGTGTCCTAGTCATAACAGCAGAGAATATCGCCATGTGGTGGATGGGGTTGGTGACCAATAGGCATGGTGTTCATTCTTCTTTGTAAGCCCCATATTGAAAGTAAGGCCTAAAACAATTTTAATTCATCTAGCGTGAGACATCGCCAATGGAACAAACGGGCTTAGCACGAATTGGAGTTGGCAGCAATAACTTGCTCTTCATATAGGTTGGTTTGTTCCACAATATTCTGCATGAAATCCTCAGAGAAAAATAAATAAAAATAATCAAGTTGTGTGAAATTTGTGGTGTCGGGCTGCATACCTGGCTGCACAGTGAACGGGGGGGATTATAGCGGACCCTGAGCTCGCGGGCAACCGTAAGGGGTTTGACAGGGTATCGGAAAGGAAGGACTGGGTCCAGACCCGTACTAGGGTTCTTTGGGTTGGGCGTGTAACTCCAGTACTGGTACTGGGCTCCGCTTCCTGGGGTCTGGCGCTGCTGGTGGAAGTAGTACTGGGTTCCTCTTCCTGGGGTCTGGTACTGCTGGTGGAAGGCAGGTCTTCAGATCTTGGTCCTGATCTCCTAATTCTTATAGGGGGGGTGGCGGTTTCCTCCTCTGACTCTGTCTCCGATCCACTACTCTCTACTGGCATTTATCCTGAACCAGAATCGGATGATGAGAGCTCCCCGCTGCTCTCATGATCTGACATAGCAAGGATCTCATATGCCTCCTCAGGGGTAAAAACTCTCTCAGACATGATGGGGGGCCTTTGTGAGAGTATTGATGGCGGTACTTGTGGCAGTATTGATGGCGTTATTGATGGCAGGCCTGTGTGACAGATGGGCTGTGACAGAAGCTGACGGGCTGTGACAGATGCTGACGGGCTGTGACATATATATATACTATACTGTATATATACTGTATATTCTAACACTGCTTGCACTGATTGTATATAGGCTACACTAGATCTATATACTACACTACCTGCACTGACTGTATATACTCTTTAAACCAGGGAGAGGCAACATTTGAGAGATGGAGATCTACTTGGACAACACTGAAGAGATCAAAGATCACAGGGGAGCAGCCCACCCTTTTTTAAAAAAAAAGAAACTAGCAAGCCCCCAATAAAAAGTAAAGACAAAAACCTAGAAAAATCTACTAAAACTGTCACTGTAAAAATACAAACTTGGCCTACCTTAAACATTAGCTTCAGTGAGAAACTCAGCTTTCACTTTCATTCACAATTTGTTTCATGTCTGGGGTTACCCCCACAAGTCTGATGCCTGAGTTCATCATGAAAGCAGAAGATCTGGTACTGCAGGCTGGTTTTCTTGACTAATTTCAAGTGGGTAGCAGTTCTTAATTGTAATTTGATTGAGCTCCCTTTAGTCTATGCAGGGTCTGAGGGATTGAAGGACGAGGAAGAAGGACGGATGAACCCCTTTTTTAGATTGTCGTCCAGATACCACCGCAGGGCCTCGAGCTCCGAGATGAGTACTATTCGACCAAAGGGTATCCTGGAACCAGGCAAAAGCTCAATGGGGCAGTCGTATGGCCAATGCGGGGGAAGAGCATCCGCAGACGGACAAAGACGTCCAGGAACTCCCGGTAGATTGCAGGCACCTCCTGGTGGGCATTGGCCTGAAGCGTTAGGAAACAGGCGGGGTCCCGATGTGTGGGGTGAAGGCAATGCTGCCGGCAGTACGGAGAGGAGCAGCGAATCTCCCTGCTGTATCAGTTGATTTATGGATTGGGTGCCTGCAGCCAAGGGATACCCAGAGAAACCAGGAACATGGGTGAACTTAAAATATCAAATCTGAGGAACTTGTGGTGGCCAGACTCGAGGAGTGGAGTGGTGGCTTGGGTGACTGGTCCAGAATGGGTCTTGGAGCCGTCAGCTAGGTGGGCGGTCAGGTGCTGTTCCTGAAGAAGAAGGGAGTGTTGCATTTTGTTGCCAGTGCGTGGTTCAGGAAACAACTGCAGGCCCCAGAATCAACTATTGCCGGAAGTCGGATCACCTCTTCTGCCACCTGCAGGGAAACATGGAGAACCAGGTGAGTAGGTGAGGTAGCAGCCACTTGCAGAACAGGGATGTGTGGAGATGGCTTACTGGGACGGATATGGCAATTACGGAAGAAGTGGCCCACGTTCCTACAGTATAGGACAATGATTGGCTTGTCTTCGCTGGAGACTCTCCTTGGCAGACAGAGCTGACTGGACCAGGCCAAGCTGCATAGGCTCTGACTCTGCAGGAGCTGGGGACTTGGGCACTGCTGCTGGGGGAGGAGCGACCTTTAGTAGTATCCAGGTGGGCCTGAAAGCTTGAGCTCTTTTGGACCGTTGCTCCCGCAAGTGCCTGTCAATCTGGATGGTGACTTGAATGAAACCTCCCAAGGTGGCGGGATCTCAACTCTTTCTAGCTCGTCCTTGAGTGGCTTCGACAGGCCCTGACGGCACTGGTACCTCAATGCTGCCTCATTCCAGCCTGTGTCAGTGGACCACTTGCGGAAGTCCACTGTATAATCTTCCACCGGCTGCCACCCTTATTGCAGGGTATGCAGGGCGAATTAGGCAGTGGCCACCCGCTGTGGGTCATTGAGCTATGGCCTCAAAGAATGCATCCAGGTTATTGATGATGGGGCTCTTTTGCTCCAACAGGTCATGGGCCCATGCATGGGGTTCATCGGTTAACAGCGACACCTCAAAACCCACCTTGACAGTCTCGATGGAGAAGGTGCGTGGTTGCAGGGCGCCAGGTACAGTAGACAGGCATTTTAAAAGGAGCAGAACTTCTTTCAGTCCCCAGTAAAGCACTCAGGGGTTGGCACCCAGAGTTCAAGTGGTGGGACCACTACTTTATGGGTAGAAGTGGTGCATTCCAGAGCAGAAGCAGCTGACGCAGTGCTGGCAGAGGGTGAGCCTTGATCCGATGGAGCGGGTGGTGCTGACAGGTGCTGCCTGCAAGCAGCCCTCCTGCAATGTTCCACTACTAGTGTGAGGGCGGAGAATTGTTGACACAAAGCCTCCAAAGGGGACGCGCCTCTATCGGCCTAAGACATTATGGCTGGATTATACTTTCAGGTTCAGAGGAAGAGGCCGATGGTTGAGAGGATACCTCTTGTGGCTAAATGCAGTGCTCCCCTGGTAGTGATACAGGGGGAGCAGTGCCCAAAGGTACACTGTTTGCCAGGTGTTGTTGCTGATGAGCCGGTCACTTGGAGTGAACTGGTAGTTGCCGGGATGACCCGCAGAGCCATTGAGCGCAGGGTGCCAGGGCAGAAGTCGCCACTAGGGGCAAACCAGTATCAGGAACTGAAGACAAAAAAAAAAAACAAACACAAGAGGACGCCTCCATCTAGGTGTAGCAATTTATATAAAAAGGCATAAAAAAACAATTAAAATGCACTAACTAGATAAAAAGTAGGTCAAGGCTTGTCATAGACCCATATAGATCTCCATGGAATCACTGTTAGGCTGCAGAGCTCAGCAGGCACATGGCTGGTTGAAGCAGAGTTCTTGAAGGAAGTGCAGCTGTCAGACTTTGGGCTGAAACATAAGCATCAACAGCTTCACGGTGATCCTATGGAGATCTATATGGGTCTATGACAAGCCTTGATTTACTTTTATCTAGTGAGTGCATTTTAATTGTTTTTATGCCTTTTTAAATAAATCACTACACCTAGATTGAGGCGCCTTCTTGTGTTTGTTTTTTATATGTGCATTAGGGTCTCAAGACCTAATTTGAAAGGAGCTGTATCCATTTTACCTGGTGTTCCCCAACACTCTCCTGGCCCTTTTATGTGCCCTGTTCAATAACGGTAGGTTCCAGTCAGCGCAATAGATTATTACTTTTTGTTTGGGAACGGAAGACAAGCCAGGGATCATACATGAGAGATCAGTCCATAAATGCCAGAGACGAAGTACAGATGAGGGAGCAGACAGGAGCGTAGTCGGTGGTGCAAGTCAGAGGTCAATCAGGAGCGAATCAGAAGCAGAAGTCAAACAAGCCGGGTCAGTAACAGGGAGCAGAATCATGGAAACACAGGAGCACAGGAAACACTGGGGAGCTGACAATAATCCAGCAAGGGGCAGCTCCAACAGCAGGCTTAAATAGACCAGGAAGTATTGACCACATCAGTCACACTGTGCACTGTGGCGGCCATGATTGTCTTGGGCGGAATTGCCAGTCCTTCTTTGGCCATTTCCCTGACAGAAGGAAACAACTGAGGATGAGCCACGTTTGGGTCAGCCATTGACAAGCAGAACCCCAGACATGATCGAGCGAGTGCGACAAATGCTGGCACAAGATCGGCGACTGACTCTATGATTGATAGCAGAGAAATTTGGCATTAGCAAGGACACGGTACGCACTATCGTCTGCGAAGATTTGGGTTAGCGGAAGATCTGTTCCCGGTTTGTGCCGCACAAGCTGACAGACAAACAGAAAGCAAAACGGATAGAAACCTCTGGAGATTTCATTACCATGTGTGACCAGGATGAGGCGTAACTACAACCTTCAGGGCCCAGGTTCAGGGCCCTTCCCTCTTCCCACTGATCCTGGGGCCCATTACTCCCATTGCAGGTCCCTTTATTACGGTCTCACCGTATAAACAAATAGTTGTGTACTGAGCCTCCTATTCATTCAGAAACAGAAGTATAGTAAAAACAGTTTACTATGCTTCTGTTATGAGTGAACCAATTAGTACCAATCACCGACTCTGTCCATTTAGAAAAGGAAGGAGCCGGTAAATGACAAATTTACTGACCTGTTCCCATCTCTCTATCATAACACATCTTCTCATTTTCTACAGCAGCTGGCAGGAGAGAGGAGGGGGGAGGACAGCAGCTCTGGGGGGGGGGGGGGGGGGC
>BLSH010472070.1:20108-32288 GCA_018402905.1 Glandirana rugosa
CCCCTGTACTGTCCACTTTACCCTCCTCCTGTTCTATGCTCTCCTGCCCCCTGTACTGTCCACTTATTCTCCCCCTATACTGTACCCTCCTAATACAGTTAATTTTTATCACTTTAATTTTCCCATTATGGGCGGTGAGTGGGGCCTCATATCTACGTTTTGCCTAAGGCCTCACAAAGCCTAGAGCCGCCTCTGTTTGAAAGACTGCTGTGCAAATACAGTGTGACATAAAATGTTATTTATTCTGTAGGGCTAAAAAATATATATATATAATGTTTAGGGGTCCTAAGTAATTTTCTAGCAGAATATACTGATTTTAACTTGTAAGCAACAAGTGTCAGAAAAAGGCTTAGTCTTTAAGAGGTTAAACTGACCTCATCCACAGACTGAAGTTCTTCACTTTGATCTATTCTAAAAGAACAAAATGATACAACTGTTTCTCTTCTCTTCTCTATCTCCCAGTGCTGAGGAATGTTGATAAGCATTCTCTGGCTTTTATTTTTGACAGCTCTGAGCTGCTCTGCTCTGTTTACATGGAATCAAAGAAATTTCGGGTTAAGATTGTGAGGGGGTTGAATCGAGATTGCGATCTTTTAGGCTCCATTCACACCGGGGCCGCCCGAGTGTTAGCAGTAAAACACAGCTAATTTGCAGCGCTTTAAGACTCGTTATAGCGGCGCTATGGCGCCGCTATGCGGGCACTGGCGGTGGTGTGCTTTTAACCCCCCACAAGGGGTTAAACAGGGGTTAAAAGTGCCAGTTTGCAGCGCTTCGGAGAGCGCTGCCCCATTGTTTTCAATGGGCAGGGGCGGTATAGGAATGGTGAATACACCCCTCCCACACCGCTGCAAAGATGCGGCTTGCAGGACTTTTTTACCATCCCGCACGCGCACCGCCCCAGTGTGATAGCACTTGGGCATTCACACTGGGGTGTATTGGGGGGAGTTTTTCAGGCGCTTTTCAGTCACTATTTTTAGATAGAGGGCGGGGCTATGAGCTGAGGTGGCAACACCATTTCCAGTCATTGAGTTGGTGGCTATTGGAGTCAGTGCACTACTGTTTTTAACACGTAATGAGCATCTGGATGCATTTTTTTAAGAATTGTATCTGATTGTGAAGGTAATTTAATAAAATGCTGCATTATATCTAGCCCCCTCTTGGTGTTCCTGGCTCCATGTGGTGAGCGATCTTCCTCTTATACAGTATTGTGATTCAGACTCCCCCTAGTGGTGCAGAGTGGAAAATGTTGTGAGAAGACCATAGATGGATGGATGGAGCTGAGATATCCATAGAGCAGTGATATGCAATTAGCGGACCTCCAGCTGTTGCAGAACTACAAGTCCCATGAGGCATAGCAAGACTCTGACAGCCACAAGCATGACACCCAGAGGCAGAGGCATGATGGGACTTGTAGTTTTGCAACAGCTGGAGGGCCACAGGTTGAGCACCCATGCCATAGGGATACTGTGCTGTTTAACCACTTGCAGACCACCCGCTGCACATTTAATGCAGCACGGCGGCCACTCTGCATCAGATCATGTACCAATTAGGCATTCTGACACTTCCGGGACTGGGGCGCGCTCAAGCTGTGATTCTACACAGCGGGAGCCCAGCAGCGGTGTGCTGCTGACTCGATGTCCGCCGGCACTCGCTGATTACACAGGGTACAGGCAGAACGGCAATCTTCCTATGTGGACAAGGCAAATTGTCATTCTATCAGAAGGGAAAGCACAGATCCTGTGTTTCTGCTAAGCAGGAAAACAGATCTTTGCCTTACACTAGTCTCAGCACCTCCCCCACAGTAAATAAGCACAACCTAGGCAGACATTTAACCCTTTGATTGCCCCTGATGTTAACTCCTTCCCTGCCAGTATCATTAGTACAGCAACAGTGCATATTTTTTTGCACTGATCACTGTATTAGTGTCACTGGTCCCCAAAAAGTGTCAGTTAGGTGTCTGATTTGTCTGCCGCAATATCACAGTCCCGCTATATGCCATTACTAGTAATAAAAATAAATAAATCTCTCCACCCCTCAACTCACTTCATCAGTCTCCTCACGCATCACTAACTTATTAACAGACATATCTGTCTGGATGTCACACCACTTCCTCAAACTCAACTTGTCCAAAACCAAACTCATACTATTTCCTCCTCCACGTGCCTCTTCTCCTGACTTCTCTGTCAATGGCACAACCATCCACGCATCCCCAGATGCCAGGGTGCTAGGTGTTATCCTGAATACAGTTGACCGAACCAAACTTTTGGGTGTTTGTGTACGGAACCCAAAACGTTTGAGAAAAACGTACGGGTTCTGGTATTTTGTCGCGCATGTTGAATAGCTGCAGGGCAGCCAATCAACAAGCATTTCACTGGTTTTCCCTAGAAGCCATCACAGCTATGCCTACTAATGACATGGCTGTGATTGGCCAGTGCATCATGTGACCCAGCCTCTATATGAGGCTGGCGTCACAGTGCTGCATGTCACATGCTCTCGGGTTAGTGTAGGGAGAGGATGCTGCCAGCGCTGTGAGGGACAGATTGCGAGGGACAGATTGCATATCTAATAACTAGGTAGAGATTACTACTACTGCTGTGAGGGACAGATTGCAGTGATAATAACTAGGTAGAGATTACTACTACTGCTTTGAGGGACAGATTGTACATCTATAACATCTCATCCTGCATTACAGAACGATCTGATTACAGAACGATCTCTCATCCTGCATTACAGAACGATCTGATTACAGAACGATCTCTCATTCTGCATTACAGAATGATCTGATTACAGAACGATCTCTCATTCTGCATTACAGAATGATCTGATTACAGAATGATCTGATACTGGACTAGGTAGAGATTACTACTGCTTTGAGGGATGGATTGCAGATCTAATAACATCTCCCATTTTTCTTCCTTTTGCAGCCCTCTAGCACTTTCCAGTACTTTTTTACAGTCATTTTTGTGCCGAAAAGTTTGGGTCCCCTTTGACTTCAATGGGGTTCGGGGTCCGGGGTAAAGTTTAGATAACGTTCGGTACCGAACCCGAACGTTGCCACGAAGTTCGGCCGAACCGGCCGAACCCAAACATCCAGGTATTCGCTCAACTCTAATCCTGAACTCTGAGCTCTCCTTTTGGCCCCACATCCAATCACTTTCCAAAGCTTGCCGCCTCAACCTCCGCAACATCTCTAAAATACGTCCCTTTCTAACCAATGAAATCACAAAGTTTCTGATTTACTCCCTGGTCATCTCTCGCCTACTGCAACTCCCTCCTCACTGGCCTACCTTTAAATAGACTATCCCCCTTTCAGTCCATCATGAATGCTGCTGCCAGACTCATCCACCTTACAAACCACTCAGCGTCTGCCACCCCTCTCTGCCAATCCCTCCATTGGCTACCACTCGCCCAACGGATCAAATTCAAAATACTAACAATTAGTTACAAAGCCATCCACAACCTTGCCCCCAGCTACATCACTAGCCTAGTCTCAAAATACCAACCTAATCATCCTCTTCGCTCCTTCCAAGACCTCCTGCTCTCCAGCTCCCTCATCACCTCCTCCCATTTTCGCCTTCATGACATCTTCCGAGCCTCTCCCATCCTCTGGAATTCCCTACCCCAAAACTGTCTCCAAATCTATCCACTTTTAGACAATCCCTGAAAACTTTTCTCTTCAGAGAAGCCTATCCTGCTTCCACCTAACAACTGCACTTTTATTTTCTTCATCAGCTCATCCCCCACAGTTATTACCTTTTGTATCCCTTGACCCTCCCTCCTAGATTGTAAGCTCTAACGAGCAGGGCCCTTTGATTCCTCCTGTATTAAATTGTATTGTAACTGTACTGTCTGCCCTAACGTTGTAAAGCGCTGCCTAAACTGTCAGCGCTATATAAATCCTGTATAATAATAATAATAAATAAAAATATCCCATAGTTTGTAGATGCTATAACTTTTGCGCAAACCAATAAATATACGCTTATTGGGATTTTCTTAACCGAAATATGTAGCAGAATACATATTGGCCTAAATTGATGAAGAAATTTTATTTTTTCATTTTTTTTAGATATGTTTTATAGCAGAACGTAAAAAATATTGTTTTTATTGTTCTAATTGTCAGTCGCTTATAGCGCAAAAAATAAAAACCGCAGAGGTGACCAAATACCACCAAAAGAAAGCTCTATTTGTAGGGAAAAATTACATACATTTTATTTGGGTATAGTGTCGCAATTGTCAGTTAAAGTAATGCTGTGTCGTATCGCAAAAAATGGCCTGGTCGGGAAGGGGGGTAAAACCTTCCAGAGGTCAAGAGCTTAACCACTTCAGCCCCGGAAGGATTTCCAGCTTTAGGACCGGAGCCCTTTTTGCGATTCGGCGCTGCGTCGCTTTAACTGACAATTGCGCGGTCGTGCGGCGTTGTACCCAAACGAAATTTGCGTCCTTTTTTTCCCACAAATAGAGCTTTCTTTTGGTGGTATTTGATCACCGCTGCGTCATTTCTGATCGCCGCTATAAACAAAAGAAGAGTGACAATTTTGCAAAAAAACCCAAATTTCTTACTTTTTCCTAAAATACAAATCCAAAAAAAAAATATAAAAAAACATTTTTTTTCACAGTTTTTGGCCGATTTATATTCTTCCTCATATTTGCGGTAAAAAAAAATCGCAATTGGCGTTTATTGATTGGTTTGCGCAAAAGTGGTCGCGTTTACGGATGATGAGAATTCATTTTTGGGGTTTTTAATTTTTTTCTATTTTTTACTAAAAATGGCGGCGATCTGCGATTTTTAGCGGTACTGCGATATTTCAGCGGACATGTCGGACCGTTTTGACACTTTTTTGGGACCATTGGCATTTATACAGCGATCAGTGCTATAAAAATGCACTGATTACTGTGTAAATGCCATTGGCAGTGAAGGGGTTAACCTGCAGGGGGCGCGCTAAGGGTTAACTATGTTCCCTGGGCGTGTTCTAACTGTATGGGGGACTGCCTAGCTGGGGAAGGGAAGTGGTCACAGCCTTCACGTAAAGGAAGGCTGTGATCACAGCCCTTCCCCCTCACACAGAGCGGAGGTCCGTGTTTACATACACGGACCTCCGCTCACTCGCTCCGGGGGGGCCATCGCGGGTAGCCGGCGGCAATCGTAGCCGCCGCAACCGCTCCCTGGCCCCCCCTGGACACAGTGAGCGCGCGGGCGCGCCTCCGGCGGCGCGCGCGCGCTCACTAAACTCGTTCCCGCAGCCGCCGTCGTATGACGGCGATTTGCGGGAACGAGCCACTTTGCCGCCGTCAGATGCCGATCGGCGGTCGGCAAGTGGTTAACATGAGCCGTTAAAGTGGTTGTCAAGGCTTGCAAAAAAAAAACAAACACCTGCAAGAGAAAGGCATAATGCGCTAGTATGCATCGCATACTAGTCTCATTATGAAATGCTTACCTTAGATTGACGCCATTGCAGCAGACCCCGATCACCGCTCTGACCAGCATCATGTTGTGTCCGTCGTCTTCCAGGATACCAGGCTCTGACCAATCACAGTGCAGACTCCAGTACTGTAATTGGCAGGAGCCGCACTGATGTCACTCCCGCGCATACGCACGGGAGCCATCATTTACGGCACACTTAGCGAAGAAATGGCCCAGTCGGCACATGCAGATACAGGGAATAGTTTAGGAGATATTCCCGGGACCTACAAGTAAGCCTTATTATAGGCTTACCTGTAGTTTAAAGTGGTTGTCATGACTTGACAACCACTTTAACTGCTCTTTCAGCTTCGACAACTGGTAAGTGCGGTTATTTTCTTCAATCACAAGTGGTGGTGTTTTCTGCTCTCTCTGGATGGTAGAAGCACATTTGGATGGGGAAACTTCTAAATGACTTTGATTGCTTACCTTTTTTTGCTGGACAGCTGTTTATTAACATCATCTTTTTAATAGCTCTTTGATAACTTCTTAGTAATTATTTATACACTTAGGTGCTGCAATTTTGACTATTACTGTGTTTCTGGGGTTAGTATACTTACCTATTGCCAGCTGCCTTAAATTATTATTCCTAGCGCTGACCATTTTGCATACAGATTGAAAAAATAGTTGCCTGGCAATGCAGCGCACATTTGTAGACGCAGTTGTGTGTATGGGCATATTGGTTCCTATAGGGCTGCGTTTAGATGCATAGAAAACCATATGCTTTATGTCAGGGGTAGACAACCTCGGCACTCCGGCTGTGGTGAAACTACAAGTCCCATGAGACATTGCAAGACCCTGATAATCACAGCTATGACTCCTAGAGGCAGAGGCATTATGGGATTTGTAGTTTCGCCACAGCTGCAGTGCTGAGGTTTCTTACCCCTGCTTTATGTGTTTAAATGCAGTGTTTTAGAAGCGTGTGTGAATGAGCCCCAATGAAGTAAATTCTCCATTCATTACCAAGGAGAATACATTGAATAAATCCAGTGTCACCTGCTGCAATTTATTGGCCAGATATGCTTGTGGAGGATCCATAACATGCAATGCAATGCAAAAAAATGCTGCATTCATGCTGGTTGGAAAGTAAAAAGTTTAAAATGCTACTTCAGTGCAGATCTGACACAGTCTACCAAGTACCAAGCAGCAATTTTATTGTTTATTGTTTACTAACATTCAATTTATTATAATAGAGAGTTAGAGGGAATAAGGGCAGTGAAATGTGAAGAAAAAATATTACTGCTAGTTACCATTTTTATAGTTACAGTAAGAATTTAAACTGTCGCTGCTATGGTCCGTGCCTTCAGTTGAGTAGGACCGGAGCTGTCACTGGTTCTTTAAATCTACAGATTGCTTACTGAAATATAGCCCTAGAGGGAAGCACTCACACAAATGAGTTTTATTGTTTTTGCTGTAATATATGTGTTAGTTTTATGGCCATTTTACTTCAGTGCCTTTCACAAGAATTCCTGTAATGCATTTTAGTATAATTTTAACAAGAACAAAAGGTGATAAAGATGTATATATAAATCTGTAGAATTATAATAAAGAACAGTTTTCTTTTTAACCCTTAAATGTATTTTTTTTTACGGTATCTTCTTGACATGAACACTCAATTGTGCTAGATCTACTACTATTATGACTACTTCTACTACCAAGTAATAATGGATGCATTTAAAAAGCAATACTATGCAACAAGTGAAAGCAATCAGTTGCTATTGCAATCTATCATACGCTGCAGCCATGCTAAATCAGAGATTCACTCAGTCTACCTTAACCACTTCAGCCCCGGAAGGATTTACCCCCTTCCTGACCAGAGCACTTCTTGCGATTCGGCAATGCTTCGCTTTAACTGACACTTGCGCGGTCGTGCGACATTGTACCCAAACGAAACTGACATCCTTTTTTTTCTCACAAATAGAGCTTTCTTTTGGTGGTATTTGATCACCTCTACATCACTTCTGATGACCGCTATAAACAAAAAAAGAGCAACAATTTTGAACAAAAAAATATATTTTTTACTTCTTGCTATAATAAATATCCCAAAAAAAAAATAAAAAAAAAAATGTATTCATCAGTTTTGGCCGATATATATTCTTATGCATATTTTTGTTAAAAAAAAAAAAATCACAATATGCGTTTATTGATTGATTTGCGCAAAAGTTGCCGCGTTTATTTTTTTTTACTGGTAATGGCGACAATATGATATTTTTATCAGGGTTGCAATATGCTGCCCCCACCGCTCCTCCTATCCAGTTTACTTGTCTTCTGCTGTTCCCAGGGTCCCTGTGTCCTTCCCTAGTCCCCCCTACAGAGCTGCTGTCTTCTCCCCTCCTCTCTCCTGCCAGCTGGTGTAGAAGATGGGTCATGATGGAGGGATGGGAACGGGTCAATAAATTTGTCATTTAACGGCTCCTTCCTTTTCTGAATGGACAGAGTCAGTGATTGGTACCAATTGGTTCACTCATAACTGAAGCATAGTAAACTGTTTTTACTATACTTCAGTTTCTGAATGAATGTGAGGCTTGGTACACAGCTATTCGTTTATTCGATGGGACCGTAATAAGAGGATTTGCAACGGAAGTAAAGGGCCATAGGATCAGTGGGAAGAAGGAAGGGCCCTGGCCAGGGTCAGGGGAGCCCTTCATAATTTCTTGCACCGGGGCCCTGAAGGTTCTAGTTACGCCTCTGGATACAGCAATGCAGCCTCACACCAGCAGCCATCCACAGATCAATTTGCACAAGCTCCAGATGTTCAGTGACACCAAGCGTTCCCATTGCCAGACACCCAGCTATACTGCTGTCCTTAGCAGCCAGGGGCATAGAGACACCGGTAGCTTCCCACCAACAGTCCTCTGTGCACTCCCCACTCTATCCTACTGCTGATCCAAAGCCTGCTCATCCCACCTTCTTGCAGTGGAGTCTTATCTTCAATCGGGATTGGTGAGAGGGAGTTTTCTCAGCTTCACTGTATGCAGATCTGACTCAACCACCAGCACCTATACTTCAAGTGTTAAAAGATCCCAAACAATTACCAGCAGAAGAAACAGCATCAAACATGAATGGACTTTTCCCTATACAAATACAGTATCTATCACTCACCCAAGAGTACCCCTCCTCTACCTTCTTCTCCAGAACTGCACTGGTGGCTGTGCGGAGCCTAACTGCATTGGTAGCCAGCCTCCCATTCTCAGGCTGTGCTGCACCCTTAGAAAGCACCACTACAATTCATACTGCTTCACCTAGTGGTTCATTATTATCTGTTTTGATCTGCCTATTCATTGTTTCCTGTATTACTACTTTTTAACATCATCTAACTGTATATTGCTGCAAGCCGACTGTTTCTATACTTGACGTGAACTACTTTGACGTACTCAGGACAACAGTGTTTATTGAACTCCATGTTCATCGCCTGTATCTTTTATTGGGTACTATTTGCGACAAGGTTACTGAACAGTGTTTGCCAAATTGGGAGGAGGGACGTGCTGACGTCACGGCGTTGTTATGATCCCAGAAGGACGGGTGGTTTATGCAAGCTGGCTGGCTTTTTTATACGTGCTCCTATACCTGCTTCTAATTGTAAGTGCATTACCATTTATTAGGCCTCATGCACACAGGACATTTTTGGACGTTTTTACAGCTGCTGTTTTTAGCTTCAGATGTTTTTTCCTACAGTCAATAAACTCCCCATCGTGTTATCCTATGTGTCAATGCACACATAGGCTGTTATCAACTGTTTTTGGCTGGGGCGTTTTTGAGCTGTAAAAAAACCCAAGACTAGTGGGTTCTGTGAGAGACGTTTTTCAGCTGTAAAAACGCTCAAAAACACTAGTGCAATAACACTCAAAAAAACTCCAAAAAGCTTCCGACATTTTTGTAACGTTTTTTTAATGTCCTGTGTGCATGAGGCCTTAGAATAAAAGTAAACTTGGTTTTATACTATGGTGAGCTTTTCGTTTTTGGGTCACTCTTGCGAGTTTGGATCCTGGAAAAGCTGAGACCATCCGTTTTGCTTGATTACATGGTGGAATGGGGTATTGCCATCTGATTTCCCTTCTAATGAGAAAAGACCTGGCTGGGTATTGTGGGAGATTAGCTCGTGGGGATCACTTTTCAGGGGAAAAGATTCAGCATGGATGTCAGTTTCTTTAAAATCTGGCGGCTTGCCAGGTTTATTATTTCAAGGATTGCAAGTTCAAAACAGAAAACAAAACCTTGCCATCTGGCACTAAACTAAACAAACATATTCTACTCTATACAGTGTGGGGCTGTCCCCGCCACCCACAAAACATAAGCGCATTGCAAACCTTGTTCTCAGAGTCCAAATTAGCACACAGAGCTCTCTCAGCTTTCTTCCTCTGAGATCCAGGAATGAGCTCTCCTGGTCATTAAATGCAGGTGGAGAGGGGTTTGAGTGAACCAGAAAGACCGGGCCAGAACCAGCTCTGCCACGGTGGCCGGCAAAACCCAGGATGGACTCTCACTAGTCTCTTCAAAATGATTGCATGCAAGGCAGAAAAAATATCACCCATCCATTGTGGTGCCTCGCATAACGTCACATATCCCTCCCTCTGCTCAAGCCCCTCAGGTGTAGCAACTGACCATGCAGTGGGCTCGGGAAAGACCATCTGTGTTATTTTGGAGCCTTCCAGCCCGGTGTTCCACTGAGAACTTAAATGACTGTAGGGCCAGGAACCACCTAGTCACCCGGCTATTTTTCTCCCGGTTGTTACACATCCACTTAAGGGGGGCATGGTCTATGACTAGCCTGAATGACCGTCCCAGCAGGTAGTGTTTTAGGGCCTCTAAGGCCCACTTTATAGCCAGGCACTCCTTCTCCACAATGGCATAATTTCTGTCATGCCTGTTAAGCTTCCTGCTTAAGTAGACGACCAGGTGCTCCTCACCATCTCTAATCTGGAACAGAACAGCACCTAGTCCCACTTCAGAGGCGTCTGTTTGAACCACAAACTCCTTTGTGGAGTCTGGGGTCACGAACACCAGCTGTACACAAAGGGCTTGCTTCAATTTCTGGAAGGCCTTCTCGGCTTCAAGATTCGACTTAAACATTCCTGACCCTCTACCCTTCGTTAGATTGGTCAGAGGGACAGCAATGGTGGCAAAGTCAGAGATGAAGCATTGGTAATACCCTGTAATCCCCAGGAATGCACAAACTTGTTTCTGGTTCATGGGTTGAGGCCACTTTTGAATGGCTTCGATCTTATTGGTCTGGGGCTTGATCAGACCCCAACCAATAACATACCCAAGGTATTTGGCTTTCTCCAGACTTATGGCACACTTTTTTGGGTTGGCTGTTAAACCTGCTATCCTCAGCGAATCTACCACTGCCTGCACCCGGGACAGATGTGATTCCCAATCAGGGCTGTGTGTGACCACATCATCCGGATAGGGCCGCTGCATAGTGCCGATGTGGTCTTAAAGTTTTGTCCATCATCCTTTGGAAAATGCAAGGGCTCCATGCAGACCAAACGGCATTCGCTTGTATTGGAAGGACCCCTCGGGGGTAGAGAAGGCCGTTTTTTCCTTTGCTTACTTTGTTAAGGGGATCTGGCAGTATCCCTTAGTTAGGTCTAGGGTTGTTATGTACCGGGCACCTCCTAACCTATCCACAAGTTTGTCAACCTGCGGCATCGAGTATGTGTTAAACTTAGACACGTCGCTCAGCTTCCTGAAATCGTTACAGAACCGGATAGTGCTATCAGGCTTTGGGACCAGTACTATTGGGCTCGACCAGGTGCTGTGGGACTCCTCTATCACGTCTAACTCCAACATGGTTTTTATTTCTCTTGCCACCGCCTCTCGTCTAGCCTCAGGTGTTCGGTAGCAGTGGTAGCTGGTGTATGAGGGGCGCTTGGGCTCCGCCTCCACGCCGGCTAAAATGAAAAAAAAAAAATGTCAGCCCAGCCCCCCTGCAGGAGGTGCCGGTACATTGACGTTCTTTTTTTTTCCGGCTCACTTGACAGCCAAGTAGTGAGCCTATTGGTCAGCCATTAAAGTCTATGTGTGTGCGCTGAACAGGTGCACACACATAACCTGATTGGTTGCCCTGAGCCTGCGGCTCAGTGTGATTGGATGCGGTGGCCAGGGGCGGGTCACTGTGGCAGCGTACGTGACTCCTGCTCCCACAGAGACCCTGACCGCCCGGTGACCGACCTATGACAAGGGACAGCCTGCTTCTCTGCATGCTGATCTCTGCACTCACAGCCTGCTTCTCTGTATTCCGAACTCTGCAACAATCCTGCCTGCCTATTGGATGGGGTAAGTGCAGGACTTATCCCGACCTCGGCGGGGGGGTCTCTGCAATGTACCCCACCTGAGATACTGGCTGCATAACTGCCCCACCTGTGTTATTGGTTGCAAACTGCCCCCACCTGTGTTATTGGCTGCAAACTGCCCCCACCTATGTTATTGGCTGCATAACTGCCCCCCAGCCCTATTCAGGACGTGAATGGGGTAGGTTATCCGTCCGTCCTAACAACGTCTCAAGCCTTATGTCTCTTCGTCCGACACTCACGTCTCTAGTCGTACGTCTCTTCGTCCGACAGGGAACAGTATCCAGCCAGTGGCCCGCCAGTCCCAGAGACACCCTCGTCCTCAGTGCATGCGACGGTGTCACTGGGCGGGGACCGGTGGCGTAGGTTAGTGTGACTCGGCGTCCGAGTCCCGTTGGTTAGTCCAATACACACACGTGGACAAGTCGC
>BLSH010472070.1:32517-53425 GCA_018402905.1 Glandirana rugosa
TGTCCACCCCCTTCAATACGTCGGTCATAGTTTCCACCCCCGTCAATACGTCGGTCATAGTGTCCACCCCGTCAATACGTCGGTCATAGTGTCCATCCCCGTCAATACGTCGGTCATAGTGTCCACCCCCGTCAATACGTCGGTCACAGTGTCCACCCCCGTCAATACGTCGGTTAGTGATACTGGCTGCATAACTGCCCCCACCTGTGATACTGGCTGCATAACTGCCACCACCTGTGTTATTGGCTGCATAACTGCCCCCACCTGTGATACTGGCTGCTGCCCCCACCTGTGATACTGGCTGCATAACTGCCCCCACCTGTAATAGTGGCTCCATAACTGCCCCCACCTGTGATACTGGCTGCATAACTGCCCCCACCTGTGATACAGGCTGCATAAGTGCCCCCATCTGTGATACTGGCTGCAATTTACCCCCACCTGTGATACTGGGGCTGTATACTGTGCCCTCTGATGCTTGGGCTGTATACTGTGTCCTGTAATGCTGAGCTGTATACTGTGTCCTGTGATGCTGGGGCTGTATACTGTGTCCTGTGATGCTGAGCTGTATACTGCGTCCTGTGATGCTGAGCTGTATACTTTGTCTTGTGATGCTGAGCTGTATACTGTGTCCTGTGATGCTGAGCTGTATACTGTATCCTGTGATGCTGAGCTGTATACTGTGTCCTGTGATGCTGAGCTGTATACTGTGTCTTATGATGCTGGGGCTGTATACTGTGTCCTGTGATGCTGAGCTGTATACTGTGTCCTGTGATGCTGAGCTGTATACTGTATACTGTGATGCTGAGCTGTATAATGTGTCCTGTGATGCTGAGCTGTATACTGTATCCTGTGATGCTGAGCTCTATACTGTGTCCTGTGATGCTGAGCTTTATACTGCGTCCTGTGATGCTGAGCTGTATACTGTGTCCTGTGATGCAGAGCTGTATACTGTGTCCTGTGATGCTGAGCTATATACTGTGTCCTGTAATGCTGGGGCTGTAAACTGTGTCCTGTGATGTTGAGCTGTATACTGTGTCCTGTGATGTTGAGCTGTATACTGTGTCCTGTGATGCTGAGCTGTATACTGTGTCCTGTGATGCTGAGCTGTGTACTCCTGACACAATATGTGGAATACAGGGGACGGAGTGGGTGGATTCTATAAGGGGTGGGGCTTATTAGAAGTAGGATTGGTCAAAAAAGGAAGGGTGGGGCCTGGTGCCCCCCCATCCTAGAACTTCACCAGCCGCCACTGTTCGGTAGCGTTTTACATTTACACGGACCCCTGGTTCTGTGATTATGTCATGTTTTATTACAGTGGTCAGTCTGAGTAGGGAAGAGAAAAAGTCTCTATTTTTACTGACAAAGTCCTTAACGTAGTTTTGTTGTGTCAATGACAAGGACTCGGTTATGGGGACATCTGGGGTCAGGGGCAACCTGTCCTTTTGGGGAGTGGGCACTGCCAATAAACTCTCCCTGTCCTTCCACTGTTTAAGGAGATTAACATGGTAACATGGTTTCCTTTTCCCAGCATGGTAAACTTTGAGATTAGGGAAAGAGTAGGGGAAGTAAACTACAAAGGGAACCTGCTACTTTGCCAGGAACTTACTTTCGACCATGGGTAAGCACTAGCACCAGCACTCTGTCCCCGGGGTTGAAAGTTTGGGTTTTGGCACCCCGATTGTAAACCCTTCTCTGAGCCTCCTGGGCTTGCTCCATATGCTCTCGTACAAGGAGCAGGACAGCTGCAAATCAATCCTGCATCAAGGAGACGTGCTCTGTGACGCTTTTACATGAGATGCTTCTACATGGGATGGCCTCTCCCTCCCATGTCTCATTTGCGACATCTAGCAGCCCCCTGGGATGTTTTCCATACAAAAGTTCAAAGTGGGAATACCCCATAGACGCTTGCGGAACCACTCGTATAGCAAACATGAGGTACGGCAGCAAAAAATCCCAATTTCGCCCATCTTTATGCACCACCTTTTTTAGCATACTCTTGAGGGTCTTGTTAAACCTTTCCACCAGACCGTCAGTTTGGGGGTGGTAAACAGAGGTACGGAGATGGGAAATTTTGTACAATTTTTTACACAATTCTCTGGTCACTCTGTACATGAAAGGAGTACCCTGATCCGTCAAGATTTCTTTAGGGATCCCCATGCGACTAAACAGCTGGACCAGTTCTTTGGCGATAGTCTTAGTGGAGGTATTCCGCAAGGGTATGGCCTCAGGATAGCGGGTCGCATAGCCCAGTATCAACAAGGGTGCGGTGCACTGGTGTACCCGGGCAGATTTTACTACTGGTCCCATGATATCCATGCCAATTCATTCAAATGTCACTTCAATTATGTGAAGTAGGACAAGGGAACTACAGAAATGGGGTGACGGGGCTGTCACTTGACACTCAGGGCAGGACTCACAGTATAATTTGACGTCTGCATACAACCCAGGCCAGAAGAATCTCTGGGTTATCCTCTTCCTGGTTTTCTCCATACCCAGATGTCCCCTCATTACATGACCATGGGCCAGATCTAGCACTATCTGGCGGAAGGGTTTAAGAACCACTAGCTGTTCCAGTTCGTCCTCTCTTTGTTTCACCATCTGATACAACAAATCATGTAGGGAAAAGACACCCCCCAATTAGGGTCCACAGGTTCCCCATCCATCACTTTTTCTCTGGCTCTGAGGAGAGTGACATCCTGTAGTTGTTCTGTACAGAAGTCCTCTCTTCTGGACCTCTAAGTCAGGGACTACATTCAGTTCACTCTCATGGTCAGGGACAGAGACATGGTCTGGGACATAATCCATCTGCTGGGAGCTATCTTCCGGCTCCTCTGCCTCCCCAGCCACTACAGGAGAAGGAATAGGGTCTCCTTCTTCCTCGGTCCTGCTACCAATCTCTCCTTCCATTTGGCAAAAAGGGTCTGGTGAGAACTCCCGTGCCTCCTCAGCAGGGGGCGCACTTTCCTCCAGGCTCTCTGTGCCTTCCCACAACCTCCAAAAATGTGGAAATTCCCTCCCCACTAGGACTTCATGAAGCAGAGAAGGTACCACTGTCACTGAATGGGTCACTCTTCCGCAAGGTGTGTCAATCTCGACTAGCGCCGTCTGGTAGTTACGAATGTCCCCATGGATGCAAATGACCCCAACAGTGCTAGGGTGTAACCTGGACGGATCTACACAACTGCTTTTGACCAACGTTATCCCACTACCAGAGTCAAGCAGCGCAGTGATGGGTTTCCCGTCAATAGCAATCATACACATTTGCTTTTCCAAGCGACTTGAGCATGATGCTATACATGCAACCTGTGAAAAAAGAGAAATGCATCTTTTCATGGCATCGGTAACACTGTATGTGTTCTATACCCAGTCCTCTCAAGGGTCCCCAAGACCTTCCTGGCTTCTTTAGCCAGTTTCCAAGTCTAGAGCCCCCAATCTTTTTAACCGTATCAGTTTTATCAAATTTCATCATTGCCCTTGAACCTTGGAACAGTCTTACTGGGTCCGCCGGCGATCTTTCACCTCTAGAGATATTGGAGTGGGCGTAGATGGGCACAACAAGTCCTCAGAAGCCATATATCTCTCGACGAGGTCCACCAGTTGCTTTGCAGTTTTGGGGTCCCCATGGCTGACCCATTTCCTCAAAGCAGCAGGGAGTGCCTGTAGATATCTGTCAATGACCATACGCTCCACAACCTGGGGACCTGGCAAAGTCTCTGGCTGTAGCCATTTCCTGGTAAGGTGAACTAGGTTGAACATCTGAGAACGGGGTGGTTTGACAGTGCAATAGATTCACTGATGCACATGTTGGGCCCAGACTGCCATGGTGACCCCCAGGTGTGTGAGTATCTCTACCTTTTAGAGTCTCATAGCCCTGAGCCTTATCTGTTTTCAGATTTAAATAGGAAAATAGATCTTTATAGGGTTCGTCGGTCAAAAATGGTGCTAGCAATCCCGCCCACTGTTCTTTTGGCCATTCTTCACGAAGAGTGGCTCTTTCAAAGGTCATGAGGTACGCCTCCACATCATCCTAAGGTGTCATCTTCTGCATGTGGTAAGAAGAGCGTACTAACTTTGGTTCCGCTATCATGGGAGGTGCGAGCCCTTTTTGTAATTTCTGCTGGGCCTCTGTAAACTGTTGGTTCATCTCCTGTGGAGCTGCTTGTTGTGCTGCGATAGCCTGATGACTCTCCTCTTGCTGAGCTGCAATGGCCTCTGCTACTCGGAGGTTGGTTTCCTGCAGAGCTGCATGTTGTGCTGCAGCACCCTCTGTGACCTGTCAGATGGTTTCCCGCTGTGCTGCATTGGCTTGCAGCAGGGCCTTCAACATTTCTTCCACCTTTAAAAGTTGCCCGCATCCTCCACCACATGTGGGAGATTCGCTCATGGGGATCACTTTTCAGGGGAAAAGATTTAGCATGGATGTCAGTTTCTTTAAAATCTGACGGCTTGTCAGGTTTATTATTTCAAGGTTTAAAAGTTCAAACACAAACAAAAACAGAAAACAAAACCTCACCGTCTGGCGCTAAACTAAACAAACAGATTCCTCTCTACACAGTGTGGGGCTGTCCCCGACACCCACAAAACATAAGCACATTGCAAACCTTGTTCTCAGAGTCCAAATTAGCACACAGAGCTCTCTCAGCTTTCTCCTTCTGAGATCCAGGATCAAGCTCTCCTCTGTTCTCTTCCTGGTCATTAAATACAGGGCTGGAACCAGCTCTGCCACGGTGGCCGACAAAACCCGGGTCGGACTCTCACTAGTCGCCTCAAAATGATTGCATGCGAGGCAACAAGTATTGGCCGTCCATTGTGACGCCTCGCATAACGTCACAGTGTTAACACCACTTAAGGACCGAGCCTCTTTTTGAAATTCGGTGTTTACAAGTTAAAATCATTTTTTTTGCTAGAAAATTACTTAGAACCCCCAAAGACTATATATTTTTTCTAACACCCTAGAGAATAAAATGGCGGTCGTTGCAAAACTTTTTGTCACACCGTATTTGCACAGGGGTCTTATAAGCTCCATTTTTTTAAATTCACTTTTTTGAGTTAATTAAAAAGACAACAGAAAGTTAGCCCAATTTTTTTCTATATTGTGAAAGATAATGTTACGCTGAGTAAATTGATACCCAACATGTCATGCTTCAAAATTGCGCCCGCTCGTGGAATGGCGACAAACTGACACCTAAAAATCTCCATTGGCAACGTTTAAAAATTTCTACAGGTTACCAGTTTTGAGCTACGGAGGAGGTCTAGTGCTAGAATTATTGCTCTCACTCTAACAATTGCGGCAAAATCTCACATATATGGTTTGAACACCGTTTTCATATGCGGGTGGGACTTGTGTATGCGTTCGCTTCTGCGCGCGAGCTTGCCGGGATGGGGCACTTTAAATTATTCTTATTTATTTTACTTTTTTTATTTTTACACTCGTCTTTTAAAAAAAAATGGGTAAAAAAAAAGCCCGGACTCCAATATAAGGGTGTATCCCTTTATTTTTCACCTATTCTTACTAGCATTAGTTCTGTTAATTACACCCTTCTAGTTTGATTTCTTTCTCATTTTTTCCTCCAGTCATTTATCGGCTGCATCCGGAGTTTCAAAGGAAAATTTGGTAGCATCTTACTGCCAAAATTGCTAGCTGTGATGAATGCTGCTTTTGAAGCTGGGGAACTGCCTAAGTCAATGCAAGAAACAGTAATAGCGGTGATCCCCAAAAAAGATAAAGATTTATTATCACCTGAATCATATCGCCCAATATCCCTCCTAATATCAGATGCCAAAATTATTGCACGGGTTCTGGCAAATAGATTATCAAAATATATTAATAGTTTAGTTTATACAGATCAAACAGGATTTATACCATCTATATCAGCATCTACAAATATACGAAGGCTTTTTCTAAATATGCAGCTTCCCATGCAAAATGTAGACTCCAGGGCAATTCTGTGCCTGGATGCCCAAAAGACATTTGACATGGTGGAATGGGAATATTTATGGGCCGTCTTAGATACTTTTGGAACAGGGCCAGGATTCATAAAATGGGTAAAGATGCTATATAAGGAACCCAAAGCAAGGCTAAAAATTAATAATACCGTTTCTAAACTATTCACATTAACAGAGGGAAGAGGCAGGGATGCCCTTTGTCACCTCTGCTGTTCGCTCTGGCTATGGAGCCTTTAGCACAAGCCATCAGACAATTATCGAGAAATAACGGGATTTTTTAAAACAGGTTGGGAGGACAGAGTAGCATTATATGCAGACGATGCACTGATTTTTTTTTGGGGACACTGCTAGTTCATTGGAGGAACTTATGAATCTTGTTATTGGGTTTGGGCAGTTCTCTGGCTTCCAAATTAACTGGGATAAATCTGTGTTACTTCCGTTAGATGATATTGAAATCCCATTAATAGGCCAAGCCGCTCAAATCCAAATTAAGGACACTGTAAGGTATCTAGGGGTGGTAGTATCACAAAATATCAGAGAATATATCAATTTAAATTTAAAACCCTTGCTGGCTAATTTTAAAGATAAAAGCAGAAGTTAGTGAAAATTGCCATTGATGGTAATAGGCAGAGCTAACCTCATGAAAATGATCTGGTCACCACAACTACTTTGTTTTCCACAACTCACCAGTCTGGATTACACAATTCTGCTTTCGGAAAATAGAATCTCTTTTTAGAGAATTAATATGGAGAGGAAAACCATCACAGATAAAACTAGCCACATTAATGTTAGCTAAAGAGAGTGGGGGTCTGGCCATCCCCCACCCGAAAAATTATTTCTTAGGCCTCATACACAGGGACGTTTCAAAAAAAAAAATAAACAAAACGTTGGGCCCGATGTCAAGGAAAAAAAGTCGGCGTTTATCGGCGTTATGCATCGGCGTTTTTGAGCGTTAGTGAGCGTCGGCGTCAATAGGCGTTTTTTAAAAAAAATCATCCCTCTGCTATTTTTCAACCTAAAAACGTCGGCGTCAAAAAACGCCGGTATAATATTAGGCGTCGTTTGATGGCATTTGTTGGCATATTGTGGTGTCGGCGTCAAAAAATGCCAAAACGTTACAGCCTCAGAATGCACTGGCCGTGGGTTCTAGTTTCAGCTCACTAACGCCGACGCCATCTACAGCTCAAAAACGTCAGCGTTTTTATGGGGCCATTGACTAACATGGAGAGCTGCAAAAAACGCCAGAAAACGTCGGCGTCAAAAAACGTCCGTGTGTATGAGGCCTTAGCATCACAAATACAGCATTTTAGTGGTTAGATGGAAGTGATAGAAATGGATAGCATACAAGGTCTTCTACGCTCTTCATGTGGAGATGGGTGCCCTTTGATATCCCTCTTGAGAGCAGGTAATATAATGAGAGCTAAAAAATTCCAGACTGGTGAGTTGTTTGAAAAAATATGGCAGGAAATTAGGATCATTTTATATATTAAAGGATATACATTATTCACCCCCTATCTGCAATAATAAAAAAATATGCGGAACTGTCAAAACTAGAAGGATTTGACTTATGGAAGGTAAAAGGTATAATATATATATATCAATTGTTCCAGGAAGGAAAGATAAAAACTTTTGCCCAACTTGGGAAGGAATATGGACTGCCCAACCAAAGATTTTTTCAATATCTTCATTTGAGACATGGTATTAGGACACAAGCAGGCTTACAGGAGTTTATATTAAATAAACCTAATATATTAACAATACTGAATAAGCAGGATAAAAAAACAGGGTTTAATATCACAAATATATCACCAGCTACAAGAACAATATGAGAACAAAATAGTCTTATCGGAAAAAAGATTATGGGATGAGGAACTGGGCGGAGTTACAGATGAGCAATGGATAAAAGCATTGGCAACTCTTTCTAAAGTCTCCATGTCTCCGGCCCAGCATCTTACTCAATTGTTTATTGTGCATAGAACGTATTACACTCCAGAGAAACTATATAAGTGGAAACATAGGGACACAGATCAATGTCCTAGATGTAAAAAAGAGAGGGCGGGGCTAATACACATGCTTTGGAGATGTCCCAAGCTTCATCGGTACTGGCATGGAGTATTATCCACAATTAACGATCGTCTCGGGATACTTATAGGAATGGATCCCGGGATTTGCCTCCTGAACATCCTGGATGTCATTCCAGTTATAAGGAGTTTGTTCCATTCTTGCAAGCTCATAGCTCAAATATGGATTTCGCATTATCCACCGTCAGTAGAAGAACGGAAAATACTAATGGGCCAAACTATAATGAAAGAGAGGTATACCTTTATACACAGGGGTCAACTAGAAAAATTTGAAAACATTTTGAAAAAATGGATGGAGGTGACTGAATGAAATGGGATAGAGGGGTGGAGGGGGGTTAGGTTTATTCATTCCCTTTTTTTCATATGTGGTTGGGGGTATGCATTGTATGTATTGTATTATTTTGTATGTTGAATAAAAAGATGATTTGTTTAAAAAAAAAAAAGAAAATAAAGGAATAGAATAGAAAAAAATAGACTAGAAAAGAATATAACAGAAAATAAAAGAATAGAATAGAATAGAGTAAAACAGAACAAAATAGAATAGAAAATAAAAGAACAGTAGACTAGAATGTAATAGAAACAAATAGAATAGAATAAAATAGAAATAATATAAGTATCTTCTGAAATTCAAATTTCAAATAGAAAAAAATTGAATTTGAATACACAAGAAAAGAATGGAATAGAAAAGAATAGAATAGGAAAAAAAGAATGGAATAGAATAGACTATAATAGAATAAAAAATAATAGAATTGAAAAAACAATAGAATAGAAAGAATATAACCATTTCCCAAAATTCAAATAGAAGCAATTCGAATTTGAATAGAATAGAAAAGAATAGATTATAATAGGAAGATGGTAATATTCATTCTATTCTATTCTGTTTTTTTTCTATACTATTGTGCTATTTTCTATTCTATTCTATTAAAATTCGGATTGATTCTATTTGAATTTTGGAAAATGGTTATATTATTTCTATTCTATTATATTGTATTATTAATTCTATTCTTTTCTATTCTATTCCAATTTCAGAAGGTTATAATCTTTATATATTTTTTTTTTTAGTTTTATTCTATTCCTTTCTATTCTTTTCTATTCCATTCTATTCTGGTCTTTTATTTTCTATCCTATTTTGTTCTGTTTTACTCTATTATATTATATTCTTTTATTTTCTGTTATATTCTTTTCTATTGTATTCATTTTTTTTCTATTCTATTCCTTTATTTTCTATTCTATTTTATTCTCTATTAACTATTCAAATTCGATCACTGTTCAAATTCGAAAACGATTTGAATTTGAAAACAATTCGCATTCAAAAACTATTCGAAACTGATTTGAAAACGAATAAACGAAACCAATTCCTAAAACAAATGAAACGAATGAAACAAATCTAACTAAACAAAATAACGAATCTAATCAAAACTAAACACATTTTTTCGTTCTGCACATGTCTACAAACCCTTTCCTCTTTGTACATCATTGCCCTCTCCTCTTCTGGGAGTATCTAATTACTGACTGTGCTGATCCATGTCTTCCATGCTTCCCCTCACCTCCCTACATAACCTTTTATGTAGCTTCTGGGAGGGGCGCAAAGGGGAATAGTATAGATCAGGGTTTCTCAACCTTTTTTCAGTTAAGGCACCCTTTTAAAATTATGGACAATATCAAGGCACTCCATTCTAAAATTAAAAAAACCCCCCAAAACGAATAATTTTAAATATTGCAGCAACATCCACACACGTAGGACACCCAACATTAGAGGTAATTTATTCCTACAGCAAATACATCTTTGCACACCTTGTACCAGCTAGTAATCCAATGTTTCTCTTCTACCTCAGCTTCTCTCCCTCACTCAATCAATGTGACCTCAGTACTGATGGAGAGGAGCAGGGGAGGGGCAAACAAGGATGCTGTGCAGGGTCACGAGGTCCCTCTTATCAACAGAAGATGTCATTGATTGGTAGGAGGCCAGCGGCTTGAAGGTTGTAATGGTGCACAATGTAATTTGTGTAACTAAAAGGTAGGCCTTATCCACCCGCTGGTAAATATGCAATTTTTAGGTATTTTGCCAAGGCACCCCCGAAGAAACCTGAAAGCTGGTATAGATTATCACTTGGGTCACACCTCTGAATCTGCTGGGGCTGCAGACTTCACATTCAAGATGGCAGTGTGTGGCTGGAGCACAGTTAGCATAGCAAGAATGGAAAATAAACTTGTAAAAAGAATAGGAAGAGCAGGTGAGTCCTATTATAGGCATCTCATTTAAGAAGTTTACTGCTTTTTAAGCAATTGTAAATGTTTGACTGCCTACTGTATAGCCAAACCACTGTTCTGATTTAACCACTTTCCACCCGCATTATAGCCAAACGACGGCTACAGCGTGGGCTTTCAGTGCTGGGAGGGTGTCAATAGACATCCTCCCGTGATCGCACACGCACTGTGATCACCAAGTCCTTAGGACTCAGCTGATCACAGAACAGGGTAAAGGGCCAATCACAGCGGGCCCTTTACCACGTGATCAGCTGTCAGCCAATGACAGCTGATCAGGAAGTAAACAGAAGCCGGTTATCGGCTTTTTTTCTCCTCACAATCAGCTTAAGGAGAAAAGAATAAAGCTGGAAACCGGCTTCTGCTACAGGGACATCGGTCCCAATCTGTGCCACCTATTAGTATGCACAAATGCTGCTAATCAGTGCCCAAGAGTGCCATCTATCAGTGCCCACCAGTGCCACCTTTCAGTGCCAATCAGTGCCCACCAGTTTCATTGCCAATCAGTGCCCACCAGTGCCACCTTTCAGTGCTGCTAATCAGTGCCCAACAGTGCCACTTATCAGTGCTGTCAATCAGTGCTCATCAGTACCTCATCATCATTGTCACCTACCTGTGCCCATCAGTGCCGCCTACCAGTGCCCATTAATGCCACTTATCAGTGCCCATCACTGCTGTCTATCAGTGCTCATCAGTGCTGCCTGTCAATGCTCCTCAGTGCCGCCCATAAGTGGCACCTATCAGTGCCTCCTCATCAGTGCCGCCTCATCAGTGCCGCCTCATCAGTGCCCATCAGAACAGCCTCATCAGTGCCCATCATTGCCGCCTCATCTTTACTACCTCATCAGTGCCTATCAGTGCCCATCGGTGCAGCCTATCATTGCCCATCAGTGCCCATCAGTGTAGCCTCATCGGCACACATCAGTGAAGGAGGAAAATTACCTGTTTGCAAAATTTTATAACAAACTATGAAAAAACATTTTTTTTCAAAAAATTTCAGTCTTTTTTTTTGTTTCTTTAGCAAAAAATAAAAAACCCAGTGGTGATTAAATGCCACCAAAATAAAGCTCTATTTGTGTGAAAAAAATGTTGTTTGGGCACAGTGTTGCATGACTGCGCAATTGCCATTCAAAATGGAACAGCGCTGAAAGCTGAAAATTGGCCTGGGCAGGATGGGGGTATAAGTGCCCAGTAGGCAAGTGGTTAAGCTCTGTACCGACAAAGGGCTAAATTTACTGCAAGTTACGTGGATACGGCATCTGATCCACATTGCTTTTCTAATCCAAGTGCACTGTCAGTTCATATATATTATTATGCCACCGGGCTTTGCAAAGTGTGGTGTCAAGTAGAAGTGTTGCCTGTGTTCTTTATATGCCATGGCTGTTTTTTATTCCCAGCATGAAACTGGAGCAGGAGGTCAGCAGATTGAAGATTTTCACCTGATTTGCAGACATTTTGCTGCAGTCATTGCTGCTGAAATTTTTTTCTTGATTTTAGCTTTGTTGTTTCTGAAGCCAAGAACAAGTATTCTCCTGACAGATGTCATGATGCAGTTGTCTGAATTCCTGTACCTTTTACTGCTTTGTGATTATCTGTCTGTGAATGTGAAACACAGTGCCACATTTTCCATAAAACAAAACATGGGTGATAGTGAGGAGCAAATAATTAAAATCCATTCCATTTGCCATTTTTTCGTTTAGCTGATTTTGCATTTTGTTCATTATTTTCTTTGACTCCTTGATTTTTTTAGGTCCCTTCCTTTAAAACACCATTCTTCAATACAACCATAGGTGTGCACAGCCCATTGCATTAGGGTATGCATCCCAAAGCTCAAACACACATGCCTTCCTCTGCAGCCTCAGATGCCCGGGGCAGTGAATGAATGGGAAGTGCTCTGTGTTGAGTGGCTTCCTGTTCTTTCGCAAACTGAAGCATAGTAAACACAGATTATGATGCTTCAGTTATGAATGGACACAGTGAGTGAGTGTGTTCACTGTGTTCATTTAGAAAAGGGAGGGGCCAGTAAACTACATATTTACTAGCCCCTTCCCCCACTCTCCATTCTGAAACATCTCGCACAGCAGCCGGGGGAGAGGAGAGGAGGGAAGAGAGCATCACTGCGGGTAGGGGGGCAAACAGGGGGGGAAGCCTAGGTAGTAGGAGAACCACACGTAATGATTAGGGTGTGCTCAGGCACACCTGGCACACCCCCTGCGCATGCCTATGAATACAACAAACCTTTTCTCACATTCCCCCAAGAAGGTGATTTTAGCTATGTGGGTGGAGGAATATACAAAACTTTTCTGAATTGCTGCCCCTGCCCCTACCATAGTGACCTGAAAAGGGAATCTTTATCCATTAACCCATTAAAAATAATTTAAAATAATCTGTATTCAAATAAAAAATCCTCACATTTGTATAAGTATTATTAGACGATTAAGGCTTTTAACCCTTTTTCTGTTTGTCTTGTGTCGGGTCCTTCCACTGTCTAAACCCTGATCTATAGTTAAATGTGTACAGCTCGTAATTACCCTGGGGTTTCTTATGCAGATAAACTATTAATGGCTGGAGCATAAGGTTCTTGTTCATAATTTTATCGATACATAGTAAACATTGTAAAATGGCAAATTACAATATCTCCCAATAAAAGGAAAAAAAGAAATGTAGAGTTCTTCTTATGGCATTCTGAACTTTTCTTTGTTTTACTGGTCTGGAGGTTTTTGCTGAGCAGATAGAAGAGTGTTGCTGCCTGAAGGGAAGAAAAGTAGGCTAACTACCCACAATTGGACCTATTATTTCAGCTAAAAGACTGACTATTTCCTTACTAATAAGAAGAGCTTGAGTCATCCCAAGGCTGTCTTAATGCTTGGGCACCCCCGGGCATTGCCACCTGTCCTAGGTTTGCAGGGCCAGTCATACTTTTTACTAAGCTGTCCCAGGATGGCTGTGTCCTGGACAGCATCCTGGAACCTGTACTGTGCCCTCCTGATCCCAGTATTGTGCCCTCCTCACCCCCCTGTACTGAGCCCTCCTGATCCCATTATTGTGCTCTCCTCAACCCTCTGTACTGTGCCCCCCTGTTCCCAGTATTGTGCCCTTCTCACCCTCTGTATTGTGCCCTTCTTATCCTCCTGTACTGTGCCCTCCTAATCCCAGTATTGTGCCCTCCTCATCCCCCTGTACTGAGCCCTCCTGATCCCACTATTGTGCCCTCCTCACCCCTCTGTACTATGCCCTTCTGTTCCCAGTATTGTTCCCTCCTCACCCCCTGTATTGTGCCCTCCTTACCCCCCTGTACTGTGCCCTCCTCACCCTCCTGTACTTTGCCCTCCTGATCCAAGTATTGTGCCCTCCTCATCCCCCTGTACTGAGCCCTCCTGTTCCCAGTATTGTGCCCTCCTTACCCCGCTGTACCGTGCCCTCCTCACCCTCGTGAATCCCAGTATTATGCCCTCCTGAACCCAGTGATGTGCCCTCCTCACCCCCCTGTACTGTACCCTTTTGCCTCCATTCCTGTACTGTGCCCTTGTGTTGATTAGTTTTTGATCTATGGGAATGTTTTTTATATTCTTTAAAATAGATTTTATGGAAAGTACTAATAAATATACGTATGTTCAATTCTATCAAATATTTATACTTTAATTCTTGTGAGTAGGTGCATAAATGGGGGCAGGCTGGTAGGGGCCCAGTGCATTACTTCGCCCAGGGGCCCATGATGCTGTTAAGACAGCCCTGAGTCATCCCACCGTTTTACTGTTGGAGTTTTGAGACACACTGCTAAGATATACTTACCTTTGTGGATTACAGATAGCATCACCTAAGGGTTGAGCACTCCACTGTTGAGTTTAAAGGGCCCCATAGCTGGTAGACTTTGTGGCAGACCTCATTCAACTATTCATCTAAGACAGTGGTTCTCAACCTCGGTCCTCAAGTACCCCCAACAGGCCATGTTTTGGGAATTTCTCTTTTATAAAATAGCTGTCCAAAATACCAAGCCATTGACTCTGATTTAAAGCACCTGTGCAAGATAAAGGAAAACCTGAAAACATGGCCTGTTGGGGGTACTTGAGGACTGAGGTTGGGAACCACTGATCTAAGACAAATGAACAGACCTTGATACCTCCCACACCTATGCACTTAGATAATTACATAGTTACATAGTTACATAGTTACATAGTTAGTCAGGTTGAAAAAAGACACAAGTCCATCCAGTTCAACCAAAAAAAAAAAAATGTATTTACATAAATATATATATATATATATATATATATATATATATACACACATATACACATACAACCAAATAATCCCATATACAATCCTTCACCCACAGTTGATCCAGAGGAAGGCAAAAAACCCCAGCAAAGCATGGATCCAATCTGCTATAACGGGGGAAAAAATTCCTTCCTGATTCCCCGAGAGGCAATCGGATTCACCCTGGATCAACTTTACCTAAAGATGTTAGTACCCAGTTATATTATTTACATTAAGGAAAGAATCCAGGCCTTTTTTAAAGCAATCAATCGTGCTGGCCAAAACCACCTCTGGGGGGAGTCTATTCCACATTTTCACAGCTCTTACTGTGAAGAAACCTTTCCGTATTTGTAGATGAAATCTTTTTTCCTCTAGACGTAAAGAGTGCCCCCTTGTCCTTTGTGATGACCTTAAAGTAAATAACTCCACACCAAGTTCACTATATGGACCACTTATATACTTGTACATGTTGATCATATCCCCCCTTAATCTCCTCTTCTCAAGAGAGAATAAATTCAGATCCTCTAATCTTTCCTCATAGCTGAGCTCCTCCATGCCTTTTATTAGTTTGGTTGCCCTTCTCTGCACTTTCTCCAGTTCCCCGATATCCTTTTTGAGAACTGGTGCCCAAAACTGAACTGCATATTCCAGATGAGGTCTTACTAATGATTTGTACAGGGGCAAAATAATGTCTCTATCTCTGGAGTTCATACCTCTCTTAATACAAGAAAGCATTTTGCTTGCTTTGGAAACCGCAGCTTGGCATTGCATGCCATTATTAAGCTTATGATCTACCAGAACCCCCAAATCCTTCTCCACTATGGATTCCCCCAGTTGTACTCCCCCTAGTATGTACGATGCATGCATATTCTTAGCCCCCAAGTGCATAACTTTACATTTATCAACATTAAACCTCATTTGCCACATAGTTGCCCAATTAGACAGTGCATTGAGGTCGGCTTGTAAGTTGGAGACATCCTGCAAGGAAGTTATTCCACTGCATAGCATGGTGTCATCTGCAAACACTGAAATGGTACTTTTAATCCCAGACCCTATATCATTTATAAATATATTGAAAAGCAAGGGTCCCAACACTGAACCTTGGGGTACACCACTGATAACCTTAGACCATTCAGAATAAGAATCATTAACCACTACTCTCTGAATTCGGTCTTTTAGCCAGGGTTCTAAAAGGGATATGACCATTAGAGCCCATAATGTTGAAACTTTGGATAGAGGATTAGAGTGGTTTACTAAACTATGCCAAAATGATCAGGATTATCAAAGAAGAAGAGTCTCTGTTAGCTGCAAAACAGCTACTCACATTGGTTCTTGGCAGCGCTGCAATGGTGACTTTGTGTACTTAACACTGACTGCTTTGGGTGCACCAGATGAAATTAAAAGTGAGATACCTCCTGTATTTGATTGATTCCCTGTGTTTGGAGCCCAAATGAGTGTACAAGGGAACATCTTGGTGGTGAGTGACCACTTCACATGCACAAGCTTTCCCGATGAAGCATAAAAATGCTTACACAGTAGCCAACATCTTAGTAGAAAATTGTTCATTCACTATGGTCTAACATATGGGTTGACTGAAGCCAAGACCAAGACTTTTGAGAGAAAGCGTATCCAAAGGTTATTGACCATGTTGCACCAACAACCCACAGCCTGAGCAGTTCAACTGTACTCTTCTGAACATGCTGGGGCACTTTCATCTGAAAAGAAACAACAATGGAATCAGCTTCTAACTTCAGCTTGTTCTTTTAACCTTTGACAAGAAAGATGATGCTGAAGCTATGCAGAGCTATGCAGAGTTGCACCAGATTTTGCACCCTCCAGTTTTAGTAAATAAACCCAAATGGGTCAGATTTACTAAAACTGTTGCACACAGAATCTGGTGCAGCTCTGTATAGCAACCATTCAGCTTCCAGGTTTTATTGACATTGCTTAATTGAACAAGCTGAAGTTAAAAGCTGATTGGTTACTATGCACTGCTGCAGAAGATTCCCTCTGCTCCAGATTTAGTAAATCTACCCCACAATGATCTGAGCATTCAGATTCATCAAAAATGGAGGCGGATGTGGACCATCTTCAAACTGCATGAGAAAAGTATAAATTAACGGGAGAAGCCATAGCAGTGTTCTAAAATCATCTTCAAACTGTGTGTGAAAAGTATAAATTAGCCGGGAGAAGCCATATCACTGTTCTACAATCATCTTCAAACTGTGTGAGAAAAGTATAAATTATCCGGGAGAAGCCATATCACTGTTCTAAGAACAGTGATATGGATTCTCCCGGCTAATTTATACTTTTTTCACACAGTTTGAAGATGATTGTAGATTATACAATCATCTTCAAACTGTGTGTGAAAAGTATCAATTAGCCGGGAGAAGCCATATCACTGTTCTAAGAACAGTGATATGGCTTCTCCCGGCTAATTTATATTTTTCACACAGTTTGAAGATGATTTTAGAACACTGCTATGGCTTCTCCCGCTAATTTATACTTTTCTCACACAGTTTGAAGATGGTCCACATCCACCTCCATTTTTTATTTTTTTATGTGATTTTTTTTTTTATATTATTTTAAGTTATTTCCCTATCCCCATTTCTTTGTAGGGCACTTGTCCGACCCTTACCCCCATTTTCCCTCCTTTTGCAGACCTCTAGGACTTTCCAGGACTTTTTACAGCAATTTTCAAAACTTTTATTAAATTACCAGAACCCTGGACCCGAACCCGGACTTTTTTTGAAAAGTCCGGGTTCGGGTCCGGGTCCCGGACACCCAAAAGTTTGGTACGGACCCGAGCTTTACAGTTTGGGTTCGCTCAACTCTAGTCATGACACATGTCAACACATCACAATGTGAGTGTTAATGTGAGTTTTAAATTGCTTTGACATTTAAATGTGCATTGCAACACATATTATTAACATTATGTTAAGGCTCATCAACTTGCCTTGCTATGTATTGACATGCGTTTTAGTTTATTTCAATGAAAACGCATTTGGGAAAAAATGCATAGATATACATGGGACCTAAGAGTGTCTCAGTGGCAAGCAAAGGTGCTATCACTAGGCAGGGGTGGCAGCTGGTGAAGGTTAGTTATGAAGTCAGTCTGAAAGTCAGCACCCAGTAATAAACTGAAACTAAAGAAGAGAGGGGCACAGAGACTTTTTTAAAAAAAAATAAGGTAAGAGCAAGCATCCTCTGGTGTCGGCTTCAAGGCTGATCATAAACTATACAATTTCCTTTAAATCTACCATCAACAATACTGCAAGATCCTTCCTGCATTGATATATATTAAATGCATTGTTTAGGATTGTCCTCATATTACATAGTTATGATAGTGCTAAAGGAAATGGAAGAGATTGTACAATCAGATTGTATAGTACTGTATATGGCCATCCTTAAGTAGAACACTTACATTTCAACATTTATACTAATTTCAGTTTAATACTTTTCTGTTTTTTTTTTTTTTTTATAAACAATATAATACTGTGACAGAGAACGAGTTGCAAAGTCATTACTGTTTCAGTGTCTCATAAATTAAATTTACATAAAAATTTGTCAGTCTTTTGTACCTATACCTTGATGTGTTTTACACATGCAAAGTGTATATAGGGACAGGGATCAGCTTGGCAAGGTGATTAGACCTCTTGGACACAACAAAGTGTGGATTTTTTGTCCTGCAGAACTAAAGGTCTGTTTATATTGTATACTATGTATGAAGCTGCATGTAAAGAACTGCAACATCCCACAGAGACAACGGTTCTTGCTAAAGGCAGTGTGCACTACAAAGGACTGAAGAGTGAGAAGGTGATCTGTGATGCAGTTCTATGAATACTTCTGAACATTTCTCTATTCTCTATGCTGTTACATCTCATCCTACTCACTTTAGGGGCTCAAAATACAAAAACGTGCATGATGGAAAATACATTTCCTCAATTGGGCCAGGTGCCAACAAAAGTAGATGTAAATCCAGTCTGGAAGACAGAGTTTGCTAAATCACTTGTATCATAAACATTGGCATTTTTTCTTTAAAGCGGTAGAAAAAAACCAAAACAGACTGGTCCCCCTGCAGGCCCATGTCACAATGTGCTACTATGCACCGCATACTAGCACGCTATGACAGACTTACCTTAAATCAGATCCCTCCAGCAGCGCGCTCTCACCACCAGCAGGACTTCCCTCTTCACCTGGTCTTCCTTCCGGGTTTGTAGGCTCCAGCCATTTGAAGGCCAAGCTGCGATGGCGTCACTCCCACTCATGTGCAGAGTCAAGGCCACGGCACACCTTTCAATGGATGGCATGCTGTCCATAGAGAGTGCAGTGTACGTGTGTCTGTGACATTACTGGATGCTACATATGTATACATCTCCTAAACAGTGCACATTTAAGAGATATTTACTGTACCAACAGGTAATCTTTATATAGTGAATCACATATATTTGAATCCCATGATAAATAAGTACATTTCTAATTATAAGTTCACAACATAAAGTCCAAAATATTTAATCACCACAGTTATCAGAGTATAAGGTGCTATCTTGCTTGGAAATGAAATGACACTTGTGTCTCCACTGCCAGTGAAACAATGGCCGTTCACCTAAGAGATATGACCCCTGCATTAAGTTCAAATCTCCTGGCGTTCACACCTTTTTCTCTTCCATTACCATCGCATATAGGCACATCCCATCATCAGATAAAAGGAATATACATGTAAAGGCAGAAAAAAATAAGACCTAGTGTTCTCTTTTTTAAATTATATGATTTAACCTACTATAAATACAAATGCACTTACAAAATAAGGCACTGCAACCAGTGCTAACATAGAGCAAATGAAATACAGAGTCGGCATCTTGCTGGAATCCAAGATGGCCCTTGGCTCTGCCCCCCCCCCCCCCATAATTTGATAAAAAATTGTGATGAAATCACTTTGTGAATGTTAGCTGGCAACCAATTTAGATTTTTTTATTTTTTTTATTTTATTTTTGTTCTAATATGTGGTTTGGGCTGATTGATTGTAGGCTTACCTGTAGGTACAAGATAAAAAGCAGAGTTTACTATCACTTTAAGAATCCTGTCTTCACTTTCTTTTTAAATACTTTTATAAATCTCAGGACGTATGAACTCCTCCAGCCCTTTTGCAGTCACTTCTTGTCTATATGTATGTACTTCAGTAGTGACTGCATACCGTAGCTCAAGGTGCATTTCCTGATTGTAACAATGGGTGAACATGCCTGTAAAATGAGCATCAGCACAGTTGTTTTTAATATCCAAAGGAAGAACATTTGACAGGGTGACAATGCAGAAGACAAATTGTTACCCTTTAACAGGAAGTGTCTGAACAAGAACCTTTGTGGTTGTGGTGGGAGCATCAAGTATTATTGTAGTATAAGCTGAAGATTTGAAAATTGCTTTTGAAACCATACTGACAGGTTAAAGATTATGTGAAATATTAGCGATTCGGTTTTCATCTACCGTATTATTGTACCTTAGTTTGCAAGCTTTTAAAATTGTGGGTAATATTTTATACTGAAACATTTTAAAAGAGTTGGGCACTATATAGAAAATAGGGATGGGCCAAACGGACCCCTGTTCGGTTCGCACCAGAACTTTTGAACGGGCGCGAAAGTTCAAACCCGAATAATGAACCCCATTAAAGTCAATGGAACCCGAACGTCAAAAATCAAAAGTGCCCATTTTGAAGGCTTATATGCAAGTAATTGGGCATATAATGGTTATAGGGGTCCAAGTCCTGCCCTGGGGGACATGTATGAATGAAAAAGAAGTTTGTGATTTTTTTGATTTTAAAAGTGGAAGCATAAAAATGAAAAATTCCTTCCAATAAAGTGACTGGGGGGGTCCCCTTAGTCTACCTGTAAAGTTGTAGATCTGCACCATGTTTAGAATCTGCTGCAGCAATAATTGCATTTATAAAGCCAAAAGAAATGTAATTTTCCCTGCAAACTGCCTTTATTTTGCTCAGCAACAGCCGGGGAGCCAGTGTTTATGATGAGGCCACAATGTAGTGCACTGGGAACAAGATTAGATATTTTTTGGATAAATTCTTAAATTCTGGTGTCACTTTGACTTTGGCTAGAAGTAACAGGTGCTGAAAAAATGGGCTTTGGGTGTCGGTGGTGCCTTCACACTGTAGCCCTATAGAGGTAAGAAACAATAGGCTGCGCTCACATGAATAATATAGAAATAAAATTAAAATTATAACTGAAAATTAATATAAAGTCCCAATGCTGTGGTATTCCCTACACCACTAAAAAGTCTGTGTTAACGTGTCTGAAAAATCACCACATCCCTTATGGTGTCGTAACCCTGAAATATAATTAAAAGTCAATATTAAA
>BLSH010472070.1:83034-113292 GCA_018402905.1 Glandirana rugosa
ATTGGACACAGCCGGTCACGTGGTAAAGAGCCAATACTATTGGCTCTTTACCGTGATCGGGGTCGGGCATTGTCCGAGGGACAAGCCCGCCCCCCGATCGCCGCGCTGCGCGCCCCCTGGGGCGCGCGCGAGCGGCGTGCACGCCGCTCAGCCGCCATTGATGTCAGTGACCGGCTGTGATAGGACACAGCCGGTCACGCGGTAAAGAGCCAATTTTATTGGCTCTTTACCCCGATCACGGAAGGCCGGGGTCCCGAGGGACACGGCCGGTCCCCGATCGCCGCGATGCGGGCCCCTGAGGGCCCGCAAAGCGGCGAAAACAAGAGGACGTAATATAACGTCCACTTAGGATGGGGAGTCCACCTTGCCGGCGTATTTTTACAATACGCCGGTAAGGAAGTGGTTAACTACCTATTGACTTCTTATATTTCTCACAGACTCTAGTGAGATCTCATCCATGATTTATCAAACTCCTCCAGCAGGAGTTAAACCCTTCTTATTGCATTGTTTTTAATATAAAATCAATGAAATCTACATCAGTGAAGAAGAACTCCTTCTAAAGGCCAGCCTAGGTAAGGGGACCTAAATATTTTGGTACACAGGTTTTGTCGCCTGAACTCTTAAGAGATATTAGAAGATGGTGGATGATCAAAGTTGCAGGCAACAAATCAGGAATAAATAATAGTTCTGCATGGGCTAACTACAGTTACCTGTGATAATGTATCATATGAGAACTATTAACATGAAATCACTTTGCTTAGTGATAGGTGAAATGTCTACCACTTATTGTTGCCAGAGTAGAATTTCAATGTATCACAAAAGATGATCAGAATTCTGATTCATGATGTTTGAAGAGCTACAAGTTACAATAGTGGCTTTTACCGCAGTTTAGAAAATTTGAATTTCTGGCTCATTCAGTTCTGTCATTTTCTGGATATGACAGAAACATTGTATATGCCCTTTGTTTAAATGTAGCAGCAAATTAAATATACAATACCCTTGTGTCATTATTTAGAATGTTATTTTTATTCACAAATCCAATATGTTTTACATAGTCTGTAACCTCTTATGGCTCATTAAGCGTTCAACTGGTACTGAGATTTCAGATATCCAATTATACTTGTCTTCTTTCATGTTATAAAATAATTCGGAAAGTAGCTGACACATACAAAGCAAATGGAACCGCTGAACGCAAAGGGAGATGAGAGGCTGGCATGGTGAAATTTCATCTCATTTATGATTTCACAATGTACTTTACAGTGGATCTTATTAACCAAGGTCTACAAATGAGATAACAATTTTATCTTAAGAGCTGCTTTCAAAAATAATTGCAACTAAATGGGATGGTATTAGGGTGCAAGGGTGGCAAAGTAAATTAAAACAAGAAACTATTTCATGGCTGAACTTGTTTTGTTTTTTTTTTTGTTTTTTTTTTGCTTTTTAGGTATGTTGTCGAATTTGGCTTTGATATATTTGCTGTTATTTGTCATGGTTCTTTCTGTGCCAAGCATAGAACATATACCAAAGCTTTAAAAAGAGAGGATTCTATAACTTTGAAGTAGTTGAGAGCTTAGGACTGGAACTTAACTTAGTGAATTTATTATTTTTATTTATTTAGTTATTTATTTTAAATGGTAAAGTCACTGGTGAAAAATTAGGTAACTGGGTAAGATGATGGACAAAATGAAGGTAGTTGTAAAAAAAAAGGATGTAAACCCTTAGGCATTTTCTTAATTTCTGCACGAATGGCTTTTAACCACTTCAGCTCCAGAAGGTTTAACCCCCATACATGACTAGGCCATTTTTTGAAATACGGCACTGCGTTATTTTATCTGACAATTGTGTGGTCCTGCGACGCTGTACACAAATAAAATTTATGTCCTTTTTTCCCTCAAATAGAGCTTTCTTTTGGTGGTGTTTGATCACCTCTGTGGTTTTTATTTTTTAAACAAAAACAAACAAAACAAAAAAGACCAACAATTTTGAAAAAAAAAAAAACCCCACTATTTTTTACTTTCTGCTATAAAACATATCTAATGAAAAAATGTAAAAAAAAGCAAATTTCTTCTTCAATTTAGGCCAATATATATTCTGCTACATATTTTTGGTAAAAAAATCCCAATAAACGTATATTGATTGGTTTGCGCAAAAGTTATAGCGTCTACAAACTATGGAGTATTTTTATGGAATTTTTACTTATTTATTTTTACTAGCAATGGTGGGGATCAGCGACTTATAGCGGGACTGTGACATTTTGATGGACAAATCGGACACTAAGTGACACTTTTGACACTTTTTTGCAGACCAATGACACCAATACAGTGATTGGTTCTAAATAATATGGCACTGGCAGGGAAAGGATTAACATCAGGGGTAATCAAAGGGTTAATTTTGGCCCCACAGAGTGCTTTCTAACTGGGGGGGGGGTTTGGGGTGCTGGTAATGTAAGAAGACAGAGATCCGTGTTTCTGCTTAGCAGAAACACAGGATCTCTGTCTTCTCCTGTCACAGAACTGTGATCTGCCTTGTTTACATAGGCAGACCGCAGCTCTGTCTGCCTCGGGAACAATTGGCGGATCCTGGTGGACTGATTGGCTCCTGCTGTGTTCTTTTTGTTTTTTTACAAACACAGATGAAATTATGACACTGTGATGGCACACAATTTGAGGAAGTGACCTAAACCAGTTTTCTGCAAAATGGATGGTACCATAACCAGTGAGTAATGAAAAGATTCAGGAGGGCAGTGAGGGAAATGGGCGTGGCATAGGTATCATAACCAAGGAGGAAAATTGATAGTATATCACACAATTAATGTGTAAAAATCTGAACATTTCTGAAAGCCTCTCTGCCTGGAACAAAGTCCAGGTGTAAACTGTTGCCTTCTCGACATCCTATTTAGTAAAGCAATGCTCTGATAAAGTCATTCAGTTTCTTTTCAAACAAAGAAAAAGACTGAATATGACAGAATGTGAAGATCTAAGGTCTCTTTTTAGTACTTTTCAGTCTGATGTTGAAAAGCTTATATCCATGTGCCAAGCGCATTCTTACTTTTCAAAGCTGAGAAAACAATGATTTGGTGAACTATCAATGTTCCTTTTCATATTGCTATAAATATGTTAGTTTACTAGGTTAAGTTATAGTTAAGTAATATATAAATTTGTATATTGTGTTCGATTATAAGTCGATGTTTTGAATTTGCAGTAGACTTAATACCAAAAAAGAAAAAAAGGTGTGTTTTCAAATGTAAGGCGGCACTGGGGATGTGTCCATGGGAGCAGGAGGTCAGCAGCCCAAAACCTTTGGGAGACACTGTTCTAAACAATCTAGGTTAGTAATGGAAAATATTTGACAACCACCAGGATAATGAAATATTGAAAAGCGGATAATTGAAGTTTGGTATTCCAACCAATAAGACATATATTCCCACCAATTTAGGATGGTGTTTTACTTGTCACTAAACACATACGGTACACCTTTCTGGTTAATCGCTCACCACAAAAGAGCTCTCAACTATATGTTAGGGTATGTTATGGCCCAATCAAAAAAGGTTTCAGCAGATCATCGATGAAGAACTGATTTCTGTGAAGGCTCTCTTTTACCTAGATCATGGTATAGCTAGTGGTACTTAGCCACACACTGCTGGATTTGTTCTGTAATGTTGAAGAAAGTTAATAGCTTACCAAGCCTGTTCTTCAGGTCAATGCATATTGAGAAGATACTCCAGCATTATACCCAGGAACTGATGGTCTTCATAAAAATATAAAAAGTTACAGAAGGGTTTTCCAAAGACCTGAACCTTTAGCAGAAAAGACCCCTCAGAGAGATCCTGCTATTTCAAAGGGCTCCAGGATAATACTCAATTAAACAGAATGTAAGAAAGCAATGATTATTTTTCTTTTTTCTAGCTCCGGTTTTGAGCATTTTTTTAATTACAGGAGTTGATATAGATACCATACCATAAAGCAGCAGAGCATACCACCTTTAAATTTAGGATAGGAAACCGACTTTAAAACAACAGTTAATAGCTTACCAAGCCTGTTCTTCAGGTCAATGCATGTTGAGAAGATACTCCAGCATTATACCCAGGAACTGATGGTCTTCATAAAAATATAAAAAGTTACAGAAGGGTTTTCCAAAGACCTGAACCTTTAGCAGAAAAGACCCCTCAGAGAGATCCTGCTATTTCAAAGGGCTCCAGGATAATACTCAATTAAACAGAATGTAAGAAAGCAATGATTATTTTTCTTTTTTCTAGCTCCGGTTTTGAGCATTTTTTTAATTACAGGAGTTGATATAGATACCATACCATAAAGCAGCAGAGCATACCACCTTTAAATTTAGGATAGGAAACCGACTTTAAAACAACAGTTAATAGCTTACCAAGCCTGTTCTTCAGGTCAATGCATGTTGAGAAGATACTCCAGCATTATACCCAGGAACTGATGGTCTTCATAAAAATATAAAAAGTTACAGAAGGGTTTTCCAAAGACCTGAACCTTTAGCAGAAAAGACCCCTCAGAGAGATTCTGCTATTTCAAAGGGCTCCAGGATAATACTCAATTAAACAGAATGTAAAAAAGCAATGATTATTTTTCTTATTTCTAGCTCCGGTTTTGAGCATTTTTTTAATTACAGGAGTTGGTATAAATACCATACCAAAAAGCAGCAGCGCATACCACCTTTACATTTAGGACAGGAAACTGACTTTAAAACAACATTTTTATTTCCTTAATGTTACATTGATTGTAGACTACGTCATGCAATAACTTTCTTTTTTCTTTTTTTCTCAGGTTCCTGTAGCCTGCTCTGCCACTTTTTTTTTGACAAATGTTGAGCAACACAAAATGTGCCAATCCACTCCCAGTTACATCTTCAGAGGTTGGGAAAACAAGTTAAACTGCCTGTAGAGAAAAACTGTTCAGTCCATGGCTGGGCATGCAATAGCCAAATAATAAATAAATTATTTTTGAAACAAAGGAAACTCATCAAGGTGTTTTATTATGTATTCAAACATGTGAATAAAGAAATGTAATTCTTTTTTAGGTGTGTACGGAAAACATCTTCAGGATAAGATGATATGCTGCAAGGATGAAGTTTGCTACCCTGTTGTCTCTAGTGTCGTGTTCATTTTTGTCAGGTAACATGCTTGATTTTTTTGTTTACAAACAATTTTATTAGGAAGGTCAAAATCAAATGGAATCATATAAAATCTAAGTACAACAGTGGTACAAGACAAAAGTTAGAATGGGTCTGAAGACGTGTAGTATTGCACAACAGCAGTACAGAATTTAAGCAATATTGAACCTAACAAAAGCAACAGATAAAGAATATGACTGTATGAATATGTGAGAGCTTCATACATAAGGTAGTATCATCGTATAGAAGTTGACAAAGTAAGCTGATCAATACATAATGAGATGGAAAAAACAATGTAATATGGAGCTTAGAACAGCCCATCATCCCATTTATTATTAAATGCAGTGCCTTGAAAAAGTAGTCATACCCCTTGAAATTTTCCACATTTTGTCGTGTTACAACCAAAAACATAAATGTCTTTTATTGGGATTTTATGTGATAGACCAACACAAAGTGGTACGTAATTATTTGTGAAGTGGAAGGAAAATGATAAATGGTTTTCAAAAATTTTTACTAATAAATATGGGAAAAGTGTGGCGTGCATTTGTATTCGCCCCCCCCCGAGTCAATACTTTGTAGAACCACCTTTCGCTGCAATTACAGCTGCAAGTCTTTTTGGGGATGTCTCTACCAGCTTTGAACATCTAGAGAATGACATTGTTGCCCATTCTTCTTTGCAAAATAGCTCAAGCTCTGACAGGTTGGATGGAGAGCGTCTGTGAACAGCAATTTTCAAGTCATGCCACAGATTCTCAGTTGGATTTAGGTCTGGACTTTGACTGGGCCAATATAATACATGAATATGCTTTGATTTAAAGCATTCCATTGTAGCTCTGGCTGCATGTTTAGGGTCATTGTCCTGCTGGAAGGTGAACCTCTGCCCCAGCTTCAAGACTTTTTCCATCTTCCCATCAACTCTGACCAGCTTCCCTGCCCCTGCTGAAGAAAAGCATCCCCACAACATACTGCCATGTTTCATGGTGGGGATGGTGTGTTCAGGGTGATGTGCAGTGTTAGTTTTCCGCAGCACAACATTTTGCTTTTAGGCCAAAATGTTAAATTTTGGTCTCATCTGACCAGAGCACCTTCTTCCACATGTTTGCTGTGTCCCCCACATGGCTTTTCCCAAACTGCAAACAGGACTTCTTATGGCTTTCTTTCAACAATGGTTTTCTTCTTGGCACTCTTCCATATAGACCAGATTTGTGGACTGCACGACTAATAGTTGTCCTGTGGACAGATTTCCCCACCTGAGCTGTGGATCACTGCAGCTCCTCCAGAGTTACCATGGGCCTCTTGGCTGCTTCTCTGATTAATGCTCTCCTTGCCTGGCCTGTCAGTTTAGGTGGACGGTGTTGGGGAAATTGCATATTTCATATTCCTCATTAAGGTTGGCCTCACAAATATCTATTATAGCCTCTAATATCCTGGTTACCTTGCATGACTCAACTTATTGGCATTTGAACTGCCTTATATGGTCAAGCTAGCCCCCTCTCAGGAATGTAAAGGTCATATTGTTGCTTACCAGGGTGTTGGCTGGGGGTGGTCTACACAAGTTCTATATTACCACAACCAAAATCTATACGAGTTAGTCTCACCCAGAACGCCCATGAGGCCAGTGTCTGGTCCCGGTCACCTGTACCATGAAAGGGACCCATGGCAGGAAACAAGCACCTTTAGTTAAGTATTCTTGATATTTTCTTTATCTTTATCTGTATCTGTCATTACTTGTAATAAATGTTATATTTTTAAGTATTTGCGTGATCTCTCTTTGCACATATCGAACACAACCCCAAAAACATGACGGCCATGTCTTGGTAGGTTTGCAGTTGTGCCATACTCTTTCCATTTTCAGATGATGGATTGAACAGTGCTCCATGACATGTTCAAAACGTGGGATATTTTTTTATAACCTAACTCTGGTTTAAACTTCTCCACAACTTTATCCCTGACCTGCCGGGTGTGTTCCTTTGCCTTCATGATGCTGTTTGTTCACTAAGATTCTCAAAAAAAACCTCTGAGGGCTTCACAGAACAGCTGTATTTATGCTGAAATTAAATTACACACAGGTGGACTCTATTTACTAATTAGGTGACTTCTGAAGGCAATCGGTTCCACTAGTTAGAGGTATCCAGTGTAAAGGGGGCTGAATACATATGCATGCCACACTTTTCACATATTTATTTGTAAAAAAAAAAAAAAAATCTTTTATCATTTTCTTTCCTTCTCACATTTATGTGCCACTTTGTGTTGGTCTATCACATAAAATCCCAATAAAATACATTTACGTTTTTGGTTGTAACATGACAAAATGTGGAAAATTTCAAGGGGTATGAATATTTTTTCAAGGCACTGTACATGCAACGTGTCATAAAGCATATGATGAATGTGCTCAAACAGTTTAATCATTTCCATTCTTGCTAGTACCTGTGACCAGGGAACAGATGGGGAGCACCAGCAATAAGCTATTACCCATTGGATGAAAGATGAAAGAAAAGGGTATATAGTAGTCTTATACAGGGGGTAGAAATATCAGGTATAAGAGCAAATAAAAGGCATATTTAAGTCGTGAGGGAAACTACATTACCTGCTAATTGAGAGGATTTTGTGGCTGCGTGTTGTCACAAAGGGCATAAAAGTTTACAACTCCAAAAAATGTGCACAAATCTGCCATGGTCAAGGTACCCCCGGAAGCAGCATGGGGAGGTAGATGAGTAAAAAGTGTGGTCATATACCAACTATTGTGTTATTTGATGGCCATCTCCCTAATAGTTAGTAAACGTGTGCATTTGAATAGGTTACAAATCATGTCGTCCCAATCCTCAGTGAAAAAGGAGCTGTCCGAATCGACCTCCCATTGAAGCATAGGTTTGGACTGCTCTGGGAGAGAGAATTCATTTAGGTTGGGATATATTTGTTGAATCTGCCCTTTGTCTCTGGGTAAAGATATGCAAATGTGTTCAAACTGTAAATATGGCGTCTGAAGGGTTAGTTAAATATTGCTTTAGAAAAAAGTGCTTAACCCCTTTACGCCAACAGCATGCAAAAAAGGGGCCTCTCGGTGGATGGGCCCTTAGCGGCGAGCGCCCGCATATTTGCATACCAGATTGTAAATGCAGCTGTGCCAATTACGGCGGTCACATGTTCATAAACCCTGCTCCAACTCCTGGCATCTGAAACCCCTTAAAGGGCTGGTATACACTGGCACAAAGGGGTTGATTTGTGTGTAATGAAAAGATTCCATAGAGTGCAGGTTAAATTCCAAAAAAAGGTGGGCAAAGGAGCAGAATTTGGTTTCAATGATAAGGGATTTCACGCTGATAAGGTTATGCAATTGCCATCAGATAAAGGTCCCCTGTCTCTAAGGTCACATGCTTGATTAACCATTTCAGAAATATTTTGACCCACTTGTAGGCAGGTAGAGATCCCCGTTAAGGGTTGCTCCTCCTACTGGCGGAGTATTATTGTGAGTTTTTATGAATGATTTTTATGAATGGGATGTGCCACTGTGAATGTAGCGCTGGGTAGAGTAATAAACAACAGATAACTTCATTCATTTTATCCACTATAAAAGAGCCTCTTAGTAAGATTATTACAGTGAATATGGACATCATGCCTTCAGCATGGTTGTTCTTTTTGTCTCACCTACGCAGAGCAGCACTTGCTTCCTTTGATTAGTATCTGAAGTGGTTAAATATCTTTGCTCATTAAAATAATTTTAATGTTTTATAGTTTTCCAGCTGATATCCTTGTTGTCTTGATTCTAGCAAGTTTGATTTTCTATTGTTCAGAAGTGATGCCTATTTATGATATTCAATACTGAGCAAATTGCCAGTGCTTTAAACTGCTGCGCAATCATCCTCTTCAGACCATGCTTCCCACTGTGTCCTGAGAAAGTAATGCTGCCAAACAAGCTACCGGCTATAAGCAATACCCTCATCTTCGTGTTGAAATGCTAGAAAAACAAGTACTGTATGTTAAAAAAAATAATCTGTAGAATTTCTGGACTTATAGAAAAACTTGTTGCAAGAAGGTGTTCGTTTTAGGACAGCTGAAAGAGGCAGGACATATATAACTTAAAGCGGAGTTCCACCCAAAAGCGTTGGTGACCCCCTGACATGCCACAATTGGCATGTCATTTTTTTTGAGGGGGACGGCTACCTAGTTTTCATAGGTACCCAACTCCCACTTCTGCCTCTGGCACTGCGGCACCGGAAGGAATTTCATCCCCCACCCCCGCAATCTTCTGGGAAACGTCACAGGTCCCAGAAGATTGCACAGCCATGCAAATCGTGCGGCGCGGCTAGTGCATGCTTAGTGCGTGCCTGGCTGTGAAGCCACAGCTGGGCGCCCACACTTGTAATGCCGGCGCCACGGAGAGGAGGGGGAGAGGAGGGAGGCTTCAGGTGACTGCATTGCTTGACCTAGGGGCAGATGAGTGTGTGTTTATTAAAAGTCCGCAGCTACACTTTTTGTAGCTGCTGACTTTGAAATGGGTGGAACTCCGCTTTAGAGCTCCAACTAAAAGGGGAAGTTATGCCAAGGAGAGGAGAGGGAGAGAATCAAGGGTCCTGACAGCCACATCACTGGTTTGTGGGACAGGTAAGTGTCTGTTTATTAAAAGTCAGCAGCTACACTTTTTGTAGCTGCTGACTTTTAATAAACACAAAAACGTCTGGAGCTCCGCTTTAATCAGAATTCAGCAATCTTATGGTTACCAGAAACAACTCCTTTTAGTAGTCATTCAATAATGGCATTTATCAGCTGAAACTTATTCAAATTTACTGCTAGTCACTATATGTGCCTGCCCTAAACTATAACTAAAGGCATTTTTTTTATTTGGAGTGGTGGTGAGGGGTTTCATGCTGGACCCTTTTGCAGGTAAAGCTGTGTACACATTAAACAAAGTGCCTACATTGTTTAAAATCTAGTAATACACTGTCTCACCCTGCTCTGCACATGCTCAGTTGGTCTTTATTTTTCAGCACTGTGACGAAAATGTAGAGGCCTATCTGCTGGCAGCCTAAAGACTTACTGCTGCTCAGGGGCTCTGGGCTTCAGCAAAATGGCAGCCTCCAGCAAGAAGAAACAGGAACAATGCTGGAGGCAATTTACAGCATGCACTCATTTTGGTAGCATAATTATTAATGTGGAATGTATGTTCCTGCTAAAGAACATTATTTTTTATTTTATTTTAAGTTGTTATTGGTAAAGTTCCGCTTTAAGGCAGATTCACTCTCTCTAATTATCTGGATCACTAGTGGTGGCACAATGGTGTAGTGGATAGCACTTTCGCCTAGCAGCAAAAGGGTCGCTGGTTTGAATACCAACCATGACACTACCTGCCTGGAGTTTGCATGTTCTCCCTATGCCTGTGTGGGTTTCCTCTGGGTACTCTGGTTTCCTCCCACACTCCAAAGACATGCTGGTATGTTAATTGGATCCTGTCTAAATTGGCCCTAGTAGGTATATGTATGAATGTGCGTTAGGGATCTTAGATTGTAAGCTCCTTGAGGGTAGGGACTGATGTAAATGTACAATGTATATGTAAAAGCGCTGCCTAAATTGACTGCGCTATATAAGTACCTGAAATAAATAAATAAATAAAATAAATAGTGTCAACAGGAATAGCCTTTTGTGTTGAGCTTAGTGTATTATATATTAAGGTATAGGTACCTGCATCCCAATTTGTACTATACAAAAAGATTTCCCATCGGAGAAGATGGAACAAAAGGAAAAAGAAGGGGGGGGCTACGGGATTTTAATGGTACCGAAGATAGGCTCACAACTCCATTTCATTAAAAAACACAATTTTTATTATTTCATACCATACAAAATTATTGTTTAAAATTCACAGATATGTATATCCGTCCCCATAGGGGGGAAAAACACAAATTCATGTTCTCACAGTAAGTTAACGCCTGTGTGGTCTGGTTTTTGGCATCAATGAGTGGGACCAGGCAGTTGTTACAGGGCGGGCATGCAACTGTCCTACCAGAGATTTGACAATCTCTGTGTGCCGCGCCACTCAGGGCTATCAGCCTATCTCGATCCTGCAGGAATCCCTGGAGTGATGATTCACTCCGAGGTAACCTGATGTGTGATTCCATTTCCATCCACCGATGATAGTGGCGCTGTTGAGCCAGCGCCTCACCATATCCCTGACACGCCGCTCTGATGGCATCGCACTGCGCCCTCCCTGGGACATGTGCGATGGACAATCAAGCCGAGATTACGTCACTGTCGGGCGGCCGGGCTGCGCTTGATGTCCGTTCCTTTGGAGGGTATAAAAGGCGGCGTGCACCGCCACTGACATTGATGGCGTGGCAAGAGGTACAGGCATTGGAGGCAGGTCAAGGTACGTTCGTATAGCAGAGAGTGGGTCAGAGGACACTTTGACTACACCAGGGGTGAATGCCAAGACTAATATATCGGTGGGATGTATTACAGGCAAACCGGATACCTCTAATATACGGTTGAGGATCTAGAGGCATATAACTAACTGGCCCTTGCTAACCATATGCTAAGGTAACTATCTAAATGATATGGAGAAATGTAAGCGACTGATATCGCTGATCTAAATCTTATGTTCTACATATATATCTCCCATAGGTTATCCATAGGAACCTATATTGACTCCTAATATATAAGTCCATACTCATTACTCTTACAATCAAACCACAGCAGTAAGTATCTTTAATTGGATATGTATCCTTACCTATATTATTAGTATGTATATATGCACATGCAGGAATATATATATATATATATACCGCTATGCATTGTAAATACACAAAAAAAGAGATACATAGAAAGGTTCTTAACATATACTCCTTCTTTTTGATACCTAGATCTGATGGGGTTATAATAATAAACATGTGATGTACGTTGTATACAGACCGCATCCCTCTATTTAAATACACCTCGGTATCCGTCCCTGATGGAATACTGACCCGCCAAACTTTTCATTCATTGTTATGAGCAATCAATAGGTATGGAATAATTTGGGAGATCAAAGTAATCTACATTAGATAATGATTTCATTTAATATTAAATAATGAATATGATGTACTGGCAGATAATGTCTCTTTTTAAAAAAAAATCCTTTTATGTAAACATTAATATCTAGAACTTTTGATCCATAAAAGACATACCAGGCATAAAATTTTGTACCAACTGTTTTACCAGTATATCCTCCCATGCTCACCCGGGGGAACAAATCTCAGCCAGGGAGTCTCATTGGCCATACCAGATTTCACAGGTACGCATACGGCAATGTCAAATGCATGCATGTACTAGTTCGTATGGTCATGATATTACTATAAGATATTTATTTCTATGTATAGGTTTTGATACATATTATGTGAAATTAATATATATTATCTATTCTAGTGCATACTAGATATTGTGCATTCTCCTGAAGAAGCGGCTATACCGCAAAACATGTCCGGAAGCACTAATCAACTGACTGTGAGAACATGAATTTGTGTTTTTCCCCCCTATGGGGACGGATATACATCTTTTTCCTTTTGTTCCATCTTCTCCGATGGGAAATCTTTTTATCTTTTTGTATAGGAATAGCCTTTTATTATAAAATAAAATGTGTCTTAACCCTTTCGCTGCCAGGCCCTGTGCTCCATATTTGCAATTTTTCCTTTGCTTTATTGTTTTTCACTTATAGCTTTCAGAATTTTTAAAAGACCCCCCCAAACCATATATTTTCTGAAATCACATTACCAGTAGAATAAAAAGAAGGTGCTAATGATTTTTAAGGTCCCACGATATTTGCGCAAATGTTTATCAAAACAATATTTTTGCTAAAAATTCACTAAAATCACGATTAGCAGATAAATACACAGCACATTTTACAAAATTCCTACTAAATATAAAAGCTTAACCTGTATTGACTTAATTGACTTTTTGCGAAATGGTGAAAATTTAATTGAAACACAAAAGTGTAAATATCCAAATTTCTCTAAAGATTTGAAGGTTTTCATTTTTCCCTTAAAGCTTTCACAATTTGTGAAAGACCCCCAAAAACATATATTTTCTGAAAGCATATGACCTCTTGAATAAAAAGAAGGTGCTACTGATTTCTTAGGCCCCGTGGTATTTGCGCATATGTTTATCAAACAATATTGTTGGTAAAAATACACTAAAACCATTACAGTAATACCTCGGTTCACAAACTTAATTCGTGAACTGACTGTGGTCGCGAACCAAATTGGTCACAAACAGAGGCAAATTATCCCATAGGGTTCAATGTAAATCCGGATAATCCGTTCTGACCTTTTTTTTGTTTTTGAACCACAAAAGCGACTTCTATCCGACTTGTGCCCATAGAATTCAATGGAAGTCACCTCCAAGTCGGATCCCCCATCTATATTAAAGCGACTTTACAGGAAAAAGAAAAGAATTTACACAGTTACTCCACCCGAATTACCCAGGCAATGCCCTCCCTTCTCTGATCGACCACAGGCAATGTTGCCTGGCATGGAGGTTGCTTCAGGTAGCATTGTAAGTCGCCCAAAGTCGCGCTGAAGTCGCACTGAAGTCGCCTTGAAGTAGCGTTCAAATTGCCTAGCAAAGTCGCCCCTGAAGTCGGATGTGTGAACTGGCCCTAAGTGTCTTCACAGTACTGTACACTTTTAGTGTCTCTCTGTGACCCACAATCTCACCAGAGCAGGGAAAAGCAGGGAAAATGGCCACAAATCATGTTCGTGAACTGAAGCAGAGTTCACAAACCGAAGTAAATTTTTGTGAACTCTTCTGTTCGTGAACCGTGTTGTTCATGAACAGAAGCGTTCGTGAACCGAGGTACCACTGTATTAGCAAATAAAAATACACACAATTTTACAAAATTCCTGCTAAATATTAAAGCTTATCCTGTGTTGAGTTAATAAATAACACATATTAGTCAATTTTAAATTCTCCTTTTTGCAAAATGGTGAAAATCGAACGTACCCAAAAATTTCTCTAAAAATCTGGATGTTTTCATTTTTCACTTACAGCTTTCAGAGTTTGTAAAAGACCCACCAAACCATATATTTTCTGAAAGAATATGACCTCTGGAATAAAAAGAAGATGCTACCGATTTTTATAGGCCCCGTGGTATTTGAGCAAATTTTTATCAAAACAATATTTTTGCTAAACATACACTAAAATCATTAATAGTGGATTCATACATGGCAAAATGTACAAAATTCCTGCTAAATTCCTAGACATTTTCTGAAAGCACATGACCTGTAGCATAAAAAAAGTGCTACTGATTTTTGGGCCTTGCAATAATTGCACAAATGTTCATCATGTTGCGATTTTCACTAAAAATACACTAAAATCATTAATAGTGCACAACATAACTTACAAAATTCCTGCTAAATTGCTACTAAAGCATCGTTCACATGTGACATACTAAAGTGTTTGCCCATGGAGGGCCATGTTTGCCCGCACAGTGATGCACAGGTGTTCCATGCATCCCCTTACAGGCAGTCCAATTTATGTCAATTGGGATGTAACCGCTGCACAGGGATAGCTGCTGTTCCCAATCTGACATTCATGTGGGTGTGGGTACCCCGAATGCAGACTGTGTAAGCTCAGGGACATGCCTGTGGACCTACATAGATATAAAATTGGGAGCAATGGCTCTATTCGTGCAGGTGCTACATACCAAATGACATCAATGGGACTGCCTGCACAGAGATGCACGGAACACCTGTGCATCCCTGTAAAGGTACGCTGTGTATGCCTTGTGTGAACAAGGCCTTAGGCCCCTTTCACATAAGCAGACCGATCGGGTTTGCCTGTCCGTTTTTCAGGCGGGCCCAATCGGACCACCCATTGTTCTCTATGGAGAGGCTTATGTAAATGGACATGTACCATTTACATCTGCCTGCATCCGATCCAGTCCAGTCCGCTAAAACAGATGGATGGGGTTTCCATTCTACAGGGGGGCTTGGTAAACACATGTATACCAAGCCCCCCAAGCCCCCACTTCCCCCCCACTGGGCACCGCCCCCCACCCTGCCTGATAGATTGCAGGAGATCAGTGCAGGGAGAAGCTGCAGGCGGCGGGAGGGAATGAGGGATGCCGCTCTGAGCAGCCATGGATCGGGGGCAGTACAGGGGGTGATCTTACTGGAGGGGGGAAACATCTGGATCCCTCCAAGTCCATATGCAGCACCTGAAGCTGGCGGGAGTGGAAGAGGAGGGATAGCGGCTAATGATGGTAGCTGTGGGGATCGGGTTTAGGGGGGTCTGATCGGGTATGGGGGGAATCAGTGCTGGGGGGAATAAGGGGGGTGAAGGGGATAGGAAAGGAGAGTGCGGGCAGTTATAGATGAAAGGGAGCAGCAAGAGGTGGAGTGGCTGGGGACAGGGAAAACGGCGGCATGGGTGGGGGGGGCAGTCATATTATAGGTTGATAACTCTGATCAGCGGGTTGTAATCCACTGATCAGAGTTAAAGAACTGTTCAGCAGAGTCTGCTGAACAATTCTGATATAAGCTTATGGTCACTTCAGTGACCATAAGCTTATAAGAGTGGGAGAAATGAGGTCCGTATGGCATACGGACTTGGCCACCTGCGGCCACTTTTTAGGTCTATATGGCGTACGGACCTGGCAGTGAAAGGGTTAAACCCAACACTGACTGCAGCACTCAACCCCTACTTTACAGACTCCTGCACTATATACACAATGCTGTACAGAAATATACTTCTCATCAAAACGTTCATGGTCTCAACAGTTGCTGGTTGCTAAGCAGTTCCTAACTATTGTAACTGGGGTTTATACATCTCTGTGGGACTCTTGCTTGCAGCACAGCAGTCAAAGCATATTTTATAGGTACAAGGAAGCCTGGATTTTGTATAACCATGCCCCTTAAGCCTCTCCCACAGTTAACAGTTTGGCCACGTCCACTTTTTGCCATCGCACACTGTCACTCCCTCCCTTAAGTGTCCCTCATTCACAAGTTCTAAAGTTGTGAGGTATGCCTCTGACTGGTTGAAGACCTCTATGAAGCCAGAAACTGGATGAGGTCAGGTGAAAGGCAGCCCTGCAGGCTCTGGACCTTACTCTCAAGCCTGCACCTGCCTAATAGTCCATGGAACTCTCTTTTTTGGCTTCAGTAGCTATGTCTACTGCACAGCAGCAGCCTTGTTGTCTCTTTTTCCATGCATCACAACACACAGTCCTGCAGCTTCTCTGGCCTCCTCCAGAGCTCTCTCCAGGTTGCTCACCAGTCCTCCAAAGATATGCAATGCATACTAGCTCATTATGACTTTGTCTTGCAGGTTTTTTTTTCCTTTTTTTTTTAATATGGCTTTATAACCACTTTAACCAATCCAGATCCGCGCTATAGCCGAAGTACGGCTCCATCGTGGATCTGAATTGCTGGGTGGACGTCCATGGACGTCCTGGCAATGTGCACGCTCCTGTTCATTGGTCCCAAAAAAGTGTCAAAAATGTCTGACATGACTGCTGCAATATCGCAGTCCCGATAAAAATCGCAGATCGCCGCCTAGTAAGAAAAAAAAAAATAAAAACGCCATAAATCAATTCCCATAGTTTGTAGACGCAATAACTTTTGCGCAAACCAATCAATATACGCCGATTGCGATTTTTTTTTTACCAAAAATATGTAGAGAATATATATTGGCCAAAACTGATGAATAATTTTTTTTTTTATTATTTTTTTGGGATTTGTATTATAGCAAAAAGTAAAAAATATTGTTCTATTTTCAAAATCATCGCTCTTTGTTTGTTTATAGCGGCGATCAGAAATGACGCAAAGGTGATCAAATACCACCAAAAGAAAGCTCTATTTGTAGGAAAAAAAATTATATAAATTTAGTTTGGGTACAACGCCACAGGACCGCGCAATTCTCATTCAAAATGCCACAGCGCTGAAAGCCAAAAATTGGTCTGGACAGGAGGGGGGTTTAAGTACCCAGTAAGGAAGTGGTTAAGCTAAGCATCCTTAATGCTGTGCTTTACACGATTTGCAGTAAATAATGAAATGATTGAATGTATGTGTGGTAATAAAATCCAATAAACAGGATCTAGCACATAGAGCTAAAAAGAAATGAGCAATATATTGATCCCTACACAATTGAAAATGTGAAATTAGGATAAATGAGTTGTTTTGTTTCTTATAGCCCAGACAGCAGAGTTTAAGGTTAAGAAAGTAATTTGTCAAAATGCTTTTACTCCTTATTACAAAAAACACTTGAGAAAAGAATAGCTGACAGCCAAAACATATTTCACTGTCTTTGTTGTTCTATGAAATATTTACAACATTCAGTCAATAGTTATTTCATTTGTTGTTAGTTGTTGTGCCAGCAGAATTTCCTTTTAGTATTTAAAAATGTCAAAAAGTCTTAGGCAGATGATGAAGTCACAGCAGCAAGATTTAACACAGATCAATCCTAGTTAGGCACAACATGGCTTACAATCCTTAGGGATAATCATATGAACTAAAACCCACTGTTACAAGATATCACCTGCGGAAAATGGGTTGGAAGAATAAATGTAAGTACTGTATCTGTTTGGGATTGATTTGCTCTTGGGTTTTACTAAGACAGAGATCTGTGAATACAGAGAACCTACAGATCCACCAATTCATGAAAGGTATATTAGGACAATAGCTCAGAAAGCACTGAGACCATTCGATCAAGAAAAGGTGAGGTCAGCAATAGCCTACCAAATTCCCCACTCTGTCCAAAACAGAGATACACTTTAAGCCAGCCTTTCTCAACTAGGGGTCATCCAGAAGTTGCTAGGGGTTCCTTGAGCAGTGAGCAATTTCTACCTATTGGATAAGTAACCACTAACAAAGATTATACAGTATCATTATGTGTGTGTAATAGGGGCTTGCTTCCCACTCACCCTCACACTAATGTACTGTAAGCTGGAGATACATTCATTTTTAGGCAGGGTATCCTGAGACCATAAGATTGCTCCACGGGTTCCTCCATGTTAAAAATGGTGTAAACGGCTGCTTTAAGCTATAGTTAAGCATTTAAAACACCAAATGTAGCACGACCCCCCTAGGAGTTGCCAATGTCTTTGGCTTGTTTTTATTGTTTTATTAAGGGATGATAACTTGGATGGGGAAGCCAATCACTGCTCAGCAGTCTTAATCCACGCCCCACACTATATTAAGCCGCTTGTACAGCGGCTCTATGTATCGTGTGTATAACGGTGGATAGGGAATGAGCTTAGCTAGCGGCGTGCAGGCAGTTTAGTGTAGCTAGCTGATTATTGTGAAAGATAGATAGATAGATAGATAGATAGATAGATAGATAGATAGATAGATAGATAGATGATAGATAGATAGATAGATAGATAGATAGATAGAGCGATCTATACAGTCAGTTAGTATAGGCAGTTTAGTGTAGAGTGAAATATATACTAGATAGATAGATAGTGCGATCTATATACAGTCAGTTAGTGTAGAGTGAAATATATACTAGCTCGATAGATAGATAGATAGATAGATAGATAGATAGATAGATAGATAGATAGATAGGCCAATCTATATACAGTTAGTTAGTGCAGGCAGTTTAGCGTAGAGTGAAATATATACTAGATACAGTATCTCACAAAAGTGAGTATACCCCTCACATTTTTGTAAATATTTTATTATATCGTTTCATGTGACAACATTGAAGAAATGACACTTTGCTACATTGTAAAGTAGTGTGCAGCTTTATAACAGTGTACATTTGTTGTCCCCTCAAAATAACTCCACACACAGCCATTCATGTCTAAACCACTGGCAACAAAAGTGAGTACACCCCTAAGTGAAAATGTCCAAAGTGGGTCAGATTAGCCATTTTCCCTCCCAGTGTCATGTGACTCGTTAGTGTTACACGGTCTCAGGCGTGAATGGGGAGCAGTTGTGTTAAATTTGATGTTATCACTCTCACTTTCTCATACTGGTCACTGTAGCATCAACATGGCACCTCATGGCATAAAACTCTCTGAGAATCTGAAAAAAAGAATTGTTGCTCTACATAAAGATGGCCTAGGCTATAAGGAGATTGCCAAGACCCTGAAACGAGCTGCAGCACGGTGGCCAAGGCCATGCAGCGGTTTAACAGGACAGGTTCCACTCAGAACAGGCCTCGCCATGGTCGAATAGTTGAGTGCATGTGCTCAGCATCATATCTAGAGGTTGTCTTTGGGAAATAGACGTATGAGTGCTGCCAGCATTGCTGCAGAGGTTAAAGGGGTGAGGGGTCAGTCTGTCAGTGCTCAGACCATACGCCACACACTGCATCAAATTGGTCTGCATGGCTGTCATCCCAGAAGGAAGCCTTTTCTAAAGATGATGCACAAGAAAGCACACAAACAGTTTGCTGAAGACAAGCAGACTAAGGACATGCATTACTGGAACCATGTCCTGTGGTCTGATGAGACAAAGATAAACTTGTTTGGTTCAGATGGTGTCAAGTGTGTGTGGCAGCAACCAGGTGAGGAGTACAAAGACAAGTGTGTCTTGCCTACAGTCAAGCATGGTGGTGTGAGTGTCATGGTCTGGCACTGCATGAGTGCACTGGGGAGCTACAGTTTATTGAGGCAACCATGAATACCAACATGTACTGTGACATACTGCAGCAGAGCATGATCCCCTCCCTTCGGAGACTGGGCTGCAGGGCAGTATTGTAACATGATAATGACCCCATACACACCTCCAAGATGACCACTGCCTTGCTAAAGAAGCTGAAGGTAAAGGTGATTGACTGGCCAAGCATATCTCTAGACCTAAACTCTATTGAGCATCTGTGGGGCATACTCAAACGGAAGTTAAAGGAGTGAAAGGTCTCTAACATCCACCAGCTCCGTGATGTTGTCATGGAGGAGAGGAAGAGGACTCCAGTTGCAACCTGCGAAGCTATGGTGAACTCCATGCCCAAGAAGGTTAAGGGAATGCTGGAAAATAATGGTGGGCACACAAAATATTGACACTTTGGGCCCAATATGGACATTTTCACTTAGGGGTGTACTCCCTTTTGTTGCCAGCAGTTTAGACATTAAACGCTGTGTGTTGAGTTATTTTGAGGGGACAGCAAATTTACACTGTTATACAAGCTGCACACCCACTGCTAGCAAAGTGTAATTTCTTCAGTGTTGTCACTTGAAAAGATATAATAAAATATTTACAAAAATGTGAGGGGTGTACTCACTTTTGTGAGATACTGTATATAGATAGGGCAATCTGTATACAGTCAGTTAGTGCAGGCAGTGCAAGAATATATATATACCTTCCTAGTGTATATATATGAAGTGGGGGTCCCCCCAAAATCCAAACCAGGCCCTTGGGGCCTGGTATGGATTTTAAGGGGAACCCCGTACCAACATTTTTTTAAAAAAATGACGTGGGGGTCCCCCCAGAATCCAAACCAGGCCCTTCAGGTCTGGTATTGATTTTAATTGGAACCCCACGCCAAAATTAATGGGGAGAAGGGCCTCATTCCCACAACCCTTGCTGATGGTTGTGGGGGTCTGCAGGTGGGGGGCTTATCAGAATATGGAAGCCCCCTTTAATAAGGGGGTCCCCAGATCCCAACCCCCCCCATGTGAATAGGTATGGGGTACATTGTACCCCTAACCATTCACCAAAAAAGGAGTAAAGTGGTACAAAAAACAAGAGGCAGTTTTTGACAAGTCCTTTATTGTGTAAAATAGCTCTTCTTCTTTCTTCCTCCATCTTCTCCTGCCCCGGTCCTTCTTCTGGTCTTCTGCTTCTTCTTTTGGTCTTCTTCCTCTCTTCGTCTTCAAACTTTATCTTCTTCTTTCGCTGCCCCCTCTCCCACAGCCCCAGCTGTGCCGTCCAGAGGCGTCTCCCAGAATGGGCGGTCTTCAGTTTGACATTTCTTTTATAAGAAGAGGCAGGGCCATCCAGCGACCTAAATGGGTGACCCGTCCCCTTCTGACGTCATTCGTTGTCAGAGGGGGTGGATCACCCATTTACGTCACCGGGTCGTTATTATATTAGAGAGACACAGGTACCCATTGAGGAGATTTTTTAAAAAAATGCTGTGCTCAGCAAACAATCCGCTTCTATCTTCATTTTTAAAGCTTAACTGGTTGTAAAACTCAAACATGAATTATGAACAAAGCATATCCCTGTATAGTGTGTGATTGTCTCAATTCAAAGCATGAAGTGTCATTTCTGGCTGCTGTCTCATTTCTCTGCTATCTGCATGAATCACTTCTGACAGATTTTCCTGACACCAAGAGGTAAAAAGGTCACAGGGGAGGGAGCTCCAGTGCACAGCCTGTGATTGACAGCCTCGGCTCTGTTCCTGTGTGCTGTGATAAGGGGTGTGTGTCTCTTCCCTCCAATCAGCTCTCAGCTCTCCTCACTGAGTGTAACTTCAGCTCCCCGCCCTCTGCTTTCTGAGAGCTCAGACATGTGGTATACATTCTGCACTTTGAATGGCTGTAGAGGAGAGGGGGCTGCAGATAAACATGCACAACTTAACGTAGGAAGATTTGTTTAATCTCTGTCTATCACAACCACTTTAACTTGTAGATAAAAGCTGATTGGTTGCCATGCAGAGCTGCTCCAGATTCTATCTGCTCCAGTTTTGATAAATTCCCCCAACTGCGTTGTCAGCTCTACAGGACGTTAAAAGCACTCTGGACTAACAAGTATTTTCTCTACTTGCAGCATTTCTATAAAACATGTGGAAATGTTTATCTATTGCAGAAATGTAGACAATATTTCCTTTTTTTTATTTTGCTCAGCTATACACTTTAAGGATTATTAGAAAGTTTTAACAATGAATTGAAATCATTTTTAAGAGTAAAGCTCCCAAAGAGACACACTCTGCAAATGACAGAAACGAGGTATAGTTAAAAGATAATCCTTTACTAATCCCTTTCTAACAACATTCATGTTGTACTGTGCCATGGGACCCTTTTAAAGAAAAGCTGTAGGCAGCATTCTATCTCTCTAATAACCCAGTAAAATGTTTAACTGATTATTGTCAGTGACTTTATTGTTGTGGTAGCAAACACATGCCTGGTAAATTACAGAATTTAAACTGCTAAAAGAATATAAACTGCACTCATAGGCTTCTGCACTACCATACCTAAATAAAATATAAATGATACAATATACTCATTTTTTCCAAGACAATTGATCAATTTAGTATATATCATTATATTATCTCTATCTCTTTAGCTCCATTTCTCATTAGTTACTGGTTGTAGCATATATTCCTAAAACACATACCTTATTAATGATCCAAGGATTTGTTTATGCTAGATAGCTGTTAATGTTTTTTCAGCCACTTTTCGGCACATAAAGATGATCCAGATAAGCAAAGACGAAACAGTACACAGGAATAATCTAAGGCATGAACAATCATGCAGAAGTCAGACACAGACTTTTATCCAAGTTATAAGCAACAAACCAGTTGCTCAGGCATGGGCTTCAACCTGTGGCCTCCCTTTAAAGTCCACCAATGAGGAAAGGTGAAAGGCAAGTGTACATAGCGAAGATCAAAACTGCAGTGCTGAGTAATGACCAGCAGATGGCAAAGATTCATGGTTGATTGTTAAAGCGGAGTTCCACCCAAAAGTGGAACTTGCGCTTTAAGTGACGATGACCCGCTGACATGCCACAATTGACATGTCATTTTTGGGGGGGGGGGGGAGTGGGTACCCAGTTTTCATAGGTACCTTGCTTCCACTTCCTCTCCTGGCACCACGGCGCAGAAGGAAGTTCACCTCTTCCCCTCCCTCCCTGCAATCTTCTGGGACATGTCACAGGTCCCAGAAGATTGCCCGGCCATTCAAAACACGCAGCGCGGCTCGCGCATGCGCATTGGGTGCACGGCTGTGAAGCTATGCCGGCGCCGCAATCGGGAGGGGGAGAGGAGTGAGGCTTAGGGCGGCCGCATCGCTGGAGCGTGAGACAGGTGAGTAGCCATTTATTAAAATTCAGCAGCTACACTTTTTGTAGCTGCTGATTTTTAGGCCCCATACTCAATAAATAAGTTGTAACGTCGGGCCCAACGTCAGGGAAAAATCGGCGTCAAAAATGCGATTTCGTCTGCGTTTTGCATCGGCGTTAATGAACGCCAGTGCTACGTCGCGTTTTGTTAAAAAAAATTAACCTGACAACGCCGGCTCCAAAAACGCTGATTAATGTCGCTACGGCATTAATGCGCGTTAATGAGCATTAATGAGCATTTTGCCGGCTCAGCGTCAAAAATGCTCTAACGATGCAGCTGCGAAAAGCGCTCGCCGTTGCTTCTGCTTTCAGCTCACTAACGCTGACGCTATCTACAGCTCAAAAACGTCAGGGCCATTAAATAATATGGAGAGCTGCAAAAAACACTCAAAAACACGACGGTAAAAAACATCCATGTGTATGAGGCCTTAAAAGGATGGAACTCCACTTTAAAATCATCTAAGGGCTGGTTCACATCTAGGCGATCCGACTGCAGAAGAGACTTTGCTAGGCGATTTGAAAGAGACTTTAGCGCTACTTTACAGCACGATTTCAAGAGACACAGCGCGACTTCAATCGATTTACAGCGCGATTTGCATGCCAGGCTTGGAAGCGACTTCCATTGACTTCTATGGGCTGAAATCGCCCAGAAATCTCCTCCAAGTAGTATAGGAACCTTTTCAGAAGTTGCCTCAGACGCGGAGCGACTTGAGTAGTGTATATTAAGACGGCTCCCATTAATTTCAATGGGATTTCTAATGTCAAGCGATTTGAAGAGACTTGAGGAGACACAAATCGCTTTGGAAATCTCCTAGGTGGGAACTGGCCCTAAGTCCCAGCTCAAATCTGTGCGTTTTATGTGTGTTTTAGGTGCGGTGTGTTAAATAAAGTTTTTTAATCAAAACACATGTTCTATGAGTTACCGATATGATAATTCTGCCTAAAATACATTTAAAATGTGCTGAAAATTGAATGCACCAAAAACATGCAGCACGCATGTGAACCAGCCTATATGATTTTTATTCATGTATGTTTTTATTAAAGTTTTCAGTGTACAGGAAAAAAAATACACAGATAATAGATTACATGTATACAAAGAAGAAGATCACCAGGTACAGACATAGTAATGATAGCATTAGCTATTTCCAACTAATTATAACATTGCGTTTAGAGGAAGAGATTTTACGGTCAGCCCCAGAGGGGAGTAAGGTAATGCATGTGAGGGACTCAATGATATGCGCATTATGGAAACAGAACATGCCTTCCCAGCACCCAGACACCCCTATGGTGAACAAACTGTGAATGGGTGGGGGGGGTCTTACAGCCGATTTAGAAACATAGAAACATAGAAAAGTGACGGCAGAAAAAGACTGAGTAGTCCATCGAGTCTGCCCCTTTTTATTTTATTTTATTTTTTTTTACATTAACCTTGTTGTCTGACTATGGATTTATGTTTATCCCAAGCATGTTTGAAGCCATTTACTGTTGACTGTCTCACAACCTCTGTTGGTAGTTTATTCCAATCATCAACCACCCTTTCAGTAAAATAATACTTTCTAAGATTAGAAGATTAGATTTGTGTCTTGTTTTTTTTTCTAGTCCTGTGAGGCTAGTATGCGAGTCGTTCCATATTATAGGTGCCTTACATATAGCCAACTCTTTGTCAAGGATGACTTTTCAGGGGGTAATTTCCTGAGCCTCTGACAGAGTATAGTAACTTGTTCTTAGTCTGGTGTAACTCTGTAACCTGGTGGGGAGCCTTATTTTCTGTAATGGGGAGAGAGGAACGTGGGGAGAGAGGAACGTGGGGAGGGTGGGGTGGGGAAGGTGGTGTGTTAGCATGCAGTTAAATTCCATCTTAAATCCCCTGATGTTTCGAAGGCGCCCCCAGGTCAAGCTATTGTGATGCTTTGGTTATGTTGTGGAATTCCGCCGATTCTGTGAAGTGTTACCAGCAAGCCCAGGTCTTGTGGAATTTTGCTGGGGTCTCCCTTGCTTGTGAACTAGGTCCTCCATTCCAGTGATCCTCTCAACCCGTTTAAGCAATTTTGAGTCACTGGGGGGGAATGCACTCCCGCCAGTGTATGGGAATACACATTTTGGTGCGTTTATGAGATGAAGGGTGAGGGATCTTTTGTAGTCAGATTGTGGTATGGATGTGTGGTGAAGGAGGTATTGTGCTCTGGTAAAGTCTGGGGAGTAGGTCGTTATTTGAGTAGTAAGGTGGTGGATTTCTTTCCAGAAAGGTTGTAGCACTGGGCTTTCCCACCATATGTGGAGTAGGAAACCACAAGCTGTATTGCATCTCCAGCATTGTGGAGAGACGCTTGGGTGATATTTATGGATTCTATCTGGGGTCCTATACCATCTTGAGTAGATTTTGAATACATATTCCTGTTCAGAAATTTTGGCGGACCCTTTGTGTATATGAGTGTGGATGCGTTCCCAGTCTTCCTTTGTCAGATCTAGATCGAGTTGCCTTTCCCATTGTTGGCTAGTCGCATTTTCTTTTGGATCACTTCCCGCAAAATATAGGGAATACAATATAAGATCAGGTGTATCTGGGGCATTGACCTGGTGCAAATTGCTTCAAAGCTATTCAGAAAGTGTCTAATTTTTAAGTATTTAAAGAAAGGGATGCTTTGGTTAGGGAAGCGGAAAGCGAGGGCCTGAAAAGGTATGAGTTTACCCTTATCAAGGAATGTTTTTGCCCTGAGCGATGTTCCATTGTGTGGGACAAGTTCCGTGAGCCCGAGTGGGAAATCTGGGTTACGGTCAACAGGGGTGAGGGGTCCAGGTGAGGAGGCAATGTTCAGCTTTTTACAAACACTCCCAAAGTTTTGTAGGGTAGGGCCAATTAGTGGGTGAGCGGTGCTTTCCTTAGGTATCCTATTTTGTCTGATCCACAGTAGGTGATGTATTGGCAAGTGTGAGAATGCTTCTTCCAGCCTGACCCAATCTTTTGTTTTCACATGGACATGCCAGTCAACTATTCTGGTCAGGTGGTAAGACCAGTAATACTTGTGGGCATCTAGAAGTCCAATTCCCCCTTTTAGTGTAGGGATCATTAGACTTGTACATGGCTGAAAAATTGATTTTTTTCGTTTTCGTTTTTTTATATTTTGGAAATCCGGAAATTCAAAAAATTTGGAAATTCGGAAATTAAAACATTAGGAAATTAAGAAATTAAAAAATTCGGAAATCCGAAATTCGGAAATTCGTGGGAATTTGGTAATTGCGGTAATTCGGAAATTTGTGGTAATTTGGCAATTGCGGTAATTCGCAAAATTGGCAATCGGAACAGCCGAAAATCTGAAATTCTGAAATTCAGAAATCCGAAAATTCGAAAAATTTGGAAATAAGGAAGAACATTTGAAATAATAAGTTATTAATGTAATATTTTAACTTATTATAAATTATAATAAGCTATTATTATTTCAAATGTTCTTTCTTATTTCCGAATTTCGGAAATAAGGAAGAACATTTGCAATGATAAGTTATTGATGTATTATTTTAACTTATTATAAATTATAATAAGCTATTATTATTTAAAATGTTCTTCCTTATTTTCGACTTTTGCAGTGTGTGACTGTACATATGCATACTGTATGCATGTATGTATGTGTGTGTGTATACTGGGTGTGTATATACTGTGTATATATTGTATGTGTATTGTATGTATACTGTATATACACACCCAGTATACACACACACATACATACATACAGTATGCATATACACAGTCTGAAATAAGGAAGACATTTTGAAATAATAATTGCTTGTTATAATTTATAATAAGTTAAAATAATAAATTAAAAAAATAATAATAAATTCGGAAATAAGAAAGAACATTTGAATAATAATAAATAACTATTAAATTATAGGTATTGGAATTTTCTTGAAAGTATGGCTGTTAGTGATATATTTCATAGTTATTAGTTAGTTATTATTTCAAATATTCTTAGTTATTTTCGAATTTTGGGATTTCGGAATTTACCGCAATTGCCGAATTTCCTCGATTCAGAAAAACGAAAATTCGGAAAAATTCGGAAATTGAAAATTCGGAATTCGAAAGTTTTTGAATTTTCAGATTTCCAAATTTCTGAATTTCGGATTTCAGAATTACCGCAATTGCCGAATTACCGCGATTCGGAAAAATGAAAATTTAGAAATTGAAAATTCGGAATTCGTCCGAATTGCCGAATTTTGCAAAATTCGGTAAAAGCGAAATTCGGAACGAAATGAATTGCACAAGCCTAGGGATCACTAGTCTATACCATCCTAGACGGGGGTGCTTGGAGGACCAGATGAAGTTTTGCAAGTCCGCTTGTATGTGGAGGAAAATGATGGAGGCAGTTTAATTGGTACAGTTTGGAAAAGGTAGAGGATTCTGGGAAGAATATTCATTTTTATAATTGCTGCTCTCCCAAACCAATAGAAAGGGCTCACATTCCATTTTTGCAGGTTTTGTTGGATAGTTGTAAGAATAGGGAGGACGTTTCTGGAGTATAGGTCTGTTGTTTTGTCGGGAGCTGAATATCAAGATATGTAATGGCTCGGGCATCCCATTTGCTTGGCATTGTGTCGCTGTGGCCGAGGGGAGCGAGATGTTTAGTGCCCTGGAATTGAAGAATTTTATTTGAAGATTGGAGATCGATTTAAAACAGGAAAAGTCTTTCAGTAAATTGAGAATTGTGGTGATGGGGTCTGTGAAGAACAGTAGGATGTCATCTGCATATGCTGCCAATTTGAATAGTCGATCCTTTATTTCAACCCCTTTAATATTGGGGTTGGCCCTAATTCTGTGAAGTATGGGTTCCAGGGTAAGCACAAACATGAGGGGGGATAGGGGACTGCCCTAGCGTGTACCATTCGATATGGGGAAGGCTTCTGATAGACGGCCATTGACCCGGATTTTTGCTGTTGGGCATGAGTAAAGAGCGAGAATGAAATGAAGCATGCAGTCTCGAAAACCCAACCTTTTTAGAGCTTCTGTCATGTAGTCCCAGGCCACTCTGTCTTCTCTGCGTCGAACGATAAGAAAAGCCCAGTTTCGAGGATGAAGACATCCAGTGATGTATGCTGGTGGCTTTCAGGGTATTATCCCTGGCCTCACGTCCTGGGATGAATGCAACTTGATCCAGAGAAACCAATTTGGGAAGTAATGGGAGTAATCTATTTGTTAGTATTTTTGTCTAACGTTTCACGTCATTAAGAAGTGATGTGGGCTTGTAATTTGCCAAATTAGAGGTATCTTTGCCTGGTTTCAGTATCAGTGTTATGTGAGCTTCAAGCAGGTCTCTGTTGGAATGAGTGGCGGATGACAATGAATTGAAAGATTTCAAAAAGTGGGAGAGTATAGTATCTGCAACGGCTTTATAGTAGCTGACCGTTAAGCCATCAGGACTGGGGCTTTTGCCTGTGTTCAGCTGTTTTAGAGTTTTAATGGTTTCTTCAAGGGTGATTGGACTATCAAGTTCTGCGGCTTCTGAAGGGGTTATGGGTTTGGGGCTATATTGACTCAGAAAATTGGTAATCGCCTCTTTTCATTTTAAGTCTTTTTTGGGTGCATTCAGGGTTGACAGATTGCAGAGTTTGGTGTAATAATGCACTAATTGGTCGGCTATACCTTCTGAGATGGAAAATGTGTTACCTGAGGGGTCCGTGATGGTGTGTATTGTTGAAGCCACCTTCTTAGCTTGGAGAGCTCTTGCTAAAATTTTCCCAGATTTGTTCCCGAACTCATAAAATAGCCTCCGTGTTAGCATGTAGCTGCGTCTTATCGTTTTCCCCAATTCTTGAAGTAGGTCTTCCCTGGCCTGTATTAGTGCCGTGAGTGTTTGTGTAGCTAATGATTCCTTATGTCATTTTTTGAGAGAACGAATGCGCGTCGATAAGTCAGCAATGCAAGCTTGTCTGGCTTTCTTCCTCCTTGCGGCAATGGATATAAGCTCACCCCTGATTAGACACTTATGCGCTCCCCATTGCATCCTAGGAGTGGTGTCAGCAGATTCGTTCTCAAGAAAATACTGTGTCAGGCACTTGTTAATTTTCCCCAAAGTTTCAGGGTCGGTCAGGAGGGAATTATCAAGTTGCCAGATCGCTGATCTGGTGGGTGTGGTTGGGAATGACAGAATCATGGAGATGGGGTTGTGGTCCAAGAGGAAATTTGGGTCTATGGTTGCGGAGAGAAGAGATGACAGGTCGTTTTGTGTAATGAAAAAGTAGTCAATCCTCGTATATTTGTTATGTGGCGGTGAGAAAAATGTGAACTATTTAGTGTTAGGGTGTATACTGGTGTATTAATTATAGTAAATACATCCAATGTACAAACTGGTATTATCAGCAAAGCGCCTGATAGGAGTCCTGGTGGAATTGTGCACATATGTCCGGGAATATATAATCTTTAACCACTTCCCAACCGCCCTATAGACAAAAGACGTCCACAGGGCGGTTGCATTATTTTGGGAGGACGTCCATGGACGTCCTCCCAGAATCGCGCTTCCCGCGCGCCCCCTGGGGCTCGCACACGGGAACATCCGTGACCGTCGGGTCCGGGGGACCCGACTGATCACGGATCGCGGTGAATGGCTGCTGTGAGCGGCCTTTCACCATGTGATCGTGCCGTCCAATGACGGTGCGATCACATGTCAACAAGCCAGCGCTTCCGCCGGCTTTTCTCTCTCCTCTCCGCACCGATCGGTGCATTGTGAGAGGAGAGAAGGGGGAGGAAAGATGTGTGCAGTGCTGTGGGCAATGTGTAATGCCCACAGCACTGCTAAATGACAGTTAGCAACCCCCACCAAGGAGGGGGAAGAGAGGAGAGTGTTACGTGGCTAGCCACGCCTCTCCTCTCTCTTTTCGGCCGCCTTCGCGACCGAACAACTGTACACTAGCGTGGCAGTAACCTGCCGTGCTAGTGTACCACTTTCCGGCGAGTGTCGTCGGTAAGTGGCGCTAGGCACTAGTCAGCCCAGGGGGCCTGGGCTGCCAGTGCCTACAAGGGCACACGCTCGGGGTCCCCCGCGCGCCCTTCGCGCTAAGACCCTCCTGCAGGTACCTGCAGGAGGGTTTTATTACGTTGGCGGGACACCTGCAGAAAACAGATATCCCGCCAACCCTTCACCAATTTCTAATATATAAGGGCCTGTATACA
>BLSH010472070.1:113874-132374 GCA_018402905.1 Glandirana rugosa
TGACGGAAAATGTGATAACACTCCGTGACACCACCGTACCTATCCGTGACACCCATCTGTGCCACTACAGTGCCTATCCATGCCACCACAGTGCCTCACAATAGTGTAAAAGGCAGTCAAATTAGATTTGAAATGTAGGCCCTTAGAAAACCTGACGGTGCTCCCTGCATGTTGGGCCTCTGTATGTGGTCAGGCTGTGTAAAAGTGTCACATATGTGGTATCGCCATACTCGGGAGAAGTAGCAGAATATATTTTGGGGTGTCATTTTTGCTAGGTACATGTGGTGTGTTAGAAATAGTGTATAAATGGACAACTTTGTGTAAAAAAAAATGCGTTTTCATTTTCTTTCCACATTTTCCAAAAACTTGTGGAAAAAATTACATGTTCAAAAGACTCATTATGCCTCCTAGAATATACGTTGGGGTGTTTACTTTCCAAAATGGGGTCATTTTTTGGGCATTTCCATTGTCCTGGTGCTCCAGGACCTTCAAAAGTGCAAGAAGTAGTCACGAAATTATGTGTAATTTATGCTCCTAGAACGCCTGATGGTGCTCCCTGCATATTGGGCTTCTGCATGTGGCCAGGCTGTGTAAAAGTGTCACACATGTGGTATTGCCATACTCAGGAAGAGTAGTAGAATGTGTTTTGGGGTGTAATTTGTGGTATGCATATGCTGGGTGTGAGAAATAACCTGTTAACATATGACAATTTTGTGAAAAAAAAAAAAAAAAAAAAAAACTTCATTTTGCAAAGAATTGTGGGAAAAAATTACAACTTAAAAAAATTCACCATGCCTCTTACTAAATACCTTGGAATGTCTACTTTCCAAAAATGGGTAATTTGGGGGGTATTTGTACTTTCCTGGCTTGTTAGGGTCTCAAGAAATGAGATAGGTGGTCAGTACATCAGGTGTGATCAATATTCAGTGATTGGCACCATAACTTGTAGACTCTATAACTTTCACAAAGACCAAATAATATACACAAATTTTTTTTTTTTAATCAAAGATATATAGCAGTATAAATTTTGGCCAAAATTTATGAAGAAAAATTACTAATTTGCAAAATTTTATTACAGAAACAAAGAAAAATTATTTTTTTACAAATTTAATTATAGCGCAAAAATAAAAATAAAAAAAAATAAAAAACCCAACGGTGATTAAATACCACCAAAAGAAAGCTCTATTTGTGTGAAAAAAAGGACGCAAATTTCATATGGGTACAATGTTGCATGACTGAGTAATTGTCATTCAAAATGTGAGAGCACCGAAAGCTGAAAATTGCTCTGGTTAGGAAGGGGGTTTAAGTGCCCAGTGGTCAAGTGGTTAAAGGAGATACCTCTAGCAGTGCAGTATCCATTTGCTTAACCTGGTGTGTCAGGGGGGCTTAGCTTGTTCTCAGTCGAGGCAGAAGAACAAAGAACCCAATCTACCAAGCGGCTCCTGCAGGGTTAGTGCTACACTTCCAAGCTTTATTTTGGCTTACATGATAAAGTTGCAATTTTTTTTCTTTTGGCTGCCTGGTACAATTTGTGGTTCAACTCTCTCTTACCCCTATCTTCTTAACTTGGCCAGAAACACTTTTTTCACCATGGAACCAGCACTCGATCCCCTGGGTTTAAACGTTGTACACCTGCCAGCCTGTTATACAGCCAACTTTGGTCCTTTCGTGCCTGTTGCACACAGTATGTTCCCTGGCCCTGACAATGGGGGTCAGAGTATCAATACAGTATTACATAGCTGTAATATATTCTATCATTCTTTTGTATGGTGTGGCCTCATTCGTTAACCCCCCTCCTTAAGTTTCTTTAGCATAATATAGTGTAAAGCCTCGTGCACATGATGCGACAATCGTACGACCGAACGGTACAAATCATATGTTGACTGTTGTATCTCGCATACTAACATGCACTAAGCGATCCTAAGACCAATCCGAACGTAGTGACGTGTTACGAGCGTATAAAGAGGAAGTTCAGGTGCATGTAATTTGTGAATTAGGAACGAACGGACACTTCCGGGCGTTCCTGACTTCTGAGCATGCGTGCTTTGCACAGTACAACTTGCTGGACCAACTTCTCTGTACACACGGTACAACGGTCGTACGACCGCTTGTTGGTACAACCAAAGTTTTCTAGTTTTCTCATCCAATTTCTGTTGTACGACCGTCGTACGTCGGCTGTTCTAATCGCATGTACTAACGTTCGTACGATCGACTAACGAAGTGCTCGTACGATCGTTTTCATACGATCATCGCATTGTGTGTACGAGGCTTAACAAGCCCCGTAAAACCTCATTTGCCACATTGTTGTCCAATTAAACAGATCATTGATCCTGTAAGGACATTTTTCCACTGCATAGCTGGGTGTCATTTGCAAAGACTGAAACTGCACTTTTAATCCCAGACCCTATATAATTTATAAATATATTAAAAAGTAAATGTCCCAACACTGAACCTTGGGGTACACCACTGATAGCCTTAGACCATAAAGGGATTCCCTTAATTCAGCAGGATCCCCCTAGGAAGTCCTGTGCTGGTAAATATATGGAGCAACTTTTTGCAATGGTTTTGGAGGAGGTGTTTTTTAAAGGAACAGCTTCATAATAGGATAATGGGTGGCATAATCCATCATGACAAGGATGTACCAGGTCCATTTCTATTTGCTCAAAAGGGACTTCAGTCACAGGCAATGCAGACTCCAATAATGAGGCATTGGGATGGAGATGTACCACTCTGGGCAAGACTCACAAAATTGTCTTACATCTGCATATATCCTGTGTCAAAAGAAATGTTGACAAATGCATTATCTTGTCTTTTTGTGACCTAAGTGACCCCGCCAAGAGGATGTTTATGGGCTACGTTCAATACCATCCTTCTATAGGGCTTAAGCACCAGAAGTTTTTCCATAGCGTCAGTCTGAATTTTATCATCTTGACACAGCAATTCCTAGTTGACTGCAATATGAGGAAACAGCAACTCCACCCCAGGACTCACTGGGTTTACATTGTTTACCTTAACATTTTCCTAAGTTTTTGAGAGGATGGGGTCACATAATTAAGTAGTTCCAAAACTGTCCTGGGAGACCTCTATCTCAGGTGTCTCTGGGGACTTTTCCAGTTTACCAGCTAATACGGTTAAGAGATAAGATATACTCTCATTAGTAGTCACCCCTAAGGCAATAGCATCAGGGTTATGTTCAAATGAGTCCAGTCCACACTCAGTGGAAGTTATGGTCTTGTATGGTTCCAGGGCTTTTCCCCACTTACTGCACAGCTCCTGAAATAATAAAAAAGGCTCTCCCCAGGATCACACTGTGCAACAGTAAAGTGGGCACTATCAAAGAGAAGAAAAAGTGCTGCTCACCAACACAGTGTATTAGTATGTAGATGAATGTGGCCTCAGCCAGCGCCGCACCAGATATGCCCCCTGACATGTTTCACCACTAAGCGAAACATGTCAGGGCGGCGTGGCTGGAGTGGCGCTGGCTGAGGCCAAAATCATCTACATAGTAATGCACTGGGTTGGTGAACAGCACATTTTCTTCTCTTTGATAATGTCCTTACATATCTGAATGGTGCACTGCAACTGGCGGGGAGATCTCTGTCCCAGCTTAGAGCAGCAGTGCAAGTTTCATTTTGATCACAGTAAAGGCAACTTTGCTACGTTGTGACAGACAGTTTCCCACCTGATTACAAAAGCCACCATGGCAATGAGGTACATCTTACAGTCACCATTTACACAATACAACTCCTACTTGAATTGGGCCAAATGCTCATGGCCCACAAGCTGGGTATGTACCAGGTAACCAGGCTAGGAGAGCATTTACACTATTCTCACTTATTGTGACCACACAGTTTGGCATGTCTTGATCTGTAACTAGACCCTGTACGGGAAACCGAGGACACATTCCATAGAAACCTGGGACATTTTGCAGCAATATGTCCTCACTTTCCATGCCAGACTTCTGGACTAGGCCTCTCTGTATGCTTAGACCACTCCATGGTTTTTGAAGTCCTCTTGACTCATTTTAGGGTCCTCCCTGCTCCTGGAAACTTGTTTACATGTTCATGAAGTAGAAGGTAACTTCTGATGCACTAATGCAGAACTGACATGGAGGTACCCAGGGACCAGATACTACTGCACCAATCCACCATTTGGTCTGCCAAATTTTAGGTCTGCCTGGCCCAACCACTGCCTAAGTTTGATGACAGGGCCCACAGAAAATGGTCAATTATGCCCTGCTCCACAATTTAATCTGTAGAGAGACTATCTGGTTCAAACCAATTTGAATATGTTCCTGCATCTGGTAATGGAGTGGCACTCTCACCTGATAGATCCAGCGGTGTACACATTTAGCACATACAAGTCATCATCCCCAGGCATTGGAGGAATTCAGCTTTCAATTTCTCAAAGTTCTTTGCCTTCTCTGGGACCAGATCTAAGTAGGCTTTCTAGGGTTCCCCACAAAGGAAAGGGGTTCCTCGGGGCAGTGTGTACGGTATAGGCATAGCATGCCAGGAGTTCAGCAAAGACAACTGGACTAAAAATATTGCATATAGTTTAAAACATTCTAGTTCAATAGTTGGTGGTATCAAATAATTATTAATTAACATTAATTAGAGAACATTAAACATGGAAATACTAGGACTATTATTCATTAACTTAATTTCTTTGCATCAATTATGTTTTTGTTTTTGCTAGTTTTAAACATTCACTTGAATTCTTAAAAAAAGAACAGAAAAGGCCTGAGGTTTGTAACTTGGTCACTAATTTATTGAACGTCCATCACAAGATTAGGCAGCATGTCCTTGGGGCTGCAGCCGTGGAAACAACAGAAGGTGTTGCATATAAATTGGGAAATGTCCTATTTGAAACCTCTCCTGGAAATAAGAATTGTCTACTTGCACATTAACATTCTCAGACAAGATCTAGTTTGCATCATTGCTTTGTGCACTGTTATTAACCCCTCAGTAAGAGAAATGAGAAACTGCTAAGAAATAAATATATATGTGTTACACCAGGCTGGCAGTAAGGGAGGAAGAATTGCAGTACGGAGCAAAAAACTGGATGAGCATGACTGTCAATATATGTATCTGACATTTTTCAACCCCACTGTTTTAATATGTAACCAAAATGCTTCCCATGAGATTTTATGGAGTTCACAAAGTTTGACCTGGTGAATTCATTCTAGCGAGGCCCTGATAATATTAAAGTTGAAATCTCTAAGGGCTGGTTCACACCATAAAAACACACTCCAGATCCGTTGCAGATACGTTTCTGCATGCGTGGTTATAACACATTTTTGACACGTTCCAGTGCGTTTTTGATGCGTTTCTGGATGCATTCCAGGTGCTTTTTTTCTTCTTTTTTTCTGTTTTTTCCCACTATACTAGGGTTTGCTTTTGGTGCATTTTTTGATGTGTTTTTGATGCGTTGATGCGTCCCAATGCGTTTCAGTGCGTTTTTTTGATGCGTTTTACCTTGTTCCAGTACATTCCAGTGCAGGTAAAATGCAACATGTTCTACTTTTTTTCTGGAACTGGAAAGCCCTGGAACTGACTGTAATAGTGTGAACTATGCCATTGGAAACCATATAACCTACTTTTAATGCATTTTTGATGCAGAAAACGCACTGGTCTGCTTGTGGTGTGAACTGGCCCTTAATCTATTTCTAGAAAGACAAACCAAGTAGTTCACCTTACAGTAGAGTCATTGTCATGATGTAAGGTACTGGTCTCAATTACAGGTATAATGACCACTCTAATTACAGTCCTCACCTATAACAAAGTTCTCTTGGAACTTCTCTTGTCAACATTTTGCAAAAAAATAATACATTAATACATAATAATTATTAAAAATATGCATTTATTATTTTTTATGCATAGAAGCTTGGAGGATTGTGGCTGCAATGCTTTGGCCCCTGCAGACTATTTCTGCGGCCACTGGTTCGTAATAAGGTATGGAACAACAGTTACAGGGTTGGAGGATGTGTAAATGGACTACATATGCATTGACATCACCAATTCATTTTTTTCAATCACAGCCCTACCTATTTCAAATCTGGCAGGAGCTGGAGGGTGGAAGAATCCCCATTTCTGTAGAGGGGTGGTACGAAGGTGGGGGCTGTGCTGCATGCTAACCGTGTTTCATATTACACCCTAAATACGGGTATAACTTGAGACATATTCTGGAAGGTTAACTTAGCCTTTAACGTGAACTCTTTTTCTGTAAATTAGACCCAGGTCAGGCCTGGGATGAGAACCATATATCAAACCCAAAAAGTAATGTAGGTAACTAATCAACAGTCAAGGACCGGCAGCAGAAAATCAGAGCATCCAGATGAAGCAATTAACCACTTCAGCCCCGGAAGGATTTCCCACTTTAGGACCAGAGCCCTTTTTGCGATTCGGCGCTGCGTCGCTTTAACTGACAATTGCGCGGTCGTGCGACGTTGTACCCAAACTAAATTTGCATCCTTTTTTTCCCACAAAACAGAGCTTTCTTTTGATGGTATTTGATCATCGCTGCGTCATTTCTGATCGCCGCTATAAACAAAAGAAGAGCGACAATTTTGCAAAAAAAAAAAAACTAATTTCTTACTTTTTGCTAAAATACAAATCCAAAAAAAAAAATCCAAAAAAACATTTTTTTTCATCGGTTTTGGCCGATTTATATTCTTCCTCATATTTGTGATAAAAAAAAAATCGCAATCGCCTTTTATTGATTGGTTTGCGCAAAAGTGGCCGCGTTTACGGATGAGAATTTATTTTTGGGGTTTTTATTTATTTTTTTACTAGTAATGGCGGTGATCTGCGATTTTTAGCGGTACTGCGATATTGCAGCGGGCATGTAGGACTATTTTGACACTTTTTTGGGACCATTGGCATTTATACAGCGATCAGTGCTATAAAAATGCACTGATTACTGTGTAAATGCCATTGGCAGTGAAGGGGTTAACCTGCAGGGGGCGCTCTAAGGGTTAACTGTGTTCCCTGGGCGTGTTCTAACTGTGGGGGGGGACTGCCCTAGCATGGGAAGGGAAGTGATCACAGCTTCCAAGTAGAGGAAGGCTGTGATCACAGCCCTTTCCCCTCTCACAGAACGGAGGTCCGTGTTTACTTACACGGACCTCCGTTCTTTCACTCCGGGGGGGGCATCGCGGGTAGCCGGCGGCGATCAAGTCCGCCGCACCCGCTCCCTGGCCCTCCCCGAACACAGTGAGCGATCTTGCAGCCGCCGTCGTATGACAGCGATTTGCGATATCGAACCACTTTGTCGCCGTCAACCTGCGGTTGGTGGTCGGCAAGTGGTTAAAGTAGCAACAACAAATGCACCACTGGCATATACTCAATACAAGCAAATGTCAACCTGACACTGCACTCTTTTTAAAGAGGAGATTATGAATCTCCTCAGCTTGCCATACCAATGCAAACATGCGTTTAGCTAGCTTAGACAGTTGCAGACACTCACATGGATAGGGTAGGAGTGTTAAGGTCCATTCAGTTAATGGTTATGATCTATCTAGCTATATTTTTATGGGGAATATATGGTTGCTTTTGAGGATTAAAGTGTTTGTTACCCAAGCATTTTATATTCCTGATATGTGCCTGCTATACCATGTACTTGTATGAAAAAGTCTCCTGTTCTCTTTGTGTTGCTTCCTTTGTGTGAAATCCCAGGTGATCCTGCCAGACTCTGCTTTCCTATTAAACACTGACCACACTAAGAAGGAGAACCGTGCTCAGTTCTCAAGCAATGCTGGAAACTCAGCCTGCTCTCCTCCGATGATCAGACTTGTCTTGACAAGCCCACTCTGCACAGCCTTTCACTGGTGTAGCGGTACCCCTGAAGTAGCTGCTGAATTATATTTATTTGTCCCGGGCCTCCCTCTGATTATCCTGCAGCCAGTCACCATGAATTTTCACACTGTCAGGTGCACACACACACAATTCTGCTCGTTTACAAATGACCATTCTAGGGGATGAATTTTTGATGCTTTATTGTAGATCTTGGATAGGAGAAGGAAAGGTATGGACTACTCCAAGTTAACTGACTTCAGATGAGGACAACTTCTCCCTATCTCTGTACAGCAGACTGTCAGTGGTACTGCATAGCAGACTGATCTCAGTAATGCAGGTAGCAGGCTGATTCCAGTAAAGCAAGTAGCAGGCTGACTCCAGTGACACTTTAACAAACTAATCCTTGTGAAACAAGTCCTTTTTTAAGCAGTAAGGACAGGCCGGACTTTGATTCTTCAAGACACTCACCAGTGTCTCCTTTCTAACTCAATGCAGCAGACTACCAATGGCAGGCTGATCCCAGTGGAACAGGTCCCTTTTTAAGCAGTACAGGATAAGGACTCTGTTCTTCAAGACACTCACCAGTGTCTCCTTTCTAGCTCACACACCCAGTTTAGCTGACTATGAGGAGCAGGAGGGGAATTCTGGGAACTCAGTCTCAGGGATCCCTTCACGGGTCTGTACTCACACCATGTTCCGGGACATCAGGTAGCCTCCTTCCAACTTCCAAGCGACACTTTGCCACTGTGATACCAGACAGGGTCCAAGGACATTCCCCTCTGTCAGCTTTAAAGAACACTGAGCTGTAGCTTCAGCAACTTCAGCTAGGCCTCGACCAGGCCCAGCATCCACAGCCTCCTGGATAGGCCTCAAGCCTTACAGCCAGGAGCTAAACATACACCCCCACCCCTGTGGTCTGGGTGGGCTGGAACTCCTAACCTTGAGCCCATGTGCTCACTTTTATATGAAGGTGTTTACCCAAGATGCAGTGGGGGCCACTCCCCTGCTAGTTGGTCAGAACCACCCTCAAATACACCTGCTGTCACTGGCTGGGTTCTCCTCACACTGCCCAATAGGGACACATACAATTGGACAGTGTAAAACTCTCCAGGCCACATGAATCAGCACCAGAGCACACTGAGCAGACCTTACTCAAATCCAGGCTCTCTGATAAACAGATAGCATATAATTTTGCCTATCTACTCTCCTGTTAAGCAGAGAGAGACAAAAACAATATACACTCACTAGTACCCAAACTAGAAGGGCGTTACACTGGGAAGATCAGTGTACTGTTGATTTTCCTCCCCCCAGCTCTTATGCAGCTGAGTACAGGGGGAACACAGGGAATGTGATCTCTTATAAAAAAGGGAAAAAAGGTATTTATAATGTTGTTTTTTATCCATATACTAATGTTTTGCCTTTCATTACAATTTTAAACTGAATGGGTTGGTTTACAAGGTGATCATTTACAAACACTTTAAGGCTGAATTCACATCTGAGCATGTCGTTTTCAGGCAGAAAGCTGTGCGATTTTACAGCGATTTTGTCACAATTTTTGCAGCGATTTTCTTTAGGTCAAAGGGTCACCAAAGTAAAAAGCAAAAAAACGCCCAAATCTGCCTGAAGAAATACTTCCAGAACTTGTTTGAGCTTCAGGCATTTTCAGGCTTTTGGCTTCAGGTGTTTTTAAGTGGAGATGTGAACCATCTCCATAGAGAATCATTGATTTTTTCCCCTCCAGTGTTTTGTAGCTTCAGGCTTCAAGCTACAAAATGCTCAGGTGTGAATGGGGCCTAAGTATATCTATATGCTTAATACCCTAAGCACATTAGCCAGTTTCCCTGGTGGTTAGTATTGAGGTCAATAATTTTGTATATGTTACCCTATAGATCATTTACTCCTCAACGAGGATGCATCCACCTCACAGAAAAGATTTTCTGATAGAGGACTATACAGGTGTTGGTCATATAATTAGAATATCATCAAAAAGTTTATTTATTTCTCTAATTCCATTCAAAAAAGTGAAACTTGTATATTATATTCATTCATTACACACAGACTAATATATTTCAAATGTTTATTTCTTTTAATTTTAATGACTATAACTGACGACTAAGGAAAATCCCAAATTCAGTATCTCAGTAAATTAGAATGTTGTTGCATATTGAAGACATCTGGTGCCACACTCTGATCAGCTAATTAACTCAAAACACCCTCAAAGGCCTTTAAATGGTCTCTCAGTCTAGTTCTGTAGGCTACACAATCATGGGGAAGACTGCTGACTTGACAGTTGTCCAAAAGGCGACCATTGACAACCTTGCACGAGGAGGGCAAGACACAAAATGTCATTGCAAAAGAGGCTGGCTGTTCAAAGAGCTCTGTGTCCAAGCACATTAATAGAGAGGCGAAGGGAAGGAAAAGATGTGGTAGAAAAAAGTGTACAAGCAATAGGGATAACCTCACCCTGGAGAGGATTGTGAAACAAAACCCATTCAAAAATGTGGGGAAGATTCACAAAGAGTGGACTGCAGCTGGAGTCAGTGCTTCAAGAACCACTACGCACAGACGTATCCAAGACATGGGTTTCAGCTGTTGCATTCTTGTGTCAAGCCACTCTTGAACAACAGACAGCGTCAGAAGCGTCTCGCCTGGGCTAAAGACAAAAAGGACTGGACTGCTGCTGAGTGGTCCAAAGTTATGTTCTCTGATGAAAGTAAATTTTGCATTTCCTTTGGAAATCAGGGTCCCAGAGTCTGGAGGAAGAGAGGAGAGGCACACAATCCATGTTGCTTGAGGTCCAGTGTAAAGTTTCGACAGTCAGTGATGGTTTGGGGTGCCATGTCATCTGCTGGTGTTGGTCCACTGTGTTTTCTGGGGTCCAAGGTCAACGCAGCCGTATACCAGGAAGTCTTAGAGCACTTCATGCTTCCTGCTGCTGACCAACTTTATGGAGATGCAGATTTCATTTTCCAACAGGACTTGGCTCCTGCACACAGTGCCAAAGCTACCTGTACCTGGTTTAAGGACCATGGTATCCCTGTCCTTAATTGACCAGCAAACTTGCCTGACCTTAACCTCATAGAAAATCTATGGGGTATTGTGAAGAGGAAGATGTGATATGCCAGACCCAACTATGCAGAAGAGCTGAAGGCCACTATCAATGCAACCTGGGCTTTCATAGCACCTGAGCAGTGCCACAGACTGATCAACTCCATGCCACGCCGCATCGCTGCAGTAATTTAGGCAAAAGGAGCCCCAACTAAGTATTGAGTGCTGTACATGCTCATACTTTCCATGTTCATACTTTTCAGTTGGCCAATATTTCTAAAAATCCTTTCTTTGTATTGGTCTTAAGTAATCTAATTTTCTGAGATACTTAATTTGGGATTTTCCTTATTTGTCAGTTATAATCATCAAAATTAAAAGAAATCAACATTTGAAATATATCAGTCTGTGTGTAATGAATGAATATAATATACAAGTTTCACTTTTTGAATGGAATTAGTGAAATAAATCAACTTTTTGATGATATTCTAATTATATGACCAACACCTGTAGAGTGCTCTTCAGTATACTTAGAAACAGAGGCATGTACTCTTTGCATACAGTACCTAGTTTCTTAGATAGTTTTAATCACTATTATGTTAAAATATGGCTCAAAGTTTCATGGACTTGTACATTGCATATATTCATCATAATATGCTACTCTTATCATCTGTTTACCTCTACATGTAATTTACATATTGAGTGTTTATCCATTGCAATGATTGTGTAAACAACTGGTAACCCTGAGCAGAAAGCTGTCACATTTAGCACTGATAGTAATATCGCTGCACTTCCTATTGCAGTGGGGGGGGGGGGGGGGTTCGCTCAGCCGAGCACCCATTTTTTTCTGCTTTTCACACAGAATTCGCTATACACTTTGTATACAGGGCACCGTTTTTCCCCATATTTCCTCTTCGGGTCAAATGTTTTTTAGCCTATAGTGTTAGGGTATTTTCTCTATTGGTCTAATGTTCTTTTAACTTTTCCGGTGAAATATTCTTAGGCACAATTTTTTTTTTGTAGGCTTTCAATTACCATTTATATCTAATCTATTTTCTTTGTTGTTTTGGAGAATCACATTAAAAGATTTCACATAATCAAAGTTAGCATTATTATTGTCAGGGCTGGGCTCAGCTATCCCTTCTCAGAGCAAGCTGCTCAGCGGAGGGTTAATTGCCAGTCTCAGCTTCCACTCTTTATCATATCCTGCCTCCTTAAGCCAGTTCTGATGCTATATAAAACTACCTGGATCAGATCGAAGATGCCTTCGCCTTGTTCAACATCTCTGGAGAAATCTCTGCTGTGTTTTGCTGTGAAAGACTTTGCCTGTTTGATGTTCCCTTCTGATTGCTGGATTCAAGATCCTGCTCGGCTAACTCTCCTCCTGGCTTCTGACCCTGCATGCCATTTGTTTGACCTCGCTGATCTCTGGACTCCTGTTTCACTGGCTTGCTCTGACTATCCGCTCTGGTTACCGAACCCTGGCTATGTTTTGACCATGTTTGCTCTGTTTATATCATTTTACCTTTTTATTAAAATGTGTGATTTTACTGCACTTCTGTTGTCTTGGTCTGATTCATGGTTCCTGACAGTAGTCTACTTGCTGGTAATATTATTTCCAGATTGAATGAGCAGTATCATCACATGGATCCATTTGTCATAGCATGACAGACGCTCCTGAATTGCACTGCTCACCTGGTTCCTCCTACGGTGGCCGTTCTGGCACAACCTGTGTTGCAGGCTTCTCCTCTTGATGCTCAAGTCTCTGTGCAGGCATCTGCCTCAAATATTACCTCTATAAGGGGTATGTCTGGTTCCGCTCTGGTTCCCCAGTGATTTGTGGGGTGATCCAGTTCAATGCAGAGGGTTTCTCAACCAGGTTGAGATATACTTTGAAATGCTGCCCCAGGCGTTTCCCGTGGACAGAAGCAAAGCAGGCTTCATGATTTCTATGCTTTCTGACAGAGCCTTGGTCTGGGCAAATCCTCTATGGGAGATTCAAAAACCTGTTGTCCAGAGTTACCCAGAGTTTGTGGCCTCCTTTAAAAGGGTATTTGACGTTCCCACATGCTCCACTACCGCTGCCAAAAGACTCATGTCCATAAAGCAGGGTACGACAACAGTTGCTGATTACACCATTGAATTCTGTACTCTGGTAGCAGAGGTTGCTTGGAACAATGAGGTTCTCATGGCTGCTTTTTCTCATGGTCACTTGGATAACATCAAAGATGAGATAGCAGCCCGAGACATACCTACTGTGCTGGTGAGGTTGATTACGTTTGCCATTCTCATTGACTCCAGACTCTGAGAGAGACCTTCCTTTAAGGAGCTCTTGCGGAAGCCTCCTGTACGTTTGGCTCCGAGCTTTCTAGTCACACCCCCTGCTTCCCTTATCTCCCATACCTCCTGGTTCCGAGCCTTTGAGTGAAGTAGAACCCATGCAGTTGGGCTTCACACGTCTCTCTGTGGATGAGAGAACCTTAAGGAGGAGGGAGAGATTGTGCCTTTATTGTGGCCAGGCAGGTCACTTTTTGAAATCTTGTCCTACCCGTCCGTGAAACACCTGCACCTGAGGTCCTGTAGGGGACAGACCATAGGTGGCATTGTTACATCCCCAGTTATCCAGAAGGATAAACCCCTAGTTCCGATTACCCTTTCCTGGTCTGAGTCGTCGATCAAGATACAGGCTCTAATAGACTCTGGGGTTGCAGGCCTGTTCATAGATAGTGCCTTTGTGTCTAAGCACTCAATCTTGATGCAGCTTTGGGCTACCGCACTTGCCATTGAGGCTATTGATGGGAGACCTCGACAGCCTGCCCAGGTGACTCATGAGACTGCTCCGTTGACCATGGCTGTAGGGGCTCTTCACCATGAGATAATCCAATTCCAAGTAATTTCCTCTCATTTTCCAGTGGTTATTGGTTATCCTTGGTTACAGAGGGGCAACCCCTCTTTTGATTGGCTTCATGCTGAGGTTCCTTCCTGGTCACCACAATTCAGTAAGACATGTTTTCAGAAAGTGGCTAAGGCCTTGTGTACCTCTTCACTCTCCTTCCTGCAGGAGGAATACCTCAAATTTAGCAATGTCTTCGATAAAGGTCAAGCCGGTAGTTTGCCTCCACACCAGTGGTATGATTGCGCAATTGACCTTCAACCTGGTGCCATATCCCCTCGTGGCTGGGTTTACCCTTTGTCTGTCTCAGAGGATAAAGCCATGGAGGAGTATGTCACAGATACACTTTCTAGAGGGTACATCTGCAAATCCTTGTCTCCTGCTGGTGCTGGCTTCTTCTTTGTGAGAAAGAACAGTGGCAAACTGAGACCTTGTATCAATTATAGGGGTCTTAACCGCTTTACGATTAAGAATGCTTATCTGATTCCATTGATTATGGAGTTATTTGACCGCCTCAAGAGAGCAACAGTTTTCACAAAGCTTTATCTGAGAGTGGCATACAATCTTGTGAGTATCAAAGAGGGCGATGAGTGGAAAAATGCATTTAATACCAGGACAGGCCATTATGAATACCTTGTAATGCCGTTTGGTCTTTGCAATGCTCCAGCAGTTTTTCAGGAATTCATCAACAATGTCCTCCGAGATTTGTAGCAGCAATGTGTGGTCGTTTATCTTGACAATATCCTCATATATTCCAAGTCCCTAGAGAGCCCTCACACAGATGTCTGCCGTGTGCTTCAGAGGCTGAGAGATAATAACCTGTGTTGTAAATTGGAGAAGTGCGTGTTCCATCGTGAACAGGTTAAATTTCTGGTTTATGTAATTTCTACTGCTGGCTTTATGATGGACCCAGAGAATCTATCGGCAGTTCTACAGTAGCCCCGACCCATGGGTTTATGTCCACTACATCGTTTTCTTGGCTTTGCCAATTATTATCGGAAGTTTATCCGTAACTACTCATCTCTGGTTAAGCCCCTGACTGATATGACCAGAAAGAACGGTAACCCACAGAATTGGTCTACGGAGTCCATTAGGCCTTTGAAAGTCTCAAGGCTGCCTTTGTTTCTACTCCTGTGTTGGCATATCCAGATCCTATGTTACCCTTCATCCTTGAGGTTGATGCAACTGAGACTGGAGTTGGTGCCCTTCTGTCCCAACGTCCCACCTCCGAGAGCGCTATGCATCCTTGTGGCTACTTTTCCAAGACATTGTCTGGGCGGAATACACAGGAAACATGTCCCCTGCTGGAGTTCTTGGCTCATCCTCCCTTCTGAATGGCTCCCGCTGTTGCCTCTGAGTCATGTGAGGAGAGAGTGGCTCTGTTAGAGATTTGACCACACTATACAGTGGGGCCTTGATGATGTGGCTTCCACATATATTTGTTATATATGGGTTGATTTACTAAAACTGGAGAGTGCAAAACATGGTGCAGCTCTGCATAGAAACCAATCAGCTTCCATTTTTTTGTCAAAGCTTAACTAAACAAGCTGAAGTTAGAAGCTGATTGGCTACCATGCACAACCTCACCAGATTTTGCACTCTCCAGTTTTAGTAAATCAACCCCATAGTGTATTTTTTGTTTTGCTAGCTAGCTGTTAAGTGTGCTGGGAAACTTTTTGTTTGCTTTGTTCTTAAGGCAACTTTCACACTGAGGCGGTGCCGGCGGTAGCGGTAAAGCGCTGCTCCTTTTAGCTGCACTTTACCACTGTTATAGCGGCGCTTTGGTGCCACTATTTGGGTGGTAGCAGGGTGCTTTTAACCCCCCCAGAAGGAAGGAAGCTCTGGCCATTCATTCCAATGGCAGGGTTGGTTTAGGAGAGGTGTATACACCGCTCCCGCATCGCCCCAAAGATGCTGCTTCCCGCAAACAACGCCCCAATGTGAAAGCACTCAGGCTTTTACATTGGGGTGGCTAAAGAGGCAGTTTTCAGGCGCTTCACAGGCGCTACTTATAGCGATAAAACGGCTGAAAACTGCCTCAGTGTGAAAGTGACCTTAAGGCAACAGGCTACTAATTAAAAAACCCACAGTGCTCTGTGAATCTTGCCACATGAGCATAATGTGCATTAAATGCTTATTTTTAAAACAAAGATTTTATATTATACTGTATATATGTTGATGGTAGGTTATGGTAATTTTTACTAAATGTATGTCTTGATTTGAAACTAATTTTGCCTTAAATACCAAATGCTAAATTTGAAAAATCTGGTTGTTTATCTTTGCTCCCTTAAATTTTAGTAAATATTCTAAAGCTTCGTGAATGACACATTTTTCCTTTGCATCCATTACATTTCTGAGCTAATAATGATCAGAGGGGAGAGCTGCAGCAGCCCAACCCATGAACTGTGCATCAGCGAATATAGTCTAAATTGGTATTTCTTTTCTGATAATCTGTTTATATATAGCAATGGCCTAAGATACAGTATGAAGTGATCACCTGCACAATCAGTTTGGGCTGTTTATTTCTTCTACCTTACTCAAATCATTTTTGAAATTGGAAAGGGTTATTTGGTGCCTAAGCTCTGTCAGGATGCTCCATCCATTCTAATGAATGCATTTGGCCTTGTGAATCTCTTTAGAAGCCATCTTTATACTATCGGCTCTGAGTTTAAATATCAATACAAGCAAAATTAATCATCTCTTAACACAGAACACATGCTAAAATCTGTTTTATTTTCCCCTTGAAAAGCATTCTCGTGATACTCCTAAAATGTTCCAGTAAAATCAGCATAGAAATTGCAGCAAATAGCTGTGAATATAGCATATGCTATTTTCAGTGTTAACTATTTTAACACATTATGCTAATCTTTGTGAAAGTTTAAGTGTTTTTGAATCCAATTTTTTTTTTCATTTTGGATAGAGTATAGAATGGTTAAATATTTTTTTTCCTTGTCCCATTGGGGATAGTAATCTTCACTTACTCTCCAAAGTGAGAGAAATTTCCTCTAAGACCCCATACATACCGCAGCTAAAAAAAAAACCATACATTTTACAGGCATGTGACCTTTTTTTCTGCCTTTAAACTCTCCTCTGTGTCGGGGTATGTTTCCATGCACACATAGTCATTTATAGGGTTTTATAGGCAGAAGCTTTAGGGGCAGAACTCTGAGCGCACCAAAATCACGTTCAGGAGAAGAGTGGTTGGGCAGAAAAAAACCCTCCATTCATGCAAATGTACCCAAATGCGCCTAAATGCAAATTTATTCTGGCCAATTGAATGAATGAACACCCAAACACTTGACACAGCTGAAGGTGTCTAAATGCACTTAAATATGTTTCAAAAATACACCTACTTCCAGATAATCTGGGATCAATACTGAGAGAAGATTCCCCAGATAAACCACTGTCTGAACTATATAAAGCCTATTGCCTTAAGTCCACAATGATCTAGAGCATCTCTGATTGAAATGGCAGGTGGAGGCACCAGATTTAGATGGAGAAGACTGGGAGGATGTTTGGAATTACCCTCTCCTCCAATTAGTTGTCACAAGAGACCGATTAATACAATTCAAAATATTACATACGGCTTACCTAATGCCACAACACAAAATTTATCCTGAGGTTGCACCACATGTATTTAGATGCACAGGTACCCCGTCTAATTTTTTGCATGTTTTGAACGTGTCCGCAAGTACAAAAATTTTTGGTCTGAGGTTACTCATTTTATCCACACTCTAACTACTATATCCATCCCAATGACTGTTGAAGTATGTCTTCAAGGGTGATGAATCCCTTGACCTTCGCCAGAGCAATCAAAACTCTACTTGGCCTGTTCTCTTCTATGCCAGGAAAACTATTGTACTAAAATAGAAATCTGATAGTCCCCCCCCTCTCTTGCATACTAGAAGGCTGTCATAAACTCAGTAGTCCCGCTTTATACAATGATCTATGTATCCTGTGGATGTCCATGGAAATTTAACAAGGTATGGGATATATGGCTTAATTTAGCCTCCACGACTGAAACACAAACAGATTGTAACTCTGGTTAAGTAATCCTGGTTGGTTTTATATGTATATACAAGTATGTGTAATCATTCTGCATATTGCGTGATACATACCCTGTATGTCATAACATTGTGACAATAATACTTACCTGTTTAATTGTCTTATTGGAATGCTTCCATTTTCCTGTATTTTCATTCAATGTCTTCAATGGAGTCCCTGTATGACATTTCCATACTTTTGGAATATCTCATACATGTCTAGTAGTGCTGAGCACAAGTTACTCTATGTTTTTACTGTCTTGACAGAAGGTATGTGTCACGTACCTGACGGTGGAGTCTGTCTTGTGCAGAGAACAACCGCTCTTGCGCACCCGATTCAAGGACCCCTGGTAGTGGAGACAGAGGCCCAAGAGTGCGGGATGGCGGAGCACGGTAGGGCGTGAGAACCCGGAGACAGAGGTGATGGTCCCCAGGAACTTAGCCCACGCGTTCTCGCCAACAAGAGACGTGTTCTGTCTGAGGTGGCAGTCCATGCACTGTGTATGGAAGACAGTTCTGTCATTTTTGTATCTCATTGAACACGAGTCGTGATGATCTGTACATACTCTATAAGGTTTTCATACCTTTACAGTATGTCCCTGAGGTAACTTCTGTAACTTACTTTTATGTCCTTTTACCTTCGTAAGGTTATTCTGTTAATTTGTCCATTCATAATAACAGTGTTACAATACTGTATGTCCCATACATAGTGCGTTATACGTC
>BLSH010472070.1:138397-149887 GCA_018402905.1 Glandirana rugosa
TATAAGTATACGTTTAATTGTTTATTTTTACATTCACCAGAAAAAGCTCAATAGACCCCAGACTGAAAAGCTGTGGGTCACCGGTTTCTGGTGAGTAGGAGAGTAGAGGGGGAGAGTGGCACAAAGCACATTTGAAGTGGTTCTCATCACTGAAACACATGTTTACGTTTAAGTGAAGCACTTAGCACTTTTCTTTGGATTTTTTCAAGTTAAGCACCAAGCACTTTCCGGATTGACATGAACTATTACTCCATTGTTGACATTTATGTCTGATTTAAAACTGTTAAGCACATTTTTTTCCTTGTTAGATGGGCACCTTAGCATTTTATTGGATTGAAAATTTGAACTCATTAGATAATTACATTTTTATTTGTTAATTTGCATATGAATATTTGAATTTTGCACTAGCACGTTGTTGCATTTATCCTAACTATGTCTTGTCTTGATGCACTCTATGGAATAGGATTTTAGGTTATAGCTGCCAGCGCTGTGTTTTTTAAATCTTTCACATGCAATGTCTGTCATCGCACTAGTGATTATATTCATGAAATAAAGGACAGATAAATAGAGTAAATCTGACACAGCAATTAAAAAAACCCTGACAGGGGTTCTAACCTCACACCAATCTATTCAAAATGTAAAACCTAGTTGGTCACCGTTACTATTTAATTACAAATGTCTTCTACTGTACTTATCTGTTAAAAAGGGATCTGTGACATACATTGTTTACACTTTTGCAGCTATAACATGTTATAATCCTATTTTCACTGTACATGACACTTATGTGTTTTTGATTATATGATATTTTATGTAATAGGGTCATACATGGCAATGGAAACACAAAATGATAGGGACAGCTCATTCATATTATGCTTCTGCTCAAGTACAAAAAATATCACAAAGAAATGTAGAATTTTACAAAGAAAACATATTCCGCTAAGCCCATATACTGTATATCAAAAAGTTCCAATACAGCAAATTTTTGTTATATTTGCATTCATTTATTGTATGTGCTCTTTGTATGCAATTCTTGTAAAGTCTATCCTGATATGGCAGCATCAACAGCATTATGGTGGACATCAACATTTACAGTATTGCTGACATTTTCCCACAGCCCTTTATAGAAAGCATTAAACTATTACTATCAGTTATTACTCTGCCCCTTACCTCCCTAAGCTTCTTGGGTGTGTGTTGTATTTCCATCCATATAAAGGGTCAAAAGAAGCTCCTGACTTTTAGGTAAAAGTGATCAGGGTGGCTGTAGAGTTGACTAATCACTTGTACAGGTCTGATAGTGTGCGCCCCCCCAACTGCTGGGGCCCACCTTCTCTGGGTTTCTGGGATTTTGCACACCTCCTGGGAGTCCATGCTCACAATAAACCTTGTCAGGATAGTGAGCTGGAGACCCTGAGGAACATCTGTTCCCTGATATCCTCTGCAAAGTGTGAACCTGAACACACTCAGAGCTGTTAAAATCCTGTGAAAAGCTGGGTAAACAGTGGATCAAGCACAGTCTGTTCTTGATTGACTAAAGCCAGGGGAGACATTAGGGGTCTAACAAGCCCTTGATGTTTCCATAAAGGGTACATTTCACTTGCCCAATGCTGTGACATAGGTGGCTAACAAGGCCCCTTGTGATAGCACACCAGAGAGAAATAATTTCAGGGTGCTCATTTCCAGTTAACTGTAAAGTTTCAAGGTGTAAAAACATTTAACAGTTTTTTATTGATGCAGCCCTTCATGCTGGACATTATTACTTTACATTTTTATTGGACTTCTTATGGACTTTATTATGCTCACAACCCCTAGTAGACACTGTGCTTAGTTATTGCGCCTTTCTACTTGTTGCTATGTAATCTTCTGGTATGACAGGGGTTAATAGAGCCAAGAAACCTGTAATTTGCACTCATCAAGAGTACTAGATATGGCCACCATTCGTAGAAACTGTACTATAACTTCTATGAATGAAACGCAACCTAAAGTACATCTTCTATGAATGGAGAAGGAAGGCAGAAAGGGCTGAAATGGTTGGCACTCCTGATGAGTGCATATGACATGTCTTCCTGCTTTATTAAGCACTTGCTGACCGGGCCCTTTTCTGACATTTGTTATTTAAAAGTGAAAATCTGTATTTTTTGCTAGAAAAGTATTTAAAACCCCCAAACATTATATATTTTTGTTTAGCAGAGACCCTAGAGAATAAAATGGTGGTTGTTTCAATATTTTATATCACACTGTATTTGCGCTGCAATCTTCCAAATGCACTTTTTTAAAAAAAAACAAAAAACGCTTTAATGAATTCAAAAAGAAAACAGTAAAGTTAGCCCAATTTTATTTGAATAATGTGAAATATGATGATGCCACGAGTAAATAGCTACCTAACATGTCATGCTTTAAAATTGTGCACGCTCATGGAATGGCAACAAACTATGGTAAATCTCCATAGGCAACGATTTATAAATTTTTACAGGTTACGTGTTTAGAGTTACAGAGGAGGTCTTGCACCACAATTTTTGCTCTCATTTTAACGATCACGACAATACCTCACATGTGTGGTTTGAACACCGTTTACATATGCGGGTGCGACTTACGCATACGTTCTCTTTTATACACGAGCACAGAGGGATGGGGTGCTTTAAATTTTTTTTTTATTATTTATTTTACCTTTTATTTTTACACTGCCCCTTTATTTATTTATTTTATCACTTGTATTCCTATTACAAGCAATGTATACATTCCTTGTAATAGAAATAAGGAATTGACTGGGAAGCTGAGGGAGGGGGCACCTCTCCCGCCGCCTATAAAGGGGAGCTTGCAGCGAATGTGCCACTGAGATCACTTTTATCGAAAAGCCGGGCTGCTAACAAAGAAAAAAGATACCGGGGTTGTGGTAGCAGCTTACCATAACAATAGTATTTAACGTCAAAGTTATGACGTACCTTTACAGTCAGGCGGTCAGCAAGTGTTAACCACCGCTGCACAAGAGGATTATGGCAGTGGGGGGGGGGGGAGTAAGTGAGGTATCAGGGGCTGGAAGATTGCAATAAATCAGAAACCAGCAATACAAGGGGCACATCACATTGATTGTAAATAATGTCTCTTTTGCTGGTTTAAAAAAAAAGTCATAAAAATGCACTGCAATGAATGTGTGCTAATGCATGTGCTAGGGTGTGAACGAGCCCTAAATATATTTAACCACTTCCCGCCCGTAGGATGTCTATGGACATCCTGGACTTTGAGTGGTGATATCTAAATGATGCCTGCAGCTAAAGGCATCGTTCAGATATCATTTTTTCGGCCGGCGATTCCCTGCACCATAAGAATGATCATAGCGGCAGTTCAGCCACTTGATCATGAGCGTGACATGTTAGGTATCTATTTACTCGGTGAAACATCATCTTTTATATTATACAAAAAAATATTGGCCTAACTTGACTGTTTTTTTTTTTTTAATTCATGAAACTGCTTTTTTTCCAAATAATTCCTGCGCAAATACTGTGTGACATAAAAAGTTGCAGTGATTGCCATTTTATTCCATAGAGTCTCTGCTAAAAAAACATTTACAGTATGTCACAAGAGTACACCCCTCACATTTTTGTAAATATTTTATCATATCTTTTCACGTGACAACACTGAAGAAATGACACTTTGCTACAATGTAAAGTAGTGAGTGTACAGCTTGTATAACAGTGTAAATTTGCTGTCCCCTCAAAATAACTCAACACACAACCATTAATGTCTAAACTGCTGGCAACAAAAGTGAGTACATCCCGAAGTGAAAATGTCCAAATTGGGACGAATTAACCATTTCCCTCCCCGGTGTCATGTGACTCATTAGTGTTACAAGGTCTCAGGTGTGAATGGGGAGCAGGTGTGTTAAATTTGTTGTTATCGCTCTCTCTCTCATACTGATCACTGGAAGTTCAACATGGCACTTCATGGCAAAGAACTCTGAGGATCTGAAAAAAAGAATTGTTGCTCTACATAAAGATGGCCTAGGCTATATGAAGATTACCAAGACCCTGAAACTGAGCTGCAGCACGGTGGCCAAGACCATACAGCGATTTAGCAGGACAGGTTCCACTCAGAACAGGCCTCACCATGGTCGACCAAAGAGGTTGAGTGCATGTGCTCAGCGTCATATCCAGAGGTTGTCGTTGGGAAATAGACGTATGAGTGCTGCCAGCATTGCTGCAGAGGTTGAAGGGGTGGGGGTCAGCCTGTCAGTGCTCAGACCATACGCCGCACACTGCATCAAACTGGTCTGCATGGCTGTCATCCCAGAAGGAAGCCTCTTCTAAAGATGATGCACAAGAAAGCCTGCAAATAGTTTGCTGACGACAAGCAGACTAAGGACATGGATTACTGGAACCATATCCTGTGGTCTGATGAGACCAAGATAAACTTATTTGATTCAGATGGTGTCAAGCGTGTGTGGCGGCAACCAGGTGAGGAGTAAAAAGACAAGTGTGTCTTGCCTACAGTCAAGCATGGTGGTGGGAGTGTCATGGTTTGGGGCTGCATGAGTGCTGCTGGCACTGGGGAGCTACAGTTCATTGAGGGAACCATGAATGCCAACATGTACTGTGACATACTGAAGCAGAGCACAATCCCCTCCCTTCGGAGACTGGGCCGCAGAGCAGTATTACAACATGATAATGACCCCAAACACACCTCCATGATGACCACTGCCTTGCTAAAGAAACTGAGGGTAAGGGTGATGGACTGGCCAAGCATGTCTCTAGACCTAAACCCTATTGAGCATCTGTGGGGCATCCTCAAATGGAAGGTGGAGGAGTGCAAGGTCTCTAACAAAGTCATCATGGAGGAGTGGAAGAGGACTCCAGTGGCGGCCTGTGAAGCTCTGGTGAACTCCATGCCCAAGAGGGTTAAGGCAGTGCTGGAAAATAAAGGTGGTCACACACAATATTGACAGTTTGTGCCCAATTTGGGCATTTTCACTTAGGGGTGTACTCACTTTTGTTGCCAGCGGTTTAGACATTAATGGCTGTGTGTTGAGTTATTTTGAGGGGACAGCAAATTTACACTGTTATACAAGCTGTACACTCACTACTTTACATTGTAGCAAAGTGTCATTTCTTCAATGTTGTCACATGAAAAGGTATAATAAAATATTTACAAAAATGTGATGGATGTACTCACTTTTGTGAGATACTGTATAATGTTTGTGGGTCCTGAGTAATTTTCTAGCAAAAAAAATTATGATTTTTACACGTAGGAAAGCAGTGCCAGAACTGGCCCGGTATTGAAGTCCGTAAATACCTTCGGGATGAGCGAAGGACAGCCAGCAGTCAGACTTTAATTTAAAAGTAGGATCTTGATGAAGTAGAGAACAGAATAATGATCTCACTGGTGCCCTTCACAGTCCAGTCAGCAGGCTAAGGGTGAGGATGGCATCAGTCTGTAATATAAAATCACAAAGGGGAAAAAATGAGGACTGACCTTCCAAAATGACAAATTCTTGGGCAGGTGAACAGTTCATATAGTATATATATTTAAGCTCTGTGCAGCTATACTACCTTCCTCAAATTCAATGGTCTCTTTTTAGGAATCATTGGCTAAATAAGCGGTATTATGTTTTAGCAGGGAAGACAATAATTGATTTGTGCTGCAGTAAGTGTGCTGTACTTGTGATAAAACAGGATTTTCCTCATTTGTCACAAAACAGAACACAAACTCATATGTTTCATTTTTGCCAGCTCCATTAATCTAGAAGCTTGTTCTAGTCACAAACATACTTTAAATGCCATTTTGATTTTACTCTCATCAATTAAATTTCCAATGCCAATTGATAAATATACCCCTGGCATGCAGAGAAATTACAGATTTATAGAGGCTGGGCTACAAGCCAGTCTGGTTTCCCGAAATGAAGATATTCTGGAAAAAGACCAGTTTTTAGTACCTATTATCATTTCCAAACAAATTATTGCAGTAAGCGTAGATTAAATTGTGTCACACGTGTCCAGACTAAAGGTTAAGAATTTCATCTGATTGCAATAAATTTCTGTTGAAGACGATGTGATATTACATGACATAGTAAAAAATAATCAATTTTATGAATGGATTAAAAAAATTGGTTTTATAAATGACCTTCAAAAATAATTTCCTGTTACTTTTCTTTATTGGCATGATGTGGCTGTTATGAAAATAAATGTCACTGCTTAAGGTAATGCAAAATCTTTCCATAATATTTCTTAAAGACTGGAAGGGTCATACTCTATTATTTGATATGGCAGGGCATAATGACAAAGGTCTCACCAGGGAAAAATGTAAATCAAAAATATTAATTGTTCAAGCCCTGTCTTGTTTGATGTGTTTGTGGACTCGGGGGATGAAGCTTTAGTGCTGTGCTGCGGCACTGGATCTTAAAGTAGAACTACAGGCAAATTAGTGTTTTCATTTTTAATAGATTGTGGCTGTGCTTCTGTGCCCCATTGGAGAGATTTCCTTAACTTCCTGCCCTATAGGAAAAACAGGAAACTAGAGGAAATACCTGCAAATTAACCACTTGCCGACCGCCGATCGGCATCTGACGGCGGCAAAGTGGCTCTGTAAGGCGAAACGCCGTCATATGACGGCGGCCGCCAGATCGCACACAGTGAGCGCGTGCGCCGCCGGAGGCGCGCCCGCGCGCTCACTGTGTCCGGGGAGGGCCAGGGAGCGGGTGCGGTGGCTTCGATTGCCGCCGGCCACCCGCAATGTCCCCCCGGAGTGAAGGAACGGAGGTCCGTGTATGTAAACACGGACCTCCGTTCTGTGAAGGGGGAAGGGCTGTGATCACAGCCTTCCTGTACGTGGAGGCTGTGACCACTTCCCTTCCCCAGCTAGGGCAGTCCCCATACAGTTAGAACACGCCCAGGGAACATAGTTAACCCTTAGAGCGCCCCCTGCAGGTTAACCCCTTCACTGCCAATGGCATTTACACAGTAATCAGTGCATTTTTATAGCACTGATCGCTGTATAAATGCCAATGGTCCCAAAAAAGTGTCAAAATGTTCCGACATGTTCGCTGAAATATCGCAGTACCGCTAAAAATCGCAGATCACCGCCATTATTAGTAAAAAATAAAAAAAAAATAAAAACCCCAAAAATTAATTCTCATCATCAGTAAACGCGACCACTTTTGCGCAAACCAATCAATAAACACCGATTGCGATTTCTTTTATCGCAAATATGATGAAGAATATAAATCGGCCAAAAACTGTGAAAAAAAATGTTTTTTTATATTTTTTTTTTGGATTTGTATTTTAGCAAAAAGTAAGAAATTTGTTATTTTTTTTGCAAAATTGTCGCTCTTCTTTTGCTTATAGCGGCAATCAGAAATGACGCAGCGGTGATCAAATACCACCAAAAGAAAGCTCTGTTTGTGGGAAAAAAAGGACGCAAATTTCGTTTGGGTACAACGTCGCACGACCGCGCAATTGTCAGTTAAAGCGACGCAGCGCCGAATCGCAAAAAGGGCTCCGGTCCTAAAGCTGGAAATCCTTCCGGTCCTTAAGTGGTCAAGGGAATCCTTTGAGGCCCCCAAGGTCACCAGAACTATTGGCAGACGTCCCCTCTTTTCCTTTTTCTGTGAACAACCCAGCATCTGGGATTTTCTTTTACTTTCATTTTCAGTGATAGTGGTAAACATGACACATAGAGAGGGTAAATCTCCTTAATGAGTGTACAGACAACAGTAAAAACCTAATAGGTGTTCTAATCCAGTGTTTCTCAACCTTTTTCCAGTCAGGGCACCCTGTAAAATTATGGATGATCTTGATTCTTGAAGTACCCCCTCCTAAAATGTAAAAACTAAACTAATAGTTTTACATGTGACTAGGGTTGCCACTTTTTCTTCAAGTCAAACCCGAACACTTTAGTGGTGCACAGTAATTTTTTTTTGTTTTAGCATACACTATAGTATTGTAACCGACTTGGGACACCTATGGGCACTCCAAAGAGAATAGTAAAGAGGCACACATAGTGCCCCCTCACCCTCCTGTCAAGCCCTGTTCCGAGCCACATTCCTGTCTGGACAATGTGTCCGGGTTTCAGGTGGACTGAAACCCGAACACATGATTCAAAACCCAAGCTGTCCAGGTGAATCCTAGGGGAGTATTTTTCTAAGTGATTTCTCAGCAAAATAAAGCATGGAGACATGGATGGGGGAGTTTGCTTTGAATATTAAAAATAAATGAAATAGCACTTTTGGTTTGTGCTGCTCAGATACAGTGTAGTCCCAATGGAAGAAAAGAGCCGGCACTCCGCATCTGCTGTTACATGAAATTTATTGATAGTAGATCATTTACAAAAATGCACAACGCGTTTCGACATGTAGCCTTGTTCACTGCATACAGTGTAGTTTAGCTTTAATCTGTCAGTGGTCATAACGTTATGGCTGATCAACGTGTTATATATATATATATATATATATATATATATATATATATATATATATATTAGTGTTAGTGTCAGCATGTTCTAGGTAGGGCAAAAAAAAAGAAGAAGCAAAATACGCACTATTGTTTCTGGACAGTACTTCGGGTACAAACAACAAATAACATGCACACATGTGGTATTGCTGTGATGGTCAGAAGCAGAAGAATTTATTTTGGGTTGTTCTTTGGTGGTAGACAGGGCCGTCATTAATATGGGGCAAACGGGGCAGCTGCCCCGGGCCCAGCCCACGCTGCCCACAAATTGGGGCCCGATGATGACACCGCAGAGTGCACCAGGGACATGGGAAGCAGTGTTGTATTCCCCAGCCAGCAGAGAGAGGGCAGGGCCGGGATCTCCACTGAAGCTCTGACCCCTCCCTATGCAGCCTCAATTCTCAGGAGGGAGCGGCTGTAGTAGGATCTGAGATCTGAGTGGGAGCCTTGCCCCCCGACCTCTGAAAGTGTATGGTGAGCCCAGCTGGCCAGGTATGTCCTTCCGTCCCATAGACTGCCTGAATGCTATCCTAAAATCTGAGCTGTTGTATGCAAATGTAAAGTTGTGCATTGCTGAAAGGTCTCTGACTGTCCCATGCAGTATGTTGGCAGTCTCTGACCGTCCCCTGCAGCATGTCCGCAGTCTCTGACTGTCTCCTACTGTATGTCCGCGGTCTCTGACCATCTCCTGGAGTCCTCTTCCACTCCTCCATGATGACATCACGGAGCTGGTGGATGTTAGAGACCTTGCGCTCCCCCACCTTCCTTTGAGGATGCCCCACAGATGCTCAATAGGATTCAGGTCTGGAGACATGCTTGGCAAGTCCATCACCTTAACCCTCAGTTTCTTTAGCAAGGCAGTGGTCATCTCGGAGGTGTGTTTGGGGTCGTTATGTTGGAATACTGCCCTATGTCCCAGTCTCTGAAGGGAGGGGATCATGCTCTGCTTCAGTATGTCACAGTACATGTTGGCATTCATGGTTCCCTCAATGAACTGTAGCTCCCCAGTGCCAGCAGCACTCATGCAGTCCCAGACCATGACACTCCCACCACCATGATTGACTGTAGGCAAGACACACTTGTCTTTGTACTCCTCACCTGCTTGCCACCATACACGCTTGACACCATCTGAACCAAATAAGTTTATCTTGTTCTCATCAGACCACGGGACATGTTTCCAGTAGTCTGCTTGTCTTCAGCAAACTGTTTGCAGGCTTTCTTGTGCATCATCTTTAGAAGAGACTTCTTTCTGGGGCGACAGCCATGCAGACCAATTTGATGCAGTGTAGTCTAAGCACTAACAGGCTGACCCCCCACCCCTTCAACCTCTGCAGCAATGCTGGCAGCACTCATATGTCTATTTCCCAAAGAAAACCTCTGGCTAAGATGCTGAGCACATGTACCCAACTCCTTTGGTCGACCATGACGAGGCCTGTTGTAAGTAGAACCTGTCCTGTTAAACCGCTGTATGGTTTTGGCCACCATGCTGGAGCACAGTTTCATTGAATTTGGCAATCTTCTTATAGCCTAGGCCATCTTTATGTAGAGCAACGATTCTTTTTTTCAGATCCTCTGAGAGTTCTTTGCCATTCGGTGCCATGTTGAACTTTCAGTGACCAGTATGAGAGAGTGAGAGAGATAACACCAAATTTAACACACCTGCTCCCCATTCACACCTGAGATCTTGTAACACTAAGGCCTCATGCACACAGGATGTTTAAAAAACATTCTAAAAACATCAGTAGCTTTGTAGTGAGTTTTTCATATGTTTTTAGCATTATTGCATTCGTGTTTTTGATTGTTTTTCAGCAGTAGCGTTTTTGAGCGTTTTTTTTTTCAATGGCTCAAAAATGTTCAAAACCGTTGGTGAGATGCATTTTTGTGCGTTTTTGAGAATTTGAGCGTTTTTACAGTCGAAAAACGTCTCTCCGAACCCACTAGTCTTGGGGTTTTTTTTACAGCTCAAAAATGCCCCAGCCAAAAACAGTTGATAACAGCCTATGTGTGCATGGACACATAGGATAACATGATGGGGAGTTTATTGACCGTAGGAAAAACCAGCTGAGGCTAAAAACAGCTGCTGTAAAAATATAAAAAAACGTCCTGTGTGAATGAGGCCTAAAGAGTCACATGAAACCGGGGAGGGAAATTGGCCAATTGGACCCAATTTGGACATTTTCACTTAGGGGTGTACTCACTTTTGTTGCCAGTGGTTTACACATTAATGGCCGTGTGTTGAGTTATTTTGAGGGGACAGCAAATTTACACTGTTATACAAGCTGCACACTCACTACTTTACATTGTAGCAAAGTGTCATTTCTTCAGTGTTGTCACATTAAAAGGTATAATACTTATTTACAAAAATGTAAGGGGTGTACTCACTTTTGTGAGATACTGTACATACAGTAGACGAAGGACACAAAACTTCAGCTTCCTGCATCTCTGGATCTATTGCTGGTTTTTAATACATACTATAACTTTCACTGATGTCAACCCAGAGGCGTAACTAGAACCTCCAGGGCCCCGGTGCAAGAAATCATGAAAGGGCCCCCCCCCGGAAAAACATGATTTTGATACTTTTTTTTGGTCAATGTATAAAAGAGTAAAACATTTCTGTTTCTGATTTCAACTTACCGTAACCGTGAAGAGAGGAAACTTCAGGATAGAACACGGTCACATTACAGTTCACAGTGATGACCTGCAAAGTATAAAGAACAACCACACAGCACACGGTTGGGTGGGCCCCTCATAATAGCGGAGGGGCCCCTCACAGCAGCACACAGGTGGGTGGGTCCCTCACAGTAGCAGAGGGGTCCTTACAGTAACAGAGGGGTCCCTCACAGTAGCAGAGGAGTCCCTCACAGAAACAGAGGGGTCCCTCACAGTAGCAGAGGGGTCCCTCACAGTAGCAGAGGGGTCCCTCACAGTAGCAGAGGGGTCCCTCACAGATGCACACGGGTGGACAGGCCCCTCACAATAGTGGAGGGGCCCCTCACAGCAGCACATGGGTGGGTCCTGACACTCCCTGGGGAGACGATGACACTCCCTGGGGAGA